>JAAALK010000080.1:55715306-56177987 GCA_019279435.1 Zizania palustris
TTCGGAAGTTCCAAGGACTTCAGGAGAACGCTCCGGAGCTTCGCCAAGTAGGGAAGACCAAGAGGCTTCGGCTCTGCTCCCTCTTTTAACTCCTTTTTTGGAGCAAAGAAAAGGGCTTCGGACTTTGCTCAAACCTTTAGGTCGAGTGAGTCGGGAAGTCGGGGAGACAGAGCTGGTAGCAAAATTAAGCAGGGCGAAGAATTCGGAGCTCAACGTTGCTTTGGAACGAGCAGCCTACCAGGTACGGAGCACCTTCGAACCAATATCTTTTAGCGAATTATATTGGGTTCGAAGTACATCTTCGAACCAGCAGCAAATTATAAATGAATAATTTCTTACTTCAGTTTTTTCTCTTCTTAGCAAGCGGTCTTGGCCCGCGCTGCAGCTTTATCGAACGAAAATGAAATTGCTCAGCTTCGGGAAGAAAATGAAGCTCTTAAACGCAACTTATCTTTCTCCGAAGCTAGAGTACTTCAAATGGATAATGTGATTTCGGCGGAGCGTAGGGCCAGACAGGGCTTGGAGGCTGTTAATAAAGAGTTCGAAGCAGAAAGAATTGTGCTTCGGGCTGAAATTGAAAAGATGCGGTTGGAGCATGCTAGTGCTGGGTCCGAACTTGTAAGACTCCAAGAGGAAACTAGCCAACTCCTAAACCAGAAGAAAGATCTAATTACGGAGAATGCTAGGATTTCCGGAGTTTTGGCAGAAACGACTTCGAGCAAGGATGCACTGATTGAAGAAAAGTTCAAGTCGGAGAAGGTGGCTACGGAGGTCATCGAACAAATGCTAGGTGTTCTGGAGTACTTCGGTACTACTGGATCACTTCCTTCGGATGACAATGTGACTCTGCTGCGCCGGTTAAAGAGGATCCAAGGAGCAGCGAAGCAAATGAAGACGGCAGGCATGCGTTATGGAGAACTCTCCGGACAAGTGTCTGCCCTCGGATTACTTCGTTACTACGAGGATTTGGGCCGAACAATCACTCCGAGCGCAGAGGGCTCCATTACCTTCGACGACGAACGGCTTTTGAATCCTTCCGAAGGCGTGACTGCCGCCTGGCGAGCCTTTCAAACCTCATGGAGAGCCGAAGGTCGTTCTGCGATCAAGGCTTGGATCGATGAAGGCCAACGCCAGAAGCAAGTTCGGAGCCAAGCTTCGAGCAGTCAGCCTCCTCCAAACCCGCAGGTTTAGGAATTATTTAGGATTTTTTGATTATGTAAAGCTCATGCTTGTAAACATTTATCAATGAAAGTCTTGTTTGTCAAATTTTTAGGCTTTGCCTCTTATGGAAGATATCGAAGTGTTAGAGCTTAACAACGAACTTCGCTCATTGTGGAAAACCTTCGAACTTCTAAAGAGTTATAAGCGTCCTCGATTTCTTATTCCTCGAGATGACTCCGGCGTAATTGCGCCCGAAGTAATCAAAGACGTATTGTCTTATATTAAAGAGGAAGATAAGAAGTTGACGCAAACACCTCGTCTTCTGAAGACACTAACTGGTCTGAAGACGAAGGTGAAGCTCGAAATAAAAGATCTGAAGATCTTAGAAGCTGGGAAAGAAGCCCCGAGCGGCTTCGAACTTGGGCCGAGCTTCAACAAGAGCAGAAGGATTTTAGAGCTTCGAAGGGGAGGAAGAGAGTTAAACGTAAAGTTCTTAGAACTTCTGATGTTGGAACTAGTCGTTCCACCCCTAGCTCTCGGGACCGAAGAGGTCTCCGATTCCTTCTTGGTATAGATACCAATTTTTCATAGTGTAATCTGTAAACACATTTATTTCAATAATGAATGCCGATTTAAAATTGTCTCCATATTTACTAGCCCCTCTTTGGGTATAAGCAACTTCGAAATGTATTCAAAGATGGTTATGCGCAAAGAAAAAACTTCGGAGTACAATTTTTTTGGGGGTTCAGAGCCCCTCTGTCATTTAAAGATCTTTTGAAATCTTATGAAATGTCTTCGACTTTTTGCAGTCGGAAGAATGGTAGCTTAGTACCTTTGTTTTATGAAAGAAATCACTTGAGATAACTTTCGGGACACTTTAGTGTCTTGAAAAATTTGTCACTTTGGACTATGTTAACAGACTTTCGAAGCTCATGGCTCAAATGCTGTTTTGCTTTAGCCACCTTCGGCTTGTCTTTGCGATCTCTGACGAACCAATGGTTCGGAGTTTGCAATGGTCTCTTTGGACTCTTTTTACGGATGTCTACCAGCCAATGGCTTGGACTCCGTATAATTTAGCCACCTTCGGCTGTTTTTGCAGAAGTCTACCAGCCAATGGCTTGGACTTCGCAGATTTTGGCCACCTTCGGCTCTTTTTACGGAAGTCTGCAAGCTGCAGCTTGGACTCCGTAGATTTTGGCCACCTTCGGCTCTTTTTACGGAAGTCTACCAGCCAATGGCTTGGACTCCGTAGAGTGTGGTTTTGGGCTCTTTTACGGATGCCTACAAGCCAGTGGCCTGGGCTCCGGATTATGTCATCCCCCACGTCGGAGGCTTCGAACTTTATGGGTTCGAAGTCCGAAAATACAACCCAGCTTAATGACACTTCCCTCTCGGTCGACCCCGCGGTTCCAGTGCGTCCACTCGGAAGCTGGAAGTCTATGAGGGGAAGGCAACTATCAGGGTCATATGCTTTATTAATTTAGAGGTGATTACAAGCGAATTACAAGGAGCCCTTATGCGAAGTATCGCTTTAGGTGCTCCGCATGCCAAGTATGTGCTAACTCTTCACCTTCTAAATTAGCTAATTTAAATGAACCAGGGCGCCCTGAGCGGACAATTAGATATGGACCTTCCCATTTATTGCCTAACTTCCCTGGTGCTATAATGCTTCGTAGAACAAGATGACCCGGCCTTAACTCGTTGAGCTTAACCTTCGGGTCATACCAAGTCTTCGTCTGCTGATGATACTTTGATAAATTAGCTACAGCTCGAAGTCTTGTTTCTTCTGACAAATCTAACGAAGCTTTTCTTTCTTCTTCGATGTCCGGTTCGGTGCTGCGAAATGATCCCCCTTTGAGCTCCGTTGGAGTCATAGCTTCATCTCCGAATAGTAGTCTGAACGGAGTAAAACCTGTGGACCTTGTTTGCGTAGTCCGAATGGACCACAGAATCTTCGGAAGCTCTTCGGTCCACAGTCCCTTTGCTAATCCTACTATTCTTCGATTTAGCCCTGATAAAATATTTCCATTGGCTCGTTCTACGGCTCCATTCGACTGAGGATGCCTCACTGCAGCAAAACATAGCTGAATGCCTAGGTCTTCGCAAAACTTCCTGAAGGGTTCTGCGTCGAACTGTGTTCCATTATCAACTGTGAGGTATCTAGGCACTCCGAACCAACAAATAATGTTCTTCCAGAAGAATTTCTGCACATTGTTCGAAGTGATAGCTGTTAAGGGTTCTGCTTCCACCCACTTAGAAAAATATTCAATAGCTACCACTGCGAACTTCAGATTTCCCTTTGCTACTGGAAAGGGACCAATTAGATCCATACCTCACAGTTTCAATATACACTTTCGAACTATTCTAAGTTATTATCCTTTCGGAGACTTAGAACAGTTTGCTTCACAAACACTTCGTTTCCTCCTTGCAAGAGTTCTATGATCAAATCTTTCCAATCTGCACTAGGAATGCAAAGAATCTCCGCAGAGGCAATTTGTGGCACCGAAGGTATATTGAGCTCCTCATAGAAAGCTTCTTCAGGCACATCCACAGCTCCGGCTGCAGCCTTCGCTAAAATGTCCGCTTGCACGTTTTCAGCTCTTGGTATACTCCGAATGGAAATACCCTTGAAGTGTGCTTCGATTTTGCGGATTTCTTCTAAGTACTTTGCAAGCTGTGGATGTCGAACTTGAAAACTTTTGTCTACGTGCCCTGCTACTATCTGAGAATCTGTCTTTATAATTATTCTTGTAGCCCCTAGAGCACGTGCTTTCCGGAGTCCCAATAAAATCCCTTCGTACTCCGCTATATTATTGGTAGACTTAAAGTTGAGTCTTGCGGAGTACATTGCTCTTTGCCCTGACGGTGAAATCAACACTGCCCCAATGCCTGCTCCGGATGCTTGGAAAGCCCCATCGGAGTAAACAATCCAAACTCCGTCATTTGATTTCTCCGGAGTCAAATTCGCAGGTGGAGTCCACTCTGCTACGAAGTCTGCTAGGACTTGGGATTTGATATCTGTCCTTGCCAAGAAAGATATGCCGAAGGGTGCTAGCTCGACTGCCCACTTTCCAATCCTTCCAGTGGAATCTTTGCTTCGGAGCATATCTCCTAAGGGATACGAAGTTGGTACAATTACATTGTGAGCCAAAAAATAATGCCTTTGCTTCCTCGAAGCCATTATCAGAGCATAAACGAACTTCTCAAGTTCGGAGTATCTTGTCTTCGCTCCTGACAATGCTTCGGATACAAAATAAACAGGATTTTGGACCAACTTCCCATTGAAATTCACTTCTCTGACAAGGACTGCGCTGACAGCTGAACCTGTAGCTGCAAAATACAGGAGTAGGGTTTCGTCCGCAATAGGCACCGTAAGTGTAGCAAGATTACTGAGATAATCTTTAATATCTTCGAAGCTTCTCTGACACTCCGGTGTCCATGCAAAATCTTCGGACCCTTTCAAAGCTTTGAATATTGGCAAGCTCCTCTCTGCAGACCTTGATAGAAACCTGCTAAGTGCGGCCAGATGTCCAGTCAACTTTTGCACTTGCTTTAAATTCTCCGGAGGAGCCATCTTCTGCAGCGCAGTTATTTGAGTAGGGCTAGCTTCAATTCCCCTGCTTGAAACTAAATACCCTAACAATTTTCCAGCCTTAGCTCCGAATATACATTTTTCGGGGTTAAGACGGATCCCACATGCCCGAAGGCTATTGAATGTTTCTGCTAAGTCTAGGCTATGCTGGTGCTTTAAGGCACTCTTTATTACAATATCATCCATATAGGTCTCTACATTGCGACCTAGTTGATGACCTAGAGCCTTAGCAACTAATCTTGAAAAATTAGCCCCGGCATTTCTTAGGCCGAAGGGCATTCTTACATAACAGAAGACTCCCGAAGGAGTTACAAAGCTTGTCTTGATTTCATCTTCGCGCTTCAACCATATTTGATGATAACCAGAATACGCGTCAAGGAAGCTTAGTAACTCCGAACCTGCGGTGGAGTCAACCAGTTGATCGATTCGGGGCATGGGGTAAGGGTCACGTGGGCATGCTTTATTCAAGGATGTGAAATCAATGCACATGCGCCACTTCCCGGAAGACTTCTTCCTGACGAAGACTGGGTTGGCTAACCATTCTGTGTGAGCCACTTCTCTGATAATCCCAGCCTTCAACAGTTTTTCAACTTCGTCCTTAGCTAGAGCAGCTCTCTCTGCGGACATCTTCCGGAGTCCTTGTCGAACAGGCCGGGCCTTCGGGTTTACAAGTAAACTGTGTTCAATGATATCCCGATCGACTCCGGTGATATCTTCGTCAGACCAAGCGAAGACATCCAAATTTTCTTCCACTACCTTTTCCAAGGAGGTTGCAACTTCAGGAGGTAAATCTTTACCAAATTGAAAAGTGTACTCTTTACCATCTTTAACAATGACCTTCGTTGCAATCTCTCCTTCGGGACTTGGTCTTGGAAAAGACTTCTTCGAATCTTCGGAGGAGGCTGAAAAAATTTCTTCATTCTCCTGCACACTATTTACTTGCCTCGGATCAAGAGGAGGACCGTGACCATATTCCGCCCTCCTAGTAATGGCTTGATCTCCGAAGATTGTTAGGACTCCTGCTTGTGTGGGCATCTTCATGCACAAGTAGTTGTGATGCGCCACAGCTCCGAACTGATTCAACATGCCCCGTCCGAAGATGACATTATAAGCATACAGGGCATCTATCACATCAAAGATAACTTCTTCAGTTCGGGCTAATAAACCTTCTCCGAAGGTAACTTCCAGGCCTATCTGGCCAAGTGCATCAAGCGGAGGTCCTGCGAAGCCTTGCAGAGGACGAGCCGCTGGGAGGAGATGCTTCCTGGAAATGCATAACTGATCGAAGGCTTGCACAAAAATGATATCTGCTGAACTACCGCCGTCAATTAGCACCCTTCGGACTTCAGTCCCTGCAATATCAGCAGTGATAACCAATGGATCTGCGTGCGGGAACTTAATACCAGCTGCATCCTCCGCAGAGAAAGATATCGGAACATGAGACCACTCCGGCATTGTAGCTGCAGATGACGAAGTCCCAATATGACCTACTTCCCGAACGTACTCTCTTCGCTGTCTCTTGGACATGCTTCCGAGGGTACCTCCTCCGGAGATAGGGAGAACTACTCTTTTTCCTCTATCTTGCCCTTCCTCTTGCTTCGGAGGTGGCATAACATTGGCCACCGGAGGGTGCCTTGCAGCATCAAAATTTTCTATCCGCGCCACAGCCTGGACCAGGTCTGGGCGCGCTGCTGCTGGAGTTCGGTCGGTACTGCCTCGACCTGAAGTTCTCTCCAAGTACTCTCCCCTTAGGGTAAGGATAGCCTTGCAAGTGTCAGTTGCATGGCTTCGATTTTCTCCATGAATACAACAAAAAAGGGTCTGGCCTTTGCCAGCCGTTTTCCCTGGCGGCCTCCAGCCGCTGGCCTTGTTCCCCGTAGACTGTGGAGCTCTTGGTGCAAACTTCTGTGGGGGTGCAATATTCAAGACTTCAGAGCGAGGGTGCTTTTGCCCTCTTCTCCGATCATGTTGCACTTCGAAGACTGGTTCCTGCGGCTGTGCCGAAGTCTTCACTTCTGCTTTGACTTCTTGCAATACAGTCGAAGTAGCAGCAGTCCTCCGAAGCCAACCCTCTTCTGACCTCGCATACTCCTCGAAGTATGACATCAACTGTGAGACTGAGGAGATGCTCTTCCGATGCAGTTTATCAAGAAGGCCTTGATGACTGACGCCTTCCCGAGCCGCATCAACCACTGAAGATGTGGACAGCCCCCGAATTTGCGACTTCGTATGAGCGAAGCGCTTAAAGTAGTGCCTCAATGTTTCTCCGGGGAGCTGTTTCACCTGGAAAAGGCTTCCTGTTGACATAGGAGGCACGAAGGTGCCCTGAAAGTTACTTATAAACTTCCTCTTCAACTGCGACCAAGAATTGATTGATCCTGGCTTCAAAGACCAGAACCATCTCAATGCCACTCCTTGAAGAGCTAACGGGAAGCACTTCGCCATAGTGTCTCTAACTCCGCCGCTAGCCTCAATCGCTAGGGCATAAGAACGCACGAACTCTCCGGGATCTTCATCTCCGGCATACTTACAGAGCTTTGAAGTTTTAAACTTTGGATCAAAGCGAACCTTCTGCAGCTCAGGATGCAATGGAGATTCATTGTCGTAAGAGGCGTTCTCCGGGGCTTCAGGATAACCAAGATCGTCGTCTTCGGGCACTTTTGGGATAGTTGGGGTGGCTTGAGAGCGAAGCCTGTTCGCAGCTTCTTGTCGCCACCTTGCTACCTCAGCTTGAAGGTTGGCCATTTGAGTGGCCATATTCCCAAGGTTATCTTCATCTCCTCCGGAAGGACTTTCCGGGTCTTGAGAACTGGTAGGATCAGTTCGAATCGGGATGGAGGGTGGAGAAGTGACTCCGGGCTGTCGGAGTATGGAAGGGGTTGGCGGAGAGGCTTCGTATGTTCGAGGGATAGAAGCCCCTTCCGGAGTTTGCGGAGGGAAAGCCGAAGACCCTCCGACTTCAACTGTGTCGAAGGGTATCTCTCCGGAGATCCGAGAGGACCTCCGAGTAGGATTGCGAGGTGCGCTCCGCTTAGGAGGCATGATGTAAGAAGTTGGTAGAGAACGAAGTTTTTCGGACTAGGTTCCCCACGGACGGCGCCAACTGTTGGCGTAAAAGATTACGCTAACAGGTTTCTGTAGAAAAGAAACTAACAAACGAAGTGTTTGTGAAGCAAACTGTTCTATGTCTCCGAAAGGATAATAACTTAGAATAGTTCGAAAGTGTATATTGAATAACTTGTATTCGGTCCTTATTACAGGATGAAATGGGGGGTATTTATAGGCCCAGACATTAAGGAAAAGACCTATTTACCCCTCTATTACAACCGTCATAGTGGAAACTATTCGGTTCCCTTAATAGGGCTAAAATGGTAAAAGACTAATCTAATGAGAAAAACGATAAGTCTTCCATCTTAGCTGGCAGAAAAGATCTTGGAGGGCTTTGGTTCAAAGATGTACTTCGAACCAATGCCTATCTTCGTACTTCGAACTTGACTCCAGGTATCTTCGAAGATGATCTTCGGGGAACCTTCGAACCAGCTGACTGCCTTTATGTTGCTTCGGCAATAACCCCGAAGATGAGATATTTTCCTCCAACAGCTCTTAATCTTCATACACATTGGCTCTAATCATAAACTTCTCCATCTCTTTATAATACTCCTCAACAGAGAAACTTCCTTACTTTAGATTCAGCAATTTGTCAAAAAGATCATGACGATAGTGGTTCGGCACAAAACGAGTTCTCATTCTTACTTCATCTCATCCCATGTTGCAATAGGATTTTATCCATCTTCTTCTCGATCATGGAGAAGTTGTTCCCACAATATCAAAGCATATCCATCAAACTTAAGAGATACCATGGCTAATTTCTTCTCCTCTGAATAATTATGCAAGCAAAATATCTTATCCACTTTTAACTCCCAAGTGAAGTAAGCTTCAGGATTAGATCCTCCTTCAAATTTTGGCATGGTAAATTTTAGTTTGCCAAACCTCTCCTTATGGTTGCCTCCTCTATGACGTCGGTGACCAAAAGGATTTTGGCGATGATTATCTCTGTTCATATCTTTAGATTCATCATTGTCATTAATTCTTCAACCTCGTTCTCTTCCTCTACCATTTGCAGCACCTCGGTTCCTTCTTTCTTGTTCTCTTCTAGCAGCAGGTCCTCCATCACTATTTTCTCCATTTTCACCATGGTTGCTTGCACCATTATGAGGTTGATGACATCCTCTGATTTCAACCATAAGAGCCCGAAGATCTTGGGTCAACTAGTCTTGCCTCTATTCTATGCTTTGTCGGAGTTCATTTAATTGTGCTATAGTAACACAATTTGCTTCCTCAATATCTCCCATCTTCTTGTGTAAGATTAGCTCAAATATGAACAATAGGTATTTGTAGATTATAAAAAATTTCGTATCTCCCACAACCTCACCTTCTCTTACCGACCAAAAGCTCTTATGAATTCCCTACAGATTACAAAGGTACTTTGTGTGGTGGTTAAAGAGTGATGGTTAAGCAAATACACGATTGATGTTCAGTTTTATAGCGGCTTATTATGGAGCTCGGTGGGGGAAATGCACAAGGAGCAATCTGAATTCTAGTTGTTGTAAAGGTAAGTAGCAATACAAACTAGAGATCTAATACCTAGTGCTGATCACGAGATATGAATGATGGAACCGAAGCAACACACGCACAAATGAAATTTCACAAATAGAAGAATAGCACTCTGATTACACAACTTGATGTGAAAGTTCAACACTTTTGCATATCAATAATCTGATAGTTCTTCTTTATTTCCAACACTTTTTTGTGCAACATTCTTTCTTCTCTTTTTTGACTCTGTTTTTTTGCACGATACTAATCAAGATCAGATATAATACTTGCACAAATGAAGGATAGAACCAAATATTTCAGTAGATATTTTGACAGGATAAAAGATAAATGCAAAGGATATGATTAGGTTACTATTTTTTGTGGGATATGAAGGGACAAAATGACACACCAATGATGATATGATCAGCTACTAAACAAAGACTCAAATGGATTGAAACTTAACAATACTCACTAGATAAACAGATCGTCAAAAGGCTATGACAATTTTTTTGGCTTTTTGGTGGATAGGATGAAGACAAAATATATGCAACTAAGAGTAAAGAATCCTACCGTGGTAACGATAGCTCTGATACCAGATGATACATCACGATGTCCCGACCTTCATGGCGTAGGATCAATCACCAGATAACTAGTTGTAGAACAGCTGGATAACTTGCTGCAAGCAGCGATAACTAGTTTAACCTAGCAAATAAAACTCAAAGCAAACCATTGTCTTGAACCAGCAACCTGAATCGAGGATTCGCCCAACCACACTCTCAAGAACCAACCAACACAACCTACAATCAATCAAGGCTAACCTTGAAGGGATTAGGAGCACCAATTGGGGAGCGGATGATGCTGCCACTTCTGTAATCCTGTGAAGGAAATCACAAGAGCAAAGGGGTAGAGATTACTCTCAAGTTTGTTAGCACTCGTCTAAACAAAGGGATTATGTTTATCAATTATCAAAATTCTTCCTTTGCCTTAGGCGTAGATGGATATTTATAATAGGAACAACCCTCCTAGATAGGTATGAAACCTAAATGTAAATGAACAAATAAACCATGTGAAAGGTCTCCTCGGAACAGTTGTTCCTGAGTGGTTTTTGTGTGGTTGTTGCTCTTCTGCGCAATCTTTAATGTTTTGATCATAACTCCATCTTCAGAAGTCCAAATGATGTGTGGTTGATTGCGTTGGAATCGTGACTTGATAAGATTTCACACCATGTTCATTATGTGCCACGAAAATTTGTACATTAATACAGTTTTGCATGGGAAGTTGAAAGTTTGGCAGAGTCTTCACTAATCTGGTCGGATCTCAATGATGGTACATACAAACTGGTCGGCTCTAGTGTCATTGCAAAATAGACTTGATATGATTTTCAAAAAGTGATCATTCACCTCAATCTCTTGTAGGACTCAAAAGTTATGCAATTTGTTGTAGGACCGAAAGTAGCGACCAGAGGGGGGGGTGAATGGGCGCCTTAAAAATTCTTTCGAATCAATGGCCTGTTCCCAATACCCAACGCTCCTCTAAAGACTAAGCAGCAGAAAATGAACAGATAGCCTAAGTCTAAAGTTATCTAGCCTAGAAGCAACTGAGGTTTAAACAGAGAAATACCAAAACAGTGCAACTAGGCAGATGAACAAAGCATACTAGACATGTCAGGCTAGACTTCTCAATGAAATGATCTAAGTATATATAAAGTGAGATGAGAAGTTACTGTTCAGATTTGTCTCCTGTTAGGAACTCGGCGAAGCCTGCTTCGCAAGTCGAAGCCTGTTTCGCTGGCCGAAGCCTGCTTCAGAGGTCGAGGTCTACTTCGCTGGTCGAAGTCTGGTTCGGAGGTGGTAGTCGAAGTCTGTCGAAGGTGTTGTGAAAATGCCGAAGGTAGGAATCGAAGTATGATTCGAAGCGAAGTATGAGAAAGTCGGAGCCTGCTTCGAAGTATGTACTCCGAAGGCAAGACTTCGAACACAGCTTCGAACCAGGTACTTCGAAGCCAAACCTTCAAACAGAAAACTTCGAACGCAACACAGATGAACAACCTTCGAAGAAGTCGGAAGCAAAAATACTGAGCGAAGTCTAACAGAAGAACAAGCTCCAAAGCCAACTTCGAAATCCGTCAAGGTGTGAACTTCGAAGAGCTCGAGTCGGAGTACCTTCACACAGACATTCGAAGTATGAGACGCTGTCAGTTCAAAAGGTACTTCGAAGTTATCATCTCAGAACACAAAACGAAGTTCGAAACTCTATCGAACCCTTTGAGTCGAAACACACCCTTCGAACAACTTAGACCCGAGGAAAAACTTCGCAAGGATTGTCAAAGTATATTAGGCTAGAAGACAGCACAGAAATATACATCGAAGCTATCAGCACGGAGTGAAGTCGAATACCAAAGCCTTTAAAATGTCAAGTCGAAGCCTGCCTCACGGAGCTGAGGGACTTCGAACAGAGAGAGAAAAAGTGGCTTCGCAGAAACAGTCAAAAAGGCATTCAATCCAGTCTGCTTCGATCAAAAAGCTACGCTGGAAAAAGCAGAGCAGGTACTTGTGTACTGTTGCCACAGAAAAGTAGTACTACTTGCAACAGCAAGAACTAGTACTACTTGCGTGAAGAACACATGCAACAGAGACACATCCTCAGGAATAAAATCAACACAGCACAACAAACTGAAGCTTCTTGAATCAGAGGAATCAATGCACACGCCTCAACAAAGATCAAAAATTCAATCTCACAGGGGCAAAGTAAATGCAAGGCAAAAAGGAACGAACCAGTGCCTGGCGGCGCACACAGGAGAGAGAACGTGAGAGGCAAAATGACCCAATGGATTGAAAAGTGAATTCTAGAAGGGGTGTCCAAACCCTAGGGATTGGGGTCCTATTTATAGGCTGCCCAACACTAGGAATATTCTACCAGCCCCTTAGGGTTTTTTACAGACGCAAGAATAAAGGAAAAGACTCTACTGCCCTTAGGTATTTTTACAGACACGACTGACTGACTGTGGGCCTAGAGTTACAGATGACTTATCCGGAAGCTAAGTTTTCGTAGCGACTACGGCTTCTCTTCTGGACAGTCGGATACAAGATCGACGGTTGTCAGTTTTGCGCCGAAACTGACAAAGCCTCCACCGGCTTTGCACTAGGTACCCGGATTGGGCCGGCCCGACTCCATAGCTCTCTCAGCCCAGCAATCGCTCACCACCCGTGTACCTGAGTTAGTCCTGGTCAACAGCCCAGTGGGTCTTCTACTGCTTCTGGCCCATGTACCCGGATTGGGCCAGCCCGACTTCGCAGCCTCCTCTGCCCGACAGTCGCTCGCTGCCCGTGTACCTGAGTCACACGCGGCCCATGAAACAGCAGATCTCTTCTTCTTTTGTCCTCTTTGACTATCGTTGACAATGACTCATCACTTCTGGAGCCATGAGGCCCACGCTATTCAGCATGGCTCCTCAATCTCCCCCTTGATGAGTGCATTGTCAACACTTCTCATCTTCAGCTCTTCAGCACCTGTGAACAAATGTGGAAACACAAAAACAAAACACAAGAAAACAAAGAAGAAGAAAAAATAAGGTAAAAGTTTAACCCTAATGACCGAAAGCCAAACAAAAGCAAGAAGTGGTCATTATGGCTAACCAAAACGTAAAAGCTCAAAATGAGTGCGATTTTAGAACAACAAGGATATCAATAGAGTAAAAAACTCCCCCTTAAACTCTGATCCCAAATTTTCTCCCCCTTGTTGACAAGTGAACTCATCAAGCACTCAATAGAGACACAGACTCCCCCTGAAGTGCAACTCCCCCTCAAAATATGCAGTGAATTCAACTGGAGTGCATAAGGAGTGTAGAAAGCATGCTTCTCAAATATGATTGACTGCAATTACAGCATCTAACAAGTATAGCAAAAGAGATACTGTCTAAGACACATGGCATGATCAGTGCAACAGATGATATCTAAAGAAAGTCATTAGCACACATTTTTTAGTTTTTGCAAACAAAAAGCATCACCACATTTTCCAGTAAAACAAGCAAGGTAAAACATGAGATGCAAAAGCTAACTGATATCTACCAAGATAAGCTTTGTTCAGAAACAAAGTGCTTCAGCAAACTTGTTATCATTTCAATTTTCAAGCTTTTTCTTTTTCCTTTTTCATTTTTGCCAGGGGTTATTTGCATGTCAAACCTTATGCTGACCGACCAAGTCAAGCCTAGGCCAGAAGTGGACCATCAGAAGCTTAAGACATTGGTCTTGGCATACATTACACTGTCCTAGTTCATACCAAAGTGCTATGGTACGCAGTCCAGAACAATGCAATGCGACAAGACAAACCCACCTGGATCTTTTCAATTTATGCATAAAAAGGCATGGAATTTTCATTTTTCTTGATTTTTATAGCACATTTCCATGTTATAAACCAGAAAGATGTCCAAGTTGCATGTTTGCATCTAAGTCAGGCACTAGCTACGAGGCATGTAACAGATAGCAAAAACATTCAGTCTACACATGCTAGTTACCAAAAGCAATGGTGATCATTTTTCAAGTTTTAAAGCATAAAAGCCATGCATATGACAGATATCAGACATATCAAGTGAACTGAAGCAAAGCATGATCATCGACAAGTAATCAAAAACATGTACCAGCTAGAATGAGTAAAGCAGTTCAATCATATAACAGAAGCATCTCTAAAGTGTGATATGTGAATATGCAAGGTATGAACACACACAAAAAGAACTCAAGAAAAGAGTAAAGAAGAAAGAAAACTGACGTAAAATATCCTAAAAAGGATACACAACACCCAAATCCCCTCGTAAACGCTCGAATGTAGACTGATTTAGGGGTTTGGTGAAAATATCAGCCAACTGATGATGGGTATCAACATGAACAAGGTCAATGACACCTTTCTCATATTGATCCCGCAGAAAGTGAAAGCGCACATCAATGTGTTTGGTTTTTGAATGGAGACACGGGTTTTTCCCTACACTAATAGCACTGGTGCTGTCGCAAAACAATGGAACCCTGGTAGGAAAGAATAACCCAAAATCTCGTAGAGTGGAAATCATCCAAACCAACTGTGAGCAGAAGCTAGCAGCAGCTACGTACTCAGCCTCTATGGTCGAAAGAGCAACTCCAGATTGTTTTCGAGAAGACCAAGAGACAAGAGAAGAACCAAGAAACTGGCAAGTGACGGAAGTCGACTTGCGATCCAACTGGCACCCACCAAAGTCGGCGTCCGAAAATCCAGATAAATCAAGAGAAGATGATGCTGAATAGAAAAGACCAAGATCAGGCGCATAAGTGAGATACCTGAAGATGCGCTTGACAGCCTGCCGATGAGACGCGCGTGGTGAAGACTGGAAACACGCGCAAAGTCCCACGGCGAACTGTATGTCTGGTCTTGTCGCCGTTAAGTATAGCAGCGAGCCGATCATCCCTCGAAATTCCCTTTCATTGACCTTGACACCGCTCTCATCCTTGTCTAGACCCCCAGAAGTGCCCATCGGGGTCATCTGCGGCTTCAATTCACCATCTAAGTCAAATTTCTTAAGCATATCACGAGTGTACTTACCTTGGTGGATGAAGGTGTCGTCCTTGGTCTGCTTGATCTGGAGCCCTAAGAAGTACTTGAGCTCACCCATGAGGCTCATCTCAAACTCACTGTGCATCTGCTCAGAAAACTTGGACACAAGATCATTAGTAGTACCGCCAAAAATAATATCGTCCACGTAAATCTGAGCAACTAAAAAATCTGAAGCATCTCTGAGCAAGAAAAGAGTTTTGTCCACAGAACCCATCACAAAGCCCTTCCCCAACAAAAATTGCATCAACCGGTCATACCAAGCCCTGGGGGCTTGCTTCAACCCGTATAAAGCTTTGTGCAACTTAAAAACATGTCGAGGAAACTTAGGGTTCTCAAAACCGGGGGGTTGCCTAACATAAACCTCCTCTTCTATGTACCCGTTCAGAAAAGCACTCTTAACATCCATTTGAAAAAGCTTAAAACCCTTTGAAACGACAAAAGCTAGAAGAATACGAATGGACTCAAGACGGGCAACAGGAGCGAAGGTTTCTTCAAAATCAATACCTTCTTTTTGGCAAAAACCCTGGACAACCAGTCGAGCTTTGTTGCGCACCACAACCCCATCTTCACCTTGTTTGTTCTTGAATACCCACTTGGTGCCTATGGGGTTGCATCCTGGTGGCGGCTCAACTAGTGTCCAAACCCGATTGCGGACAAAGTTCTCAAGCTCTTCTTTCATAGCATTAATCCAATTAGAATCAGAAAGAGCATGAGAAATGTCTCTGGGCTCAAAAGATGCAACAAATGCAGATGCAGCAAACACAGCAAGAGAGGTAGATGGACGCAAAGTTCTCTCAGTCAAATCACCGATGATGAGCTCTGAGGGGTGATCACGCTGAACTGCTCGGGTTCCCTGGTGATCTGAAGTCACCTCACCGGAGTCAGCAGCTGGCACCTCTGGACTCGACTAAGGGGGCTCGATCGAAGTAGAAGAAGTGATCAAAGGTCCGCCCTCATCATCAGTCGAAGTCTCAGAAGGTGTGGGCTCTGCGGGGGATGCAAAAGGCCCACCCTCATCAGCAGCTGGAGTATCCTCATCTTCCTCGAAGATGGACTCTCCGAGCTCATCATCACCAGAAAGCTCAAAAGAAGGAGTCAAAGAAGGCATGGACTCGTCAAAAGAAACTTCGCAAGTCTCCACAAGCTGCTGGGAGTCGAGGTTCCAAACACGGAAGCCTCGAGAATGCAACGCATAGCCAAGAAAAACTCCATCCCAGCAACGAGACTCAAACTTGTCCAAATGCCCTCCCTTCTTGAGCACAAAGCACTTGCAGCCAAACGCTCGCAAGTGGCTCACCTTGGGCTGTCTGCCAAACCGCAGTTCATATGATGTCTTACCAAGGTAAGCTCTAAGAAAGATGCGGTTGGCCAGATAGCAAGCCGTGTTCATGGTTTTAGCCCAAAAACGCCTAGGAGTCATGTGCTCATCGAGCATCGTCCTGGCCATCTCGACTAGCGTGCGGTTCTTTCGTTCCACAACGTCGTTCTGTGGGGGAGTGTAAGGAGAAGAAAACTGATGGTCCAGACCCTGATCACTACAGAAGCTGATGAACTAAGAGTTCTTGAACTCAGAGCCATTGTCGGAGCGAATTGCTTGCATCCGACCATTGTTCTCATTCTTCAGCTTCAAAATCAGGTCATGAACAAACTGAAACATTTCATCCTTAGACTCCAAAAAGAAAACCCACGAGAATCGAGAAAAGTCATCAACAATCACAAGTGCATACCACTTCCCACCGACTGAGCGTACCCGAGCAGGACCTACAGTGTCCAAATGTAAAAGTTCGCCCGGATACGAAGTCATCACCTGAGTCACAGGTGAGTGAGAAGCAGCAACCATTTTCCCATGACGACAGGGATGACAAACTAGATCCTTCTCCATCTTAAGCTTGGGCAATCCTCGGATGAGGTCCATAGAGCTCAACCTGACTAGCAGATCAAAACTCAAATGACCTAACCTCCTATGCCACTTCCAGAGCTCAGAGGAGGATCCAGCAATCAAACAGCGAGAAGGGCCAAAAGAACTAGAGAAGTCAATTCGAAAAACTTTACCGAAAGGTAAAATCTGACAAACAAAAGACCCTCTAGAATCAAATACAGAAGAATTGCCCTTCTTAAAACGCACTTCCAAACCATTCTCAAGAAGTTGCGAAACAGAAATCAAGTTGAAGTTCAAATTTTTAACCAAAGCAACATTCTTCAAAGAGAAATGATCTGAAATGCGAATTGAGCCTATGCCACTTACTTTCCCTTGACCGCTGTTCCCGAAAGTGATGTATTCTTTGGAGCTCGGGGGAGTGAGACTGGAGAACCATCTGCGATGTCCCGTCATGTGGCGAGAACATCCTGAGTCCATGATCCAAACATCCTCCAGTCCCCGGTCCTGCACAATCAGTGGCTGTAAGTGGGAGCAAATGGTCCGGCACCAGGTTTAGCAAAAGAGCTAAACCAGTGTCGAGCCATCTGCTCAAAAGATGGAAAGCGAAAACCATCAAAAGAGTTTGGACCAAAACGCGGCTCAAAGCGCGGTCCTCGGTTCTGCCTAACCCTGCGGCCACGAGGTCCAGAACCATAGCCAACACGGTCTAGAACTCTGCCGGAACGGACACCACCAACTAGAGCACGGGCAAGAAAACCGTCTCCTCTACCACCACCTACACGACGCGGCCTGGCCTCCAGCCTCTCTCCACTGCCGAGGAACACGCAGTCTACCACCCTGCTGGTAGAACTGCTCCTGTTCACCACGAGCCCTCTCTGCTCTCTCAACCCGCTTCCTCTTGAAGAAGAACTCTGCAAAATGCCCGTCTCTTTGACAGTACTCACAATGATAGGTGGGATTCTTGGGTTGTGGTTGAGGCTTGGGGTTCTTGGGCTTAGTGGTGTTTGGTGTTGTCTTCTTGGGTTGAGAAGGTCCTGGGAGAGAGTCAAGAGAAGTGTGGAGGTGTTTGGGCTTTGGAACCCAGATAGGTTTCTTGGGTGGAGCTTTGAGTGGTTCATGAATCACTCCATCCTTGGGCTGACAAGCCTGGGAGGTCTCAGTGGAGTGAGTCTTGGGATACCTCTGCTCTAGAGTCATTTTGCTCCACTCCACTGCTCGGCTAATGGCACTCTCAAAGTCAGCCTTGGTGTAGGTATAACCTACTCCAAACCCATCCCGCCTCTTGAACTGCTGGATCATCATGCCGAGCTGAGGCTCTCTAGCACTGATCCAACTCAGGATGGAACAAAGGTAAAAGTTCTCATTCTGAGAATCTGCTAGCTCCTCTCTCAAAGAAGCTAGAACCTCCACCTGAGACAAGCAGGTCTCACACTCACTCTCTACTTGGACAGACTTTTCGGCTTTCAGCTTGATCAACTCCATTCTAAGAGATAGACAGTTCTCACAGACAGTGGGTGGAACTGACAATGTCTCAAGCTCTAGCCTAGTCTGCGCAAGCTCAGCTCTCAACCTCTCCAAAACACCCAAATGCTCATCGCCCTTGGATTTCAGCTCAGCTAAGGCAGCTAGATGAGATGGGCAATCAACACAGGGTGCGACGACAGTGGCTTGAGCATCTTTCAGCTCCAACTGAGCGCTTTCAAGCTCAGTGGCCAAAGTGTCCCTCTCATCAACCCTTTCTGTGTACCTGGACTTCAGAGTCGACAGGTCACACAGAAGCACCACACACTTCGGGCACTCACTGCTATCACCCAAGCAAGGGGAAGAAGATAGACTCTCAATTCTGCTGTTGGCCACGGCAAGCTCACTCTCTAACTCATCTATCTTCTTCTTAGCCCCCCTAAGCAGTTTTTCCCGATACTTCAACTCCTGACGATTGCTCTCAAGTAAATCAACAATTTCACGCTCATAAGATGATACCTTTTCGTCGTCGTCGTCGGAGTCGTCGGAGGAGCTTTTTTCTTCCTTATCCCCAAGAGCCATTGAACAGAAGCTCTTGCGGGATCTTCGGCGCTGGTGTGAGCGGCTCTTCGGCTTGTCTCCGAAGGCCATGAAGCAGAGGCCCGCCGGATCTTCCTTGTCCTTCCCCTTCCTGATGGCGATCTCCTCATCGCTTGAGCTCGATGAAGAGGAAGAAGATGTTGACCGCTTGGAGTAGCTCTTCTCCATCTCGGCGAAGAAGGCCTTGTCGCTCTTCTTGTTCTCTCGCCGGTAGTCCTTCAGGGCCTTCTTGAAGAATCGGGTCTTCGGCTTGCCCTTGTTGAAGGATGAGCTCTCATGCTTGCTGGAGTCGTGGAAGCTGCCACCGGTGCCCTTCTTGTGTCCATTGCGCTTGGGGCAGTCGGCGATGAAGTGTCCTGGATCACCACACTCAAAGCATCCGGATTTTGTGCCGTGTCTTTTGAACATTCTCTTGTCATAGACACGACGCACCCGGTTGTTAAAGAGACACAAATAATCATCTCCCAAAGACTCAAGTTGGTCCTCAGTGATAGACATCAAAGAGAACCCAGCACAACTCACAGCAGAGGGATCAACAGAAGGTGTAGCAAGGGCCAGGGATTTTGAGCCAGAACCAGTGAGATTTGATCTCAACTGGATATCTACCTCAGTGGCCTTCAGCTTGCTAAATAACTCAGAAATGGTCAAGGTATCGTAAGAAGTGCTCTCAACGATAGAGGATACCTTGATCTCCCAGATCTTTGGGTCCAAGGTATGGAGAACCTTGAGCGTCTGCTCATGATCTGAGACTAACTGAGCACCCTCAGCCTTGTTGTCCCGAAGCTTGTTTATGATCGACTGAAAACGACCAAACAAAGCCTCAACAGATTGACCCGGCTTCTGTGTGAAACTCTCATATTCACGCCGGTAGGTCTGATAGAGCCGAGCCTTGACCTGTGTTGTTCCCTCATGGTGTGCCTTGAGGGTAGCCCAGATCTCTCTCGCAGTGGAGAGATGACTCACACGCTCAAACTCAGTGGGACCTAAACCGGAAAATAGAATGTTCACAGCCTTACTGTTACTCAGATGCTGAGCAATGATACCAGCAGTACCCTGCTCAGTAACTGGCAATATGACAAACGTGGTGTGAACGCAAATATCCCAAATGTCTGAACCCTGGCTCATAAGATAGGCTCGCATGCGAGTCTTCCAATAATTATAGCCATAGGCTTCCAAGGACGGGACCTTGCTAGGAGAAGTCATGGTCACTACTGGGGTTTAGAACCGGTTAAGGTATGGAAAAACCCTAACCTAGCTCTAATACCACTTGTAGGACCGAAAGTAGCGACCAGAGGGGGGTGAATGGGCGCCTTAAAATTCTTTCGAATCAATGGCCTGTTCCCAATACCCAACGCTCCTCTAAAGACTAAGCAGCAGAAAATAAACCGATAGCCTAAGTCTAAAGTTATCTAGCCTAGAAGCAACTGAGGTTTAAACAGAGAAATACCAAAACAGTGCAACTAGGCAGATGAACAAAGCATACTAGACAAGTCAGGCCAGACTTCTTAATGAAATGATCTAAGTATATATAAAGTGAGATGAGAAGTTACTGTTCAGATTTGTCTCCTGTTAGGAACTCGGTGAAGCCTGCTTCGAAAGTCGAAGCCTGTTTCGCTGGCCGAAGCCTGCTTCGGAGGTCGAGGTCTACTTCGCTGGTCGAAGTCTGGTTCGGAGGTGGTAGTCGAAGTCTGTCGAAGGTGTTGTGAAAATGCCGAAGGTAGGAATCGAAGTATGATTCGAAGCGAAGTATGAGAAAGTCGGAGCCTGCTTCGAAGTATGTACTCCGAAGGCAAGACTTCGAACACAGCTTCGAACCAGGTACTTCGAAGCCAAACCTTCGAACAGAAAACTTCGAACGCAACACAGACGAACAACCTTCGAAGAAGTCGGAAGCAAAAATACTGAGCGAAGTCTAACAGAAGAACAAGCTCCAAAGCCAACTTCAAAATCCGTCGAAGTGTGAACTTCGAAGAGCTCGAGTCGGAGTACCTTCGCACAGACGTTCGAAGTATGAGACGCTGTCAGTTCAAAAGGTACTTCGAAGTTATCATCTCAGAATACAAAACGAAGTTCGAAACTCTACCGAACCCTTTGAGTCGAAACACACCCTTCGAACAGCTTAGACCCGAGGAAAAACTTCGCAAGGATTGTCGAAGTATATTAGGCTAGAAGACAGCACAGAAATATACATCGAAGCTATCAGCACGGAGTGAAGTCGAATACCAAAGCCTTTAAAATGTCAAGTCGAAGCCTGCCTCACGGAGCTGAGGGACTTCGAACAGAGAGAGAAAAAGTGGCTTCGCAGAAACAGTCAAAAAGGCATTCAATCCAGTCTGCTTCGATCAAAAAGCTACGCTGGAAAAAGCAGAGCAGGTACTTGTGTACTGTTGCCACAGAAAAGTAGTACTACTTGCAACAGCAAGAACTAGTACTACTTGCGTGAAGAACACATGCAACAGAGACACATCCTCAGGAATAAAATCAACACAGCACAACAAACCGAAGCTTCTTGAATCAGAGGAATCAATGCACACGCCTCAACAAAGATCAAAAATTCAATCTCACAGGGGCAAAGTAAATGCAAGGCAAAAAGGAACTGAACCAGTGCCTGGCGGCGCACACAGGAGAGAGAACGTGAGAGGCAAAATGACCCAATGGATTGAAAAGTGAATTCTAGAAGGGGTGTCCAAACCCTAGGGATTGGGGTCTTATTTATAGGCTGCCCAACACTAGGAATATTCTACCAGCCCCTTAGGGTTTTTTACAGACGCAAGAATAAAGGAAAAGACTCTACTACCCTTAGGTATTTTTACAGACACGACTGACTGACTATGGGCCTAGAGTTACAGATGACTTATCCGGAAGCTAAGTTTTCATAGCGACTACGGCTTCTCTTCTGGACAGTCGGATACAAGATCGACGGTTGTCAGTTTTGCGCCGAAAATGACAAAGCCTCAACCGGCTTTGCACCAGGTACCCGGATTGGGCCGGCCCGACTCCGCAGCTCTCTCAGCCCGGCAATCGCTCACTGCCCGTGTACCTGAGTCAGTCCTGGTCAACAGCCCAGTGGGTCTTCTACTGCTTCTGGCCCATGTACCCGGATTGGGCCAGCCCGACTTCGCAGCCTCCTCTGCCCGACAGTCGCTCGCTGCCCGTGTACCTGAGTCACACGCGACCCATGAAATAACAGATCTCTTCTTCTTTTGTCCTCTTTGACTATCATTGACAATGACTCATCACTTCTGGAGCCATGAGGCCCACGCTATTCAGCATGGCTCCTCATTTGTAAGTTTGGTTCTTCCTTGTAGTCTTCGCCATGTGTGTTTTTGTATCCCTCTTTGGTGAACCTAAGTAATAACAACATGCATGACTTAGGTAGTATATAATTCTCATTAATATTAAATTGATCTTTATAAAGTAGCGCGTTCACCTCTTGTTTTAGCTTCTTTGCTCGATTACGTGTGATCGGACCATCAAAGGTTTGTGCTGGTGTCGATGTAGTTGATACTTGAGTTGGTTTTACTGGTATTGGAGGTTGTAACATGTTGGTTGATGGTGTGGTCATATCATATCAAGAGCAGGAAAGACTTGCTGGCGGTCGAGTTCACGGATTGGTGACATGTGTCGGTGATCTGAAGGGCTTTGTCGGTTTCACGCTCAGAACCATCGGATCGAGATCAAAGCGTCCTGAAGAGAATTCGTAGTCGCTATAAAAGCTTCGAATCGAGATCAATTACCTTTAGATAGGATTTTACTTTTTGTAGTTGTGGGATCGGATTAGGCGACTAGAGGGGGATGAATAGGCGCCTCAACAAATTTTCGTGAATAAGATGGCCTGTTCAGAACACCCAACACTCCTATAAAATTTCAGAAACTAAATTGAGACTCACAATTCAAAACCAGGACAAAAATCAAACCAAATTGAAAATTCTTCCTAAATTGGAGTTTGAAGAGTCGATATATTCTGTCGGAATTTGATTCTCCGAAATTGAAAGCCTATTTCGGCAAATGAATTACCGATGGGAGGCTGTCGACTACTGGTTTGCCGACAGAATTCAGAATTTTCAGAATTGAGTTTAAAAACAAATTCTGCAACAATAAAACAACTCTAAGATAATTGATCAACAAGTTTTACACTCACTGAGGAATAGCAGATGCCTTTCAAGAAATTACACAAAATGAAGATGACACAAGTTAAGACTTTGAGGTAATCAAGTTAATCAAATTTTCCTCAATAACATCAAGTCTTACACACAAGAACTTTCAAAGACAGAACACTATTTAGGGATGTGTATCAATTGCCTGAAACAGAATATGAAAGATGCATCAAAAATTTTCTGTATCTGACTCTGATGATATTTTCAGAACAACTATTAAACTTCTTCAAGACTGAACAGCAGTACTGTATTAATTCATAGACATGAAGATCATGACTGCAATATTTCAAAAGTGAAGCATAAAGAGGCAAAACAAACAAAAAACCAGCAAACTATCTTGACACAATCACATAAAAATAAAACTGCAACTTCAATCTACTGTTTTTCTGCATACATGCACCTTGAGCAGATTAATAAAGATAAGCTTCCTGCAAATAACTTTGTTTATAAACCCAGATGAAACTGAATGCAAAAGTAATCAGATCATAGTTGCTTTAGCTGTTCATGGGAATTTTAGTACAGCCAAGTTGCTCAGCAAAGAACAGAGAGGTTTCTCTCAGTGCAGATATGGCTCAACAGCAAAACAACACAAAGAAGATGAATATGATGTGTTCAAAAAAACTAAAGAATCGACCAAGAAATTAAACACTCAAGAACTCAAATCGTTGAATTAAATCAGTTCAAGAAGTCAAAACTGCAGAAATCCAAACTAAATCAAATGATGGTGGCGCTGAGTTGTTCTTGAGCTAAACAGATTCAGCGCAGCACTATATTACTTCAGACAACCTGAACAGTACAACACATGATGTTGAAAAGTGATTGCAACTTGCTGAATTAAAGCTACACTTAAGAACTCAAATCTGTAAGGGAAATCAGATCAAGAAATCAAGGCAGCAAGAATCAAAATCATGGCGGAGATGGAGTGTTCTTGAGCCAAATAGATCAAACGTAGCACTGTACACTTTTAGAAAAGGCAGTATTGCAGATGATGGTGAACAGTGAACGCACCTTTTGCTGAATTTGATCCCAAGCAACAAAAATTGACAGAATTAAATCAGCAGTAATAGACAACAAAACTGGAAAGAATAAAATTATGGTTTGATAGAAAAAAGCAACCCTAACCCTTAAGCATGGGATCCTTTATATAGGCTAGCCCATTAAAGTATTCCCTAAAATTCCATTAGGGTTAAAGTTATAGGTATCTACCTAAATTCCATAATGTATTTTCAGAATTATCAACTCTGAAAAATACATTAATGTATACTCCTAATTTATTACATCATGGACCCTATTATTTTAATATTTTTTAGAATTTGAAAATTCCAAAAAATACTAAAAAATTACACTTAATATAGACTACCAAACAGAAAAATTAACTCCTATTTATTGGAATTAAAAACATTTTGAGAAGTGACGGTTTTCAGTAAAAACTGACAAAGCCTCCCAGATCTTCGATATGTGTCATCAGTCTGCGAACTCGACTGCCAGCAAGTCTCTCCCGCTCTCGATCCCTCGAGTCGCCTTGTCACTTGCACTAGCTTCCCTTTCGCTGATTTGATCAACACTTCGTCTCGATCATCAGTTCTCCCATGTCTTGCTTTGTCTCCATGCGTACGCCTGAGATCACCTTCAACTTCAACTGGCATCCTTGACCATCTAGCATTAAACTCCCTATCTAACCCTAATTACTTGCCATCGACAGTTGATAGGCATCTCAACCCTACACACACGAGACAAACAAAACACACAACTCCATGCAACCCATACACAGATAACCAATAAGCAACCCATACATAGACAACCTTGTCAATCACTCATCATAAAACTAGAACCATAGTGAAAGCCTCACTTGGTTTCTCAGTAGCCTTGTGGGCCTTTGAGTCTTTAAAAAACCCTACGGGTATTTGAGTCATTTACTATTTTTAAATTGGCTAGTAAGCCTAAGGCCGAGGTGCACATCATGGAGCAGTCCGATGAGGAGCAATCGGAGGAAGAAGATGACTCGATCGATATGTACACAACTAAGTGGACTTGGTCCACCAAGTCTAAAACTATCACTTGCTCTGAGCTGCGGCCATCTCCCACTAAGAGTCGGCCTAGCAAGGTCAAATATTCCTTTGATGTGATTAAGTGTGACAAGATATTTGATTTTTTTAAAGAACCAGCTTCTCAGGTTGCCAAAGGGCCACGTCATTCCAACCACCGATGACTTGAAGAAACACGCTTACTGTAAGTGGCATGACTCACATTCCCATTCTACTAATGATTGCAATGTTTTTCGTAGGCAGGTTCAATCGGCCATAGAGGAAGGACGATTGAAAATAGATTCTAGTCCAAAGATGAAGCTGGATAAAGACCCCTTTCCCATGAATAACGTTGACCTTGACAGAAAGAAGGTGATGATTTAGCCCGAACAGGCCGAGTCATCCAAGGGGAAGGCGGTCATAATTGGAGAGCCTCACATGCACACACTCATGCCGAAGAATCCCGAGGTAGGATTGTGGAAAGTGAACACCAATGCATCATCTTTGGCTGGAGCCCGCAAGAAGCCAAAGGTGACATAAGAGAGGGTGCTATAGAAGCACAAGAAGAGAGCCGAGAAGGCAAACACTCGGCCGGGACCACCAAGGAGGCCGAACCCTCCACGGAGAGACGACTTCGGCCCACGATGGGAGAAACCACTTGACACACCATTTCCTCCACCGTCGTATCACATGACTATGGCATAGTGGCCTCCGTGTTACTTTCCGCCTCTAGGGTACCCTACCCCCTACTATATTGCTCCCTTCGTGCCTTCCGATTTTTATAACATGAAGGAGAAAATGTGTGCGGCAAGGGGCGACGTCTTTGATAGGTTGTCCGTCACACCACGAGGGCGTCTAGAGGAGGTGTCTGAGGCCATCATAGTCAACGTGGGGTCCCAGGATGTCCCAATCACCCTAAGGGGACCTCCTCAGAGCGAAATGGAGGCAATCCACAAAAGATGACCGAGAGGTGCATTTCAGTCTAACCACTGCCTCAACACCGGTCAGACCGCTCGTATCACTCTGGTATGACCAGCCTTCTGTGGCCGGTCTGATCGGCCCATCCCAGACACCCGGCACTAGTCGGTCCAACCGGCCCACCATGGCCGGTCCGACTGATAGGGTATAGGAAAGTATTTCCGCCAAGCACAAAAATATCGAGGTCGATCTAGGTGCTTCTCATTCGGCCAAAAATTCTAGGAGTAAGTTTGTGGCGCCTGGCACGAAGCCGCAACCTTCATGGGCACCTCTAGGCATGACCAAATCCCAGAAGAGGCGGCTACAATGTCTTCGAGCCCAGGAGATGTGTGAGAAGAAGGCCGAGAACGAACGAGATGCCATTTTTGAGGAGATCCGGCCCCAACCAGTGATGAAGCAAGTATGGAAGCCCAAGCTGGTTGTAGTAAGAAACCCGGCTCCCACTCCGAGTGATGACGAGGATGATCTGATGGATGATGACTACACGCCCATCTCCGAGGGACCCTCTCCTCAGGTGATGGAGATAAATATAGTCATGCTTCCTTTCAAGTTCATGCTACCACAGGACGAGGCTAAGGTCACTCAGTTGAGCCTCGGCCTACGACAAGCCATTTTTTAGAAGCCCGGGGATAGGTCTTGTCACTTACAACCTCTCTAGGTCAAGGGGCACATTGATGGGAAGCCGATCTCTAGGATGCTTATAGACGGAGGCGCTACCATCAACCTAATGACGTACTCTATCTTAAATAAGCTCGGCAAGGATGATGAAGACTTGATGAGGACCAACTTTACGCTCAACAGCTTCAACAACGAGAGCTCTGAGGCGAAGGGAGTGCTTTCTCTAGAGCTGACGTTGGGTAACAAGACACTTCCCATGGCCTTCTTCGTCGTCGATGTGCAAGGTAACTATAGCATATTTCTTGGGCGTGATTGGATTCACGCAAATTGCTGCATTTCGTCTACCTTACACCAGTGTTTGATCCAGTAGGATGGTGACGATGTAGAAGTTGTATCGGTTGACACTTCGGCCCAATTTGCTTTCGCCAATGTGTCTATTGATGCCATCCATGATAAGGTAGAGTGTTTGTTAGGTAGAGACCTCTCGGATTATGACTTTGTTGGCGTGTCTAAGGGGCAATCTGTTCTAGTGTCTGTAAAGCGGCTGGTGTAGCTTGGCTGTCTCTAAATTAGTTGTCATGTCAAGTATGAGTAATATTGATTGGTTGAAGTCTCGTGTAGATCAATGTCAGTCTTCTAAAGATGGTATCACCAATTCCATTGAAGATTTTAGCGAAGTAGAAAAGTTAGGTCAAGGTTTTGCGTCGGCCAACCCGCTGGAGCAAGTAGACATACGTGATGGTAGTGTTCTAAGGCCGACCTTTGTAAATCAGAATTTGTAGACTTGTGAAAAGGCCGAAATAATAAAGTTTCTTCGGTCGTATATCGATTGTTTCACATGGGAGTATAGTGAGATGCCTGGACTTAGCCACGAGCTCATGGAGCATCGGCTTCCAAACAAACCTAGGTTTAGGCCTTATAAACAGCCATCGTGCCGCTTTAATTTGGCTGTGTATGACCGAGTTAAAGAGGAGGTAGAACAAATACTGGCGGCGGGCTTTATTAGGTCGTGCAGGAACACTAAATGGGTTGCCAACATAGTACATGTCAAGAAGAAGGGGATTGGCAAAATTCGTGTGTGTATTGATTTTAGGGATTTAAACAAGGCCACTCCGAAGGACGAGTACCCCATGCCAATAGCCAACAAGTTAATCAAAGATGCTTCAGGACATAAGGTACTAAGTTTTCTGGATGGTAACACTAGTTATAATCAAATCTTATGGCCGAAGAGGACGTTTACAAAATAGCCTTTCGATGCCCTGGTTTTGTTGGCTTGTTTGAGTGGGTTGTGATGACTTTTGGTTTAAAGAATGTTGGCGCTACATATCAACATGCTATGAACTTAATCTTTCATGACTTGCTAGGAGTTATGCTAGAGGTATATATAGATAATGTTGTAGTCAAATCAGATGTTATGGGAAACCATTTAGCCGATTTGAGAGTTGCTTTTCAAAGAATGTATCGGTATAGCTTAAAAATGAATCTACTCAAGTGTGATTTTGGCGTGTCGAGCCGTAAGTTCTTAGGATTCATGATTCATGAAAGAGGTATCAAAATTGATCCTAAGAGGCTTGAGAATATTAGAGGATGCTTAGCGCCGGCATGTAAAAAGATGTCCAAAAGTTGATAGGCAAGGTCTATTATTTGTGTCGCTTCATATCTAACTTGTCTAGTTGTCTGGCAAGATTGATGCTTGTGTCCCTATACTTGGGGGGAAAGTCAGCAACGCGCCTTTGAACAAATTAAAGAGTGCTTGTCATCACCATCGGTGGTAAGGGCACCCAAGGTCGGAATCCCATTTCGGCTATATGTTGCCGCATAGGAGAGCGTGATAGGAGTCGTGTTGACTCAAGAGGTGGAGTGGAAAGAGTACATCATCACTTTCTTGAGTCGTCGCCTGTTGGATGCAGAAACAAGGTATGTGTTTGTGGAGCGTTTATGTTTATCACTTTATTATGCATTTACCAAACTTTGTCACTATCTTCTCCTTAGCACATGTATTATCACTTGTCAAACTGATGTCATAAAGTACATGTTTTAAAAGCCGATTCTAAGTGGGAGAATCAGAAAGTGGGCTTATGCTTTAATTGAATATGATTTGGCTTATGAACCTTTGAAAGCTATGAAAGGCCAAATTGTCGCTAACTTTATACTCGATCACCACGTAGATGTCAATTGGAGTGGCAATGTCACCCTAATTGAGGTAGTACCATGGAAACTCTATTTTGATGGTTTGGCATGCAAAAATTGCCAAGGTGTTGGAGTAGTCCTCATGTCACCTAGTGGTATGACTTTTGAGACCTTAGCCCATTTAGAATTTCCTTGCACTAATAATAAAGCCGAATATGAAGCCTTATTGCTAGGAGTTGAATTGTTAAGGTCTGTAGGACCGAAAGTAGCGACTAGAGGGGGGGTGAATGGGCGCCTTAAAAATTCTTGCGAATCAATGGCCTTTTCCCAACACCCAACGCACCTCGACTAACAACCAGTTGAAACTAGCAGATCTAACCCAAGAAAATAATCTAGCCTAAAAACAACCGGTGTCCTAAGCAAGAAGACACCAACACAATGTTAAAAGGTAGATCAGCAGAGCATTTAAAACATGATCATTTTAATCTTCATGAAAGTAGGACATCACAAGAAATTAACTTGAGTGCAAGTAAAAGGAGATGAATGTTTTACTGTTCAAAATTTGTCTCATGTTCGGTACTTGACGAAGCCCGCTTCGAAGAATGCAGTACCGAAGCATGTGGTGACCGTGCCGAAGCCTATTCGGAGTCTGCAGGAGTCTGATTCGAAGTTGTTGCTCGGAGCCTCACTGCAACCTTCGAAGCATGCTTTGCGAGAAAAATACTTCAAACAGTACACCCCCAGTTCAAGAAGAAAACTTCCGAAGTCCTGTGACAGACTTCGTGCGACCAGAGGACTCCGATACGTGCAGGCTTCGCTTGCGTTAGCGAGGGGGCTTCGAAGCCTGTCATTCGGACTTCGCCTGAAAGGCAGTACTACTCCACAAAAAAATAACTTCGGTATCCTCAACAAAACTGCAGATCAAATCAGCAGGCAGCGAGCGAAGCCAAATACAGACACATCGAAACAAAACACTACGGCCGACAGAGCTGACAAGCGATGCACCTAGATATTTGCATGCGAAGATGCTGCAGAGAAAAACAAAAACAACTTGCTAGCCAGCGAAGCTATGAAACATAGGGAACAGAGCAAAGAAGCTATAATCTAGCTAACAACCTATACTGAGCAGTTGTACTAGATGTGCTGGAAACACACACTACACACAGGGTCCAAGAAACGCAGAACAGAAAATAATCTGTAGCAACTAGCAGTGCATGAAACTAGTTGGAAGCAAAAACCCATACGCAAAGTAATAACACACTGAATCAATAGTTAAAATCAAACCAGCACTTGTAGTATGGACATGGAAACCGAGACACAATATTTAAAAAAATCAAAATACCAGAGTCATGTCCTGTTCGTTCTGAGAAAGGAGTGCTAGTTTAATGCTTCAAGTAAGAGCCTAGCAATAGCCTGGAGGGCTACGATCTTGTTATTGAAGCTATAAAAAAAGTTTCCTGCTAGGAATAAAAGCTGAACCTCAATCTAGATCGCTAGCAAGCCTGCGCCTAATCCAAAATAGCTCACAAATAAAATATGCAACAGGAGACCAACAACTCGGTAGAACAACCTGTGCACGCAGAAGATATTTTGATAACTTCGGGAGAAGAAAAACTTTATGCTGCAAGCTCAGAACAGACGATCAAATCTGAGAAACCAAGGGTTGGTTTCGGTGTTTTGTGATGAGTGATTGACAGTATTTTACCCTCTGTTCGAAGGGTACCTCCGAAGGGGCTTCGGAGGTGGTGTCACCGGAGTGTGTTCGGTGTTTGCTTGCTGCAGCTGTTGCAGCGGAGTGTACCTGTCGGAGGGGTCCGGCAGTACACGATGACTGGGTTCGTACCGATGGCTTCGGTACTTTGGGCGGTACACCGGAGTGTGTGCCGAAGGTTGATAACCCGGAGAGGTCTCCGGAGTACTGGAAAACACTTGTTTGCTTGTCTGTGGTGCGCAGGGACTTCGGAGGCGACGGACAGGGTTCAAGCCGGGTGAACCTGGGTCAAGCGGAAGGCTTGATGCCAGGGGAGCGGGGAGCTCCGTCACGGTGGCTGTGAAGGTGGTCCGGGTCGGTCCTCAGGTCGAGTCGTGCCAGGTGAAGGCAGAGAGTGCTGGAGCGTGGCTCCGGCTGAAGGTACTCCGAGACAAAGTCCTCGGGGGTGAGGCACTTCGAAGGTACTCCGGATGGAGTGACTTCGGAGTTGGTGGACCAAGTCCTCTGCGGAGGCAAAGAGTTCGAAGTGTGCTCCGGAGGGAGACACTCGAAGGTGCCCGACGAAGGTCTCAGAAGTCGAGGCGCATCGAAGGCATGGTCCGGGTGAGGCTCGTCGAGGAGTGTGCTCGGAATGAGACACTGCGACGAAGTGCTCATGGAATGCTTCATGCGAAGACCTTGGACGAAGGAGGGACTTCGAAGGGTGGTACTCCGAAGGTGGGGCTTCGGAGTGAGGATGACTTGTGGTGCTTCGGCCATGCATGGCTTCGGTACACGGACGGACGGTGTTCGAGCTCGGAGTAGCTGCGAAGCCGTGGTGATCCACTCCGAAGGTGGTGGTGCGAAGGCCCAAGGGGCTTTGTCGGCTTCGGCTCAAAACCGTCACTGTATCGAAGGACTTCTTCGGCGGAGCGAAGGCCAACGGGCTGCAGGCTTCTCGCCGAAGCTACCGCACCCTCCGGTGCGAAGGGAGGTTCCAGAAGTCAACACTGTAAAGGCTGACACTGTCTGTTCTGAAAAAGGCTGACACTGTCCCCTCTGCAGCTGACAGAGAAGCCTCCAAAATAAAGGTGGACTACCTTTTGTACCCCTTAGTTCTGTAGAGACAAATCAGTTGTAAACCCTAGGGGTAAAGTAGTCACTTCCTTAGTATGAAGCCGTGGGCTATAAATATGGGGGCTCGGTAGGTAACATTTAACACTTTGAGCATTTACTGTTGAGCTCCTGTACACAGACCTCGCTGTATTCATCCAGAGTTCATTTATTTTGTGTTCCTTGTTCAAGCGGCGAAGCCCTGCTTCTTTGTGCTTTTGCTTGAGCTCGAGTTGCATACCTCGCTAGTTTTTAGTTCACCGAAGCTTGTCTTGGCGAAGGGTGTTTTTCTCGCGAAGTGTGTTTTTCAGTGTGCTGTCGCTCTGTGTAACACGAGGCAAGACCTCGCTGCTTACTAGCGAAGCCCTGGTAGTATCCCGTTTTGCTTCCTGTGTCGAAGCCCTTAGCGTAGTCCGCTTTGTGTGCGTGTAGACCTTCGCGTACGAAGCCCAGCACCAGTTGTTGTCGCTAAGTACTTGGTCGAAGTCCTCAGAGGGCTGTCCACTCTTGCGAAGGGTGAAGTGCGAAGCCTGCTCGAAGCACCCCATGTGCGGAGCCTGCACTGACTTAGCAGAGTAGTTTTTCGAGGGGTGTTAGTGGAGCGAAGTCTTCTTGGCTTCGAACTTTTGATCCTGCGAAGCCTGTGTTCGAAGGTGTTGAAGTACCTCCGAATCAGACCTTCGAAGGTTGTGTTCGAAGCCTGTTCCGCAGAAGACAGAACAGAACCGAAGGCTAAGTTTTTAGCCCGAAATTTTAAAAGCTCCCATTCACCCCCCCTCTGGTCGCCGTTTCCGGTCCTACAATTGGTATCAGAGCAGGTTAAGATCACCAGTTGACCTTAACCGGTTTTGTGATCTGTTGGCGACATGGATAGAGGCAGTAAAATTCCTCTGTTCGATGGGACAGACTTTGCATACTGGAAGGTGCGCATGGAGGCTTACTTGTTAAGCCAAGGAAATGCAATTTGGGAGATTGTGGACTCACAATACTCCATCCCTGATACCCGCACCACTCAAACTGAAAAAGATCAGTATATTGCCAACTCGAAGGCAAGAAACATACTGTTCATTGGGTTGAGTCGGAGTGAGTTTGATAGGGTGCAGCACCTTAGGACTGCTAGGGAGATTTGGACAACACTCACTGTCTTTCATGAGGGCTCTGCTCAGATTAAGGCCAGGCGCCAAAGCACCTACAATCAACAGTATCAGCTGTTTGTGCAGGCACCTGGTGAATCTGTAGATGCCATGTTTTCTCGCTTTGACGCGATAGTGAGTAACTTGCGATCCAACGGGACGCTTGCTTACAGTGATCACGATAGGGCTATCAAGCTTCTCTATGCTCTTGACCGTAGCATATGGGAAGTAAAGATATCCAGCATTGAGGAGTCCACAGGCTATGACACATTGACCTGTGATGAACTCTTTAGCAAGCTGAAGTCCACAGAGATTGCCAAGGCATCTCTTGCGGTGCACAGAAGCTCTTTGCCACAGCCATTGGCATTGGTTTCTAGCACTAGCCGTGGCACCACTGCAGAACCAAGCACATCAGGCACTTGTGTTCTTGCAGATGGTTTTGCTTTGTCCTCCCTGGTCTCCGTCACAAAGGAGCAGGTGGATACTCTAGCTGATGACGAGCTTGCTCTCATTGCCCGGAGGTTCACCCGCTTTCATCATGAGAGACGGGATCAGAGGAGAAGTGGTTTTAGTGGCTGCTATGAATGTGGCGACACCTCTCACATTAAGGCCAATTGCCCCAAGGTCAAAAAGAGAGATGAGAGTGACCGCCCCAAATTCCACAAAAAGGAGAGGAAGCCCTTTGTGAAGGGCAAGCGCGGCAAGATGGCTAAGAGAGTAGCCAAGGCCGCTTCCAGAGCCTTTGTTGCTGCTCTCAGCGACATCGACACTTCCTCAACTGAGGAGTCGAGCTCTGAGGAGGAGGAGTCCCCAAGGAAGGAGGACAAGAAGGACAAGAAGGGACGTGACTTCACCGGCCTTTGCTTCATGGCCGACAGCGATCACAGCGGCGATGAGCTTGACTCATCTGAGGTAAACCTATCATCTGACCAGCTTCTAATTAAATTAGATGAGCTAAATGAAGTTGTGCTAGGTCAGGATAGATTACTTGTGCAAGCCGCTAGAGAAAGAAAAGATCTTAGACTTAGGCTAGAAAATGTTTCTACTGAATATGCCATGCTTAAGTCTAAATTTGATGATGCTGAATGTGAATCGTGTTCTGTTGTCATGAGTGAGCTTGCTCAGTTGCGTTCTGTTCATGCTCAAACTCTTTCTGAGTTTGAGACTGCACAGAAGCAGCTTTTGGAGGTGGATTCTAGACCTCATGATATTATTGATTGCATGAACTGCTCCTTATTACGCGATAGCATTTCTTTACGTGATAAGCATGTTCATGATTTAGAGGCTAGATTGGAAAGGGCCGGTAGTTCTAAGGATGTGCAACCTGTTTGTGACACTTGCATCACCCTTAAGGACCAGCTAGGCACTGTCAGAGAGCGAGCTGAGAACCTCATGTCAGAAAATGAATACCTTCTTTCTGTGGTGAATAAATGCACTGAAGGGAAGGGTAGGATGGATTTGCTCTTGGCCAAGACCAAGTTGTGTGCTGACAGAGCCGGGGTAGCTCTAGGTTTGGGTTTTGAGAGGATAGCTTCAGACAGTAAGACCAAAATTGTTTTCACCTCTCCCACCACCCTAGAGAAAGAGAGAGCTCTGTTGGACACCCCATCAGCCAAAAAGCCTACCCATCCACCAAAGAAAACTACTCCTCCTGCCAAGAAAAATCCTCCCAAGAAAACCACTCAAAAGAAACCCAAGGAGCCTGTGAGAGTTGCTCCTATGACCCATGAGAGTGCCCCCAGAAGAGTGTTTCATTGTTCTTATTGTCAGCGGGCGGGTCATTTGATTGGTTTCTGTTTCCGTCGCATCAAGGATGAGCGACGTGCACAGGCGACGAGCTATCAGGACATGCATTACCCATCTTTAGGTATGCATGAGTCTGAGTATTACTCTCGTCCTGTTTTCGAGGCTCCTCGTGCTTCTCGGAGAGGTTTTGCTCCTCGAGGTGTTCACCATGTTCCATATGGTGGTAGACCTCGGGCGAGTAGCTTTGTACCTCGTCAGAGTAGGAGACCTCGTCATGCTTTGCGTTCTTTGCATGTAGGTAGACCTCGCACTTTGCATCATTCTGATTTTCATGTGCGTAGACCGTCTGCTTTTACTGTGCCTACTACTCGTGTCACTCAGTGCTGGATGCCTCGTCATTATTTTACTCACCCCAGCACTGAGCGATCGAGACGTTTTCATCATGTGTAGGCGACAGGTCGAGGCTTGGAGGGCACGTGGATCATGGACTCCGGTTGTTCGCGCCACATGACCGGAGATGTAAATTGGTTCTCCAGCCTCACAACAACCAAGCAAAGGGAACATATCACCTTCGGAAACAATCGAAGGAGTAGAGTGAAAGGTAAAGGTGTGGTAAGAATTAACGCAAACTTCACTCTCAAAGATGTTGCTTTGGTTGAAAACCTGGGATACAATTTGCTGTTTGTATCTCAGTTGCTTGATGAGGGCTTCGAAGTGCGATTTCATCGCGATACTTCGCAAGTGCTCAACTCTGATGGCGTTGTGGTGTGTAAGATCTTTAGGGTTGGGAGAGTTTTTGGAGCTGATTTTTCAGAGTCGTCTGGTTCTTCTCATTGTCTTGTTGCACATTCGACTTCTGAGCTTTGGAAGTGGCATAGGAGACTAGGGCATATGAGCTTTGAGTTGCTCGCTCGTTTGAGCGCCCTAGGCTTGATCCGAGGATTGCCCAAGCTCAAGTTTGAGAAGAATTTAGTTTGCGCTCCTTGTCGACATGGAAAAATGATTGCCGCTTCGCATTCGCCAGTCACCACAGTGATGACTGAACAGCCCGGAGAACTTCTCCATATGGACACTGTAGGTCCTTCTCGGGTTAGTTCTTTAGGCGGGAAGTGGTATGTACTTGTTATTGTCGACGATTTCTCTCGCTACTCTTGGGTCTTCTTTCTTGCCAGCAAGGATGAAGTGTTTTCGCACTTTCGGAGCTTGGCTTTGAGACTTTTCACTGAACTCCCTGGTGCATTAAAATTCATTCGAAGCGATAATGGCACCGAGTTCAAAAATAGTCTCTTTGTTGACTTTTGCATGGAGCATGGGATAGAACATCAATTCTCTGCTCCGCGGGTTCCTCAACAGAATGGTGTTGTTGAGAGGAAAAACCGCACTTTGGTTGAGATGGCTAGGACGATGCTTGATGAGCATAGGACTCCTAGAAAATTCTGGGCTGAGGCCATGAACACTGCTTGCTACATCTCAAACCGAATTTTCTTGCGCTCAATTTTAAACTTGACATCTTATGAGCTGCGTTTTGGGAGACAGCCCAAGGTTACTCATCTTCGAGTTTTTGGCTGTCGCTGCTTTATCCTAAAACGTGGTAACTTGGATAAATTTGAGTCGCGATCTTCTGACGGGATCTTTTTGGGTTATACTACTCATGGTCATTCTTATCGTGTTTATAACTTGGAAACTAACACTGTCATCGAGTCATGTGATGTGACTTTTGATGAATCAACCCCCTCTGTTAGTTCTGCTCTTGAACAGGCAAATGAACACGACATGGAACAGACCTTATTCGAAGACGAAGATCCCGGAGAATTCGAGGATGATCCCCCACTACCCTCGTCATCAACCCCCGAAGCTGACCCCGCTTCTACTACTTCGGCACGTGGTCCCGAAGCGACTACCTCAACATCAGTCATCTTGGACCACTCCAACGCACAAGTTGAGGGGGAGACTGCATCCCGCCGCGAGGCTCCACATCATGTCCAAAGGATGCACCCTCCCGAGCAGATCATTGGTGAGCTTGATCAAAGGGTAACTCGTTCTCATGCCCATTTCACTAATGATGCTTTTGTTGCTTCTTTCGAGCCCTTAGATGTTAGTCATGCACTTTCTGATTCTAGTTGGATCAATGCCATGCATGAAGAGCTTGAAAATTTTGAGAGAAACCAAGTCTGGACTTTAGTTGATCCTCCACCAAATGTTCATTTCATTGGAACAAAATGGATTTTCAAAAATAAACAAGGGGAGGATGGAACAATTGTTAGAAATAAGGCTAGACTTGTAGCTCAGGGCTTTTCTCAACTAGAAGGGATTGATTTTACTGAAACTTTTGCGCCTGTTGCTCGCCTTGAGGCCATTAGGATTTTGCTTGCCTTTGCGACATCCCGGGGATTCAAACTCTATCAAATGGATGTCAAAAGTGCTTTTCTTAATGGCTTCATAGGTGAAGATGTTTATGTAAAACAACCCCCTGGTTTTGAAAACCCCAAGTACCCACATAAAGTCCTTAAACTTCATAAGGCTCTTTATGGACTCAAGCAGGCCCCTCGGGCGTGGTATGATAGACTTAAGTCTTTTCTGCTTGAGCGAGGGTATTTGATGGGCTCTGTTGATAAAACTTTGTTTACTCTCAAGCATGGCAAAGATTTCCTCCTAGTGCAGATTTATGTGGATGATATCATCTTTGGTGGCTCTTCTCATGCTTTAGTTGCCGAGTTTGCAGATACCATGAGCAGGGAATTTGAAATGTCGATGATGGGTGAACTCACCTTTTTCCTTGGTTTGCAAATCAAGCAAAGCAAACAAGGTACTTTTGTCCACCAGACAAAGTACACCAAGGACCTGCTCAAGAAGTTTGACATGTCCGATGCGAAGCCCCTCGCCACTCCAATGGCTACATCTGTAGCATTGGACCCTGACGAAGATGGAGAAGACGTAGATCAGAAGGAGTTCCGAAGCATGATCGGCTCCCTCCTCTACTTGACTGCCACGAGGCCGGACATACACTTCGCAGTGTGTCTGTGCGCTCGTTTTCAGGCTTCACCACGAGCTTCGCACCGCCAAGCGGTTAAGCGCATTCTAAGGTATCTCAAACACACCCTCGAATTTGGCATATGGTATTCATCGTCTTCATCTTTATGTCTTAGAGGTTATTCAGATGCGGATTTTGCTGGGTGTAGAATTGATAGGAAGAGTACCTCTGGTACTTGTCATTTTCTGGGTACGTCTCTGGTTTGCTGGTCTTCCCGCAAACAGTCTAGTGTTGCACAATCGACGGCTGAGGCCGAATATGTTGCTGCAGCTAGCTGTTGCTCTCAGATTTTGTGGATGGTTTCCACTTTGCGGGATTTCGGGTTAAATTATAAGAGTGTTCCACTTTTCTGTGATAACACTAGTGCTATTTGTATTGCAAACAACCCGGTTCAGCACTCCAGAACCAAACACATTGATGTACGGTATCATTTTCTCAGAGATCACAATGAGAAAGGTGATATTGAACTTCAATATGTTGATACCCAACACCAGCTTGCCGACATTTTTACAAAACCCCTTGATGCATCTCGATTTGCTTACTTGCGTGGAGAACTTGGCATTTGTCACCCTTACGGCATTTTGTGAGGGGGAGCTGATGTTAATTGTCTTGCATATGCTCATTATGTGTGGAATTGCACTTACATCTTTTGCTATTATATGCCTGCTTTTAATTCAAAGAAAACATGACAGCTCAGCTCTATGAAATATGTCTGGAACATTGATTGTGCATGATGTTTTATTTTCTAAAATCAAAACTTGCTCACCGCACAATCTTGTATCTAGCTTGTTTAGGCTGGACTGCTTTTAGCTATCTTTTATCTACTTGACAGCAAGACACTGTTCCTTGGATGCTACAATTTGCAACTTGAAAAATGTGTTCCTTATTCATGGATACTCATCAAAATATTAAATTTATCAAAATCAAAATCAAAAATCCATGATGTGCCTGGTTTCAATGAAAAGATCCAGGAGGGTTTGTTTGTCGCACTACCCTATTCTAGACTGCCCACCATTGCACATTGGTCTGAACTGGGATAGCGTAGTGTATGCCAAAATCACCGCCTTAAGCTTCAGATGGCTTTCTTGCCTAGGCTTGGCTTGATTGGAAAGTATAAGGTGGACAAACAAATAACCCCTGGCATTAAGAATAGAACAACAAATTTAATTGCTCATCAAGGTTGCCTTCTCAGCTCCTTTTGAATAAGACTTGTCTATCTAAGGTAGAATTTGTTAGCTTTGCGCAGTCCTTGCCTTCACATGTCTAGCTGCTATGATTAAGTGGTGATGCTCTTATCTCAAAATGACAAAATCACATGCCATCATCTTGTTTCACAGAATGTTAAATTGAGCTGAGCACATGATCATTTGTGTTAATATTGGCATATTTTTGCATTATATGTCTTTGCAATTCTATTCATTTCGAAGCTTTGCATCTTTTACATGCTCCTTGATGCTTGCATTGCCAAAGGGGGAGAAATTCCGGAGGTTTGCTATGTTCTCTGCCGCAAGAAGGCATAATTTTTAAAAGGGGGAGAGATTTTTGACATAAAGGAAGAGAAAAATTTGCTTAACTCAGGGGGAGTTCTTTTCAAGGGGAGATTTGCCAAAGAGGCTTTTACTCTTTTACAAAGGGGGAGAAAATTCTTTTATCAAGTGCCATGCTTTGGCTCTGTTCTGAGTTTTTATGGTCACTTGTGTGCTGAAAACTTTTACATTTTCTTGAACTTGGATTTGGTTGTCAATGCACTCATCAAGGGGGAAATTGAGAAACCAAGGGTTGGTTTCGGTGTTTTGTGATGAGTGATTGACAGTATTTTACCCTCTGTTCGAAGGGTACCTCCGAAGGGGCTTCGGAGGTGGTGTCACCGGAGTGTGTTCGGTGTTTGCTTGCTGCAGCTGTTGCAGCGGAGTGTACCTGTCGGAGGGGTCCGGCAGTACACGATGACTGGGTTCGTACCGATGGCTTCGGTACTTTGGGCGGTACACCGGAGTGTGTGCCGAAGGTTGATAACCCGGAGAGGTCTCCGGAGTACTGGAAAACACTTGTTTGCTTGTCTGTGGTGCGCAGGGACTTCGGAGGCGACGGACAGGGTTCAAGCCGGGTGAACCTGGGTCAAGCGGAAGGCTTGATGCCAGGGGAGCGGGGAGCTCCGTCACGGTGGCTGTGAAGGTGGTCCGGGTCGGTCCTCAGGTCGAGTCGTGCCAGGTGAAGGCAGAGAGTGCGGAGCGTGGCTCCGGCTGAAGGTACTCCGAGACAAAGTCCTCGGAGGTGAGGCACTTCGAAGGTACTCCGGATGGAGTGACTTCGGAGTTGGTGGACCAAGTCCTCTGCGGAGGCAAAGAGTTCGAAGTGTGCTCCGGAGGGAGACACTCGAAGGTGCCCGACGAAGGTCTCAGAAGTCGAGGCGCATCGAAGGCATGGTCCGGGTGAGGCTCGTCGAGGAGTGTGCTCGGAATGAGACACTGCGACGAAGTGCTCATGGAATGCTTCATGCGAAGACCTTGGACGAAGGAGGGACTTCGAAGGGTGGTACTCCGAAGGTGGGGCTTCGGAGTGAGGATGACTTGTGGTGCTTCGGCCATGCATGGCTTCGGTACACGGACGGACGGTGTTCGAGCTCGGAGTAGCTGCGAAGCCGTGGTGATCCACTCCGAAGGTGGTGGTGCGAAGGCCCAAGGGGCTTTGTCGGCTTCGGCTCAAAACCGTCACTGTATCGAAGGACTTCTTCGGCGGAGCGAAGGCCAACGGGCTGCAGGCTTCTCGCCGAAGCTACCGCACCCTCCGGTGCGAAGGGAGGTTCCAGAAGTCAACACTGTAAAGGCTGACACTGTCTGTTCTGAAAAAGGCTGACACTGTCCCCTCTGCAGCTGACAGAGAAGCCTCCAAAATAAAGGTGGACTACCTTTTGTACCCCTTAGTTCTGTAGAGACAAATCAGTTGTAAACCCTAGGGGTAAAGTAGTCACTTCCTTAGTATGAAGCCGTGGGCTATAAATATGGGGGCTCGGTAGGTAACATTTAACACTTTGAGCATTTACTGTTGAGCTCCTGTACACAGACCTCGCTGTATTCATCCAGAGAGCATTTATTTTGCTTGAGCTCGAGTTGCATACCTCGCTAGTTTTTAGTTCACCGAAGCCTGTCTTGGCGAAGGGTGTTTTTCTCGCGAAGTGTGTTTTTCAGTGTGCTGTCGCTCTGTGTAACACGAGGCAAGACCTCGCTGCTTACTAGCGAAGCCCTGGTAGTATCCCGTTTTGCTTCCTGTGTCGAAGCCCTTAGCGTAGTCCGCTTTGTGTGCGTGTAGACCTTCGCGTACGAAGCCCAGCACCAGTTGCTGTCGCTAAGTACTTGGTCGAAGTCCTCAGAGGGCTGTCCACTCTTGCGAAGGGTGAAGTGCGAAGCCTGCTCGAAGCACCCCATGTGCGGAGCCTGCACTGACTTAGCAGAGTAGTTTTTCGAGGAGTGTTAGTGGAGCGAAGTCTTCTTGGCTTCGAACTTTTGATCCTGCGAAGCCTGTGTTCGAAGGTGTTGAAGTACCTCCGAATCAGACCTTCGAAGGTTGTGTTCGAAGCCTGTTCCGCAGAAGACAGAACAGAACCGAAGGCTAAGTTTTTAGCCCGAAATTTTAAAAGCTCCCATTCACCCCCCCTCTGGTCGCCGTTTCCGGTCCTACAAAATCTGACATGCAAACTGAGATAATGAAGCCACAGCAATGCACGATGGCAGAGAAATAGAAAGAATAAACCTGATCAAATGCTCTCTTGACGTGTGCACGGTGAGAACAGTGGCGGCGGTGAAGAACAAACACAAGGAGGAAGAAACCAAAAGTGACCCAATTTTTTGGTATTAAAAAGTGATTTCAGAAAAGGGTAACCCTAACCCTAGAGATTGGGGCCCTATTTATAGGCAGCCTAATAGCCTAGGAAAATACCAAAAGACCCTTAGGGTTTTTTATAGACGCTGAAATAAAATGGAAAAGACAAAACTGCCCTTAGAATATTTTTACAGACTCGACTGACTGACTGTGGGCTTAAGGAAAAAATAGTAAACTCCTAATTACAGATGACTTATCCTGAAGCGGAGCTTTCGTAGCGACTATGGCTTCACCTAAGAACGGTCCGATCCAAGATCAGCGGTTGTCAGTTTTGCGCCGAAACTGACAAAGCGTCCACCGACTTTGCACCAGGTACCCGGATTGGGCCAGCCCGATTCCGCAGCTCTCTCAGCCCAGCAATCGCTCGCCGCCCATGTACCTGAGTCAATCCTGGTCAACAGCCCAGTGGATCCTCTGTTGCTCCTAGCCCATGTACCCGGATTGGGCCAGCCCGACTTCGCGGCCCCTCTGCCCGATAGTCGCTCGCTGCCCGTGTACCTGAGTCACATGCGGCCCAAACACAGCAGGTCTTCTCCTCTCTTTGTGTCCTCTTGACTTCCGTTGACAATGACTCATCACATCTAGAGCCATGAGGCCCACGCTCTTCAGCATGGCTCCTCAATCTCCCCCTTGATGAGTGCATTATCAACACTTCTCTTCATTAGCTCTCCAGTACCTACGAGCACATGTGGAAACACGAAAACAAAACACAAGAAAACAGAGAAGAAGAAAATAAAATAAAAGTTTAACCAAAAGTAAAGACTCAAAACGAGTGCAATCTCAGAATTATCAACAAGGATATCCAAAGAGCAAGGACAAACGGGACAAAAACTCCCCCTGAAGCAAATCCCAGAGAAAGCCAAAACTCCCTGTTAAACTCTTCTCCACAAAATTTCTCCGCCTTGTTGACAATTGGACTCATCAATCGAGACTAAACGCACTATAAAGAGACACAAACTCCTCCTGAAATGCAACTCCCCCTCAAAATATGCAATGAATGCAACTGGGGTGCAGGTGGAGTGTAGAAAGCATGCTTCTTAGATATGATTGACTGCAATTACAACATCTAGCAGGTATAGCAAAAGACATACTGTCTAAGACACATGACATGATCAGTGCAATAGATGATATCTAAAGAGAGTCATTAGCACGCATTTTTCAATTTTTGCAAACAAAAGCATCACCACATTTCCAGTTGACAAGCAAGGTAAAGCATGAAATACAGAAGATAACTGATATCTACCAAGATAAACATTGTCCAAAAACAAAGTGCTTCAGCAAACTTGTTATCTTTTTAATTTTCAGGCTTTTTCCTTTTTCATTTTTGCCAGGGGTTATTTGCATGTCAAACCTTATACTAACCGACCAAGTCAAGCCTAGGCCAGAACTGGACCATCAGAAGCTTAAGACATTGGTCTTGGCATACACTACATTGTCCTAGTTCATACCAAAGTGCTATGGTAAGCAGTCCAGAACAATGCAATGCGACAAAGCAAACCCACCTGGATCTTTTCAAATTATGCATAAAAAGGCATGGATTTTTCATTCATTTTTGATTTTTATCATTTTTATAGCACATTTCCATGTTTAAAGCATTAAGATGTCCAAGTTGTATATCTGCATCTAAGTAAGGATCTAGGTACAAGGCATGTAACAGATAGCAAAAGCATTCAACCTACACATGCTAGTTACTAGAAGCAATGGTGATCATTTTTCAATTTTAAAGCATAAAAACCATGCATATGACAGATATCAGACATATCATGTGAACTGAAGCAAAGCATGATCATCGACAAGTAATCAAAAGCATGTACCAGCTAGAATAAGTAAAGCAGTTCAATCATATAACAGAAGCATGCTCAAAGTGTGATATGTGAATATGCATGATATGAACACACACAAAAAGACTCAAAAAAGAGTAAAGAAGAAAGAAAACTGACTCAAAATATCCTAAAAAGGATACACAACACCCAAATCCCCTCGCAAATGCTCAAAAGTAGACTGATCTAGGGGTTTGGTGAAAATGTCAGCCAACTGATGATGGGTATCAACATGAACAAGGTCAATGACACCTTTCTCATATTGATCCCTCAGCAAGTGAAAGCGCACATCAATGTGTTTGGTTTTTGAATTGAGACAAGGGTTTTTCCCTACGCTAATCGCACTGGTGCTGTCACAAAACAGAGGCACTCTAGTAGGAAAGAACAACCCAAAATCTCGCAATGTGGAAATCATCCAAACCAACTATGAGAAGCAGCTAGCAGCAGCTACATACTCAGCCTCATCTGTCGAAAGTGCAACTCTAGACTGCTTTTGAGAAGACCAAGAGACAAGAGAAGAACCAAGAAACTGGCAAGTATCAGAAGTCGACTTGCGATCCAACCGGCACCCACCAAAGTCAGCGTCCGAAAAGCCATATAAATCAAGAGATGATGATGCTGAAAAATAATGACCTAGATCAAGCGCATAGGTGAGATACCTGAAAATGCGCTTGACAGCCTACCGATGAGACGCGCGTGGTGAAGACTGGAAGTGCGCGCACAGTCGCACGGCGAACTGTATGTCTGGCCTCGTCGCCATCAAGTACAGCAGTGAACCTATCATCCCTCGAAACTCTCTCTCGTTGACCTTGACGCCACTCTCGTCCTTGTCCAGGCCCCCAGATATACCCATTGGGGTCATCTGAGGCTTCAGCTCTCCACCAAAGTCAAACTTCTTCAACATGTCCCGTGTATACTTACTCTGGTGGATGAAGGTGCTGTCCTTGGTATGCTTGATCTAGAGCCCTAGGAAATACTTGAGTTCACCCATGAGGCTCATCTCAAACTCACTGTGCATCTGCTCAGAAAACTTAGACATAAGAGCATCAGTAGTACCACCAAAAATGATATCATCCACATAAATCTGAGCAACCAAGAAATCTAAGGCATCTGTGAGCAAGAAAAGAGTTTTATCCACAGAACCCATCACAAAGCCCTTCCCCAACAAAAACTACTTCAACTAGTCATACCAAGCCCTGGGGGCTTGCTTCAGACCATATAAAGCTTTTTGCAGCTTAAAAACATGTCGAGGAAACTTAGGGTTCTCAAAACCGGGGGCTGCCTAACATAAACCTCCTCCTCTATGTACCCGTTCAGAAAAGCACTCTTGACATCCATTTGAAAAAGCTTAAAACCCTTCGAAGCGGCAAAAGCTAAGAGAATGCGAATGGACTCAAGACGGGCAACAGGGGAGAAAGTTTCTTCAAAGTTAATACCCTCCTTCTAGCAAAAACCCTGGGCAACTAGTCGAGCTTTGTTGGGCACCACAACCCCATCTTCACCTTGCTTGTTCTTGAACACCCACTTGGTGCCTATGGGGTTGCATCTGGGTGGCAGCTCAACCAGTGTCCAATCACGATTGCGGACAAAATTCTCAAGCTCTTCTTGCATGGCATTAATCCAATTTGAATCAGAAAGAGCATGAGAAACGTCTCTGGGCTCAAAAGATGCAACAAAAGCAGATTCAGCAAACACAGCAAGAGAGTCTACAGAAGAGTGCAAAGTCCTCTTAGACAGATCACCGATGATGAGCTCTGAGGGGTGATCACGCTGAACAACTCGGGATCCCTGGTGATCTGAAGTCACCTCACCAGAGTCAGCAGCGGGCACCTCTGGACTCGACTGAGGGGGCTCGATAGAAGTGGAAGAAGTGATCAGAGGTCCGCCCTCGTCCTCAGTCGAAGTCTCAGAAGGTGTGGGTTCTGCAGGCTGTGCAGAAGGCCCACCCTCATCAACAGAAGATGGACTCTCCGAGCTCACCATCTCCAGAAAGCTCAAAAGAAGGAGTCAAAGAAGGCAAGGACTCATCAAATGAAACTTCACAAGTCTCGACAAGATGCTGGAGTCGAGGTTCCAAACACTGAAGCCTCAAGAATGCAAAGCATAACCAAGAAAAACTCCATCCCAGCAACGCGACTCAAACTTGTCCAAATGCCCTCCCTTCTTGAGCACAAAGCACTTGCAGCCAAATGCTCGCAAGTGGCTCACCTTGGGCTATCTGCCAAACCGCAACTCATATGAAGTCTTACCTAGGTAAGCTCTAAGAAAAATGCGGTTGGCCAGATAGCAAGCCGTGTTCATGGCTTCAGCCCAAAAGCGCCTAGGAGTCCCGTGCTCATCGAGCATCGTCCTGGCCATCTCGACTAGCGTGTGGTTCTTTCGTTCCACAACGCCATTCTCTGGGGGAGTGTAAGGGGCAGAAAACTGATGATCAAGACCCTAATCACTACAGAAGCTGACGAACTGAGAGTTCTTAAACTCAGAGCCGTTGTCAGAGCGAATTGCTCGCATCCGACCATTGTTCTCATTCTTCAGCTTCAAAATCAGGTCATGAACAAAATGAAAAGTCTCATCCTTAGACTCCAAGAAGAAAACCCACGAGAATCGAGAAAAATCGTCAACGATAACAAGCGTGTACCACTTCCCACCGACTGAGCATACCTGAGCTGGACCAATAGTGTCCATGTGTAATAGCTCTCCTGGATACGAAGTCATCACCTGAGTCACAGGTGACTGAGAAGCGGCAACCATTTTCCCATGACGACAGTGATGGCAAACTAGATCCTTCTCCATCTTAAGCTTGGGCAATCCTCGGATGAGGTCCATAGAGCTCAATCTGACAAGCAGATCAAAACTCAAATGGGCTAACCTCCTATTCCACTTCAGAGCTCAAAGGAGGATTCAGCAATCAAACATCGAGAAGGGCCAAAAGAACTAGATAAGTCAATCCGAAAAACCTTACCGAAGGGTAAGATCTGGCAAATCAAAGACCCTCTAGAATCAACCACAGAAGAACTGCGCTTCTTAAAATGAACCTCCAAACCATCCTCAAGAAGTTGCGAAACATAAATAAAATTGAAGTTCAAATTTCCAACCAAGGCAACGTTCTTCAAATAGAAATGGTCAGAGATACGAATTGAGCCAATGTCGTGTACCTTCCCTTGACCACTGTTCCCGAAGGTGATGTATTCCTTGGAGCTCAGGGGAGAGAGACTGGAGAACCATCTGCGATGTCCCATCATGTGGTGAGAGCATCCTGAGTCCATGATCCATACGTCCTCCAGTTCCCGATCCTACGCAATCAGTGGTTGTAAGGGGGAGCAAATGGTTCGGCACCAGGTTTAGCAAAAGAACTAAACCAGTGTTGAGCCATCTGCTCAAAAGATGGAAAGCAGAAATCATCATAAGAGTCTGGACCAAAACACGGCTCAAAGCACAGTCCACGGTTCTGCCTAAAGTCTCGGCCACGAGGTCCAGGGCCGTATCCAAAATGACTTGGAGCTCTGCCGGATCGAACACCACCCACCGGAGCACGGGCATGAAAGTTGTCTCCTCTAGCACCACCTACACGACGCGACCTGGCCTCTAGCCTCTCCCCGCATCGAGGAACTCTCAGTCTACCACCCTAATGGTAGAACTGCTCCTGGCTACCACGAGCTCTCTCTGCTCTCTCAACCTGCTTCCTCCTAAAGCAAAACTCCGCAAGATGCCCGTCTTTCTGACAAAACTCACAGTGATAAGTGGGCTTCTTGGGATGTGGTTGAGGCTTGGGGTTCTTGGGCTTGGTGGTGTTGGGTGTAGACTCTTTGGTGTGAGAGGGTCCAGGTAGAGAGTCTAGAGAAGTGTAGAGGTGTTTGGGCTTTGGAACCCAGATGGGCTTCTTGGGTGGAGCTTTGGGCTATTCTTGGAACACTCCATCCTTGGGTTGACTAGCCTGGAAAGACTTAGTGGAGTGAGTCTTTGGGTATCTCTGTTCAGGAGTCATTTTACTCCATTCCACTGCCCGACTAATAGCACTCTCAAAACCAGCCTTGGTGTAGGTGTAGCCTACCCCAAACCCATCCTACCTTTTAAACTGCTGGATCATCATGTCGAGTTGTGGCTCTCTGGCACTCACCCAACTCAAGATCTGACGGAGGTAAAAGTTCTCATTATGAACATCAGCTAGTTCCTCTCTCAAGGAAGCTAGTACCTCCACCTGAGACAAGCAGGTCTCACACTCTCTATCAACCTGGACATACTTCTCGGCTTTCAGCTTGATCAACTCCAATCTAAGAGACAAGCAGTTCTCACAGACAGTGGGTGGAACTGACAGTGTATCAAGCTCTAGCCTAGTCTGCTCCAGCTCAGCTCTAACTCTCTCCAAATCACCCAATTGTTCATCACCCTTGGCTTTCAGCTCACTAAACTAGCTAGATGGGATGGACAATCAACACAGGGCACGACGACAGTGGCATGAGCAATTTTTAGCTCCAGCTAAGCGCTCTCAAGCTCAGTGGCCAAAGCGTCCCTCTCATCAACCCTTTCTGTGTACCTGGACTTCAAAGTCGTCAGGTCACACAACAACACCTCACACTTTGGGCACTCACTGCTATCACCCAAGCAAGGGGAAGAAGATAGACTCTCAATTCTGCCGTTGGCCATGGCAAGCTCACTCTCAAGTTCATCTATCCTCTTCTTAGCCCCTCTAAGCAGTTTTTCCTGATATTTCAACTCCTGACAATTACTTTCAAGTAAATCAATGATTTCACGTTCGTAAGAGGATACCTTTTCATTGTCGTCGTCGTCGGAGTCGTTGGAGGAGTATGGACATGGAAACCGAGACACAATATTTAAAAAATCAAAATACCAGAGTCTTGTCCTGTTCGTTCTGAGAAAGGAGTGCTAGTTTAATGCTGCAAGTAAGAGCCTAACAATAGCCTGGAGGGCTACGATATTGATATTGAAGCTATAAAAAAACCTTTCCTGCTAGGAATAAAAGCTGAACCTCGATCTAGATCGCTAGCAAGCCTGCGCCTAATCCAAAATAGCTCACAAATAAAATATGCAACAGGAGACCAACAACTCGGTAGAACAACCTGTGCACGCAAAAGATATTTTGATAACTTCGGGAGAAGAAAAACTTTCTGCTGCAAGCTCAGAACATAAGATCAAATCTGACATGCAAACCGAGATAATGAGGCCACAGCAACACACGATGGCAGAGAAACAGAAAGAATAAACCTAATCAAATGCTCTCTTGACCTGTGCATGGTGAGAACAGTGGCGGCGGTGAAGAACAAACATCAGGAGGAAGAAACCAAAAGTGAGCCAATTTTTGGGTATTAAAAAGTGATTTTAGAAAAGGGTAACACTAACCCTAGGGATTGGGGCCCTATTTATAGGCAACCCAATAGCCTAAGAAAATACCAAAATACCCTTAGGGTTTTTTACAGACACTGAAATAAAATGGAAAAGACCAAACTGCCCTTAGGATATTTTTACAGACTCGACTGACTGACTGTGGGCCTAAGGAAAAAATAGTAAACTCCTAATTATAGATGACTTATTCTGAAGAGGAGCTTTAGCAGCGACTACGGCTTCGCCTCAGAACGGTCCGATCCGAGATCAACGGTTGTTAGTTTTGCGCCGAACCTGACAAAGCGTCGACTTTGCACCAGGTACCCGGATTGGGCCTACCCAATTCCGCAGATCTCTCAGCCCAGCAATCGCTCGCTGCCCGTGTACCTGAGTCAATCCTGGTCAACAGCCCAGTGGATCCTCTGCTGCTCCTAGCCCATGTACCCGGATTGGGCCAGCCCGACTTCGCGGCCCCTCTGCCTGACAGTCAATCGCTGCCTGTATACCTGAGTCACATGTGGCCCAGACACAGCAGGTCTTCTCCTCTCTTTGTGTCCTCTTGACTTCCGTTGACAATGACTCATCACATCTGGAGCCATGAGGCCCACGCTCTTCAGCATGGCTCCTCAAGGTCCATGGGTGTTAAACATGTTCATGCATATGGTGATTGTTTATTAGTTGTACAATAAGTCGAAAAGTTGGCTCAATGCTTAAATGGTTTATTAAATAGCTACTTAGATAAATGTCTAGACATAATTGGTACTTTTGATGATTTTGAAATTGCTCATGTCTCTAGAGAATGCAATTCATTAGCAAATGATTTGGCTCAACAAGCATCTGGTTATCAAATTAAAAGAGGGAGATTTTTCACTCAAGAAAAACTGGTGCTTGATATGTTTTTATTACATGAGTCAGGAACCCTCGGTCTAACCAGCTTGACATGGCTGGTCCGACCGCAGGTGTGCTGTTGGTCTAATTGGCCATGCCAGGCCAGTCTGATCGCCCCGTGTCGTTTGTTTGACAACGGTCGGTCTAACCGGCCCTATATGGCCGGTCTGACCACCGTGTGTTAGTGTGGCCCGAGGCCCGGGGGGCATATTGAAGTTAGTGTTTTGAAGGCCACTTCAAGTGGAGATTTGGAAGTACTTCTGTAGGTCATGTGGATGATTGGAGAACCCCAATTATTCAATATTTAGGAGATCCCAGTCAAAGGGTTGATCAGAAAGTTCGGCGGCAATCATTTAAATTTGTGTTGCTTGATGAGGTGTTGTATCGCTGAACTATTGATGGGGTACTTTCTAAGTGCTTGTATGTCGGTCAATCTAAAGTTGCTATGGGCGAAGTCCATGAGGGACTTTGTGGTACTCATCTGTTAGCCCAGAAAATGAGTTGGATGCTCGAAAGAGCACGCTTTTTTTGGCCGACTATGAATGAGGATTGTTTTAGGTATTATAGAGAGTGTGAAGCATGCCAAAGGTTTGGTAATATTCAGTTGGCTCCCGCATCACTTCTTAACCCTATTATCAAGCCATGGTCATTCCGAGGTTAGGGTTTGGACTTCATCGGCCAAATTCATCATCCCTCTTCCAAAGGGCATCGGTTCGTGTTGATGGCTACGGATTACTTCACCAAGTGGACTGAGGTCGTGCCTCTCAAGAACATGACGCATAACAAGGTAATTGATTTCATCTTGAAGCACATTATACATAGATTCATTATTCCTCAAACTCTTACTACTGACCAAGGTGCTTCATTTGTTTCTAAAGAGGTGCGTTGTTTTGTCGAATCTTATGGTATATAATTGATAAACTCTTCACCATACTATGCTTAGGCCAATTGAGTATAGTAATAAAACTTTTATTAAGCTTATTAAGAAGAAGATTGAAGAGTTTCCTAGAAGGTGGCATGGAGTACTTTCTGAGGCATTATGGGCATGTAGAGTTGCAAAGCACGGCGTCACCAAGGTAAGTCCATATGAGTTGGTCTATGGACAAGAAGCCTTTTTACCTGTGGAGGTGAATCTTGGATCTTTGAGGTTGCTTAAGCAAGATGAGTTATCGGTCGGTGATTATGAAGTTCTCTTGAAGGAAAATTTGGAAGAAGTGACCGGTAAGATATTAAGAGCTCTAAAGGCAATAGAAAGAGACAAAAGAAGAGTTGCAAGATATTATAATAAAAAGGTGAAAGAAAAATCATTTCAAATTGGTAATTTGGTTTGGAAGACGATTTTGCCTTTAGGCACTAAAAACCTAAAGTTTGGTAAATGGTCGCCTAGTTGGGAAGGTCCTTTTAGAGTTGTTGAAATCGCTCCGGGTAATGCGTATTTGCTAGAGTCTCTGCAAGGAGAGTGATTTCGTAGAGCTTTGAATGGTAGATATTTGAAAAAGTACTTTCCAAGTGTGTGGCAAGATGCTTGAAGTGTCGCAAGGCCGATATGGAGCATATCACCTGATGAGGACATCACTTCACATGATACACACATGGAGCCTCCACTTACAATTCAATTACTAGGACGAATCACACGCGCCCGTGCCCGTCGCTTGAACCATGAGGTTAATTCTTTCCTTAGCAACTATGTCAATATTTGTTTGGACGGGATGCTACTGAATACTAGTGATATTTTGTTGCTTAGGAACATGGGAGATGGAATAGAAGATTTGGAGCTGAAGACGGAGTCACACGGATGTTTTGAAATCAAGATTTCGCTGGTTCGGACTACATCAACCACCCTGCACCAAAATGGGCATAACTTCCTCATACAAAGTCCGATTGGCGCGTTCTTTGACTTTTTGGAAAGCTGAGGAGAATACAGATCGTTTGCCGTTGGTTTCACCTCATTTGGAGTCTCGAGTCGTCCTGTGTATTTAAAACAGTCCTGCGTGACAGAACTGGGCCGTGTTGGCCCATAGTCTGAGTCTGTACGTCTTCTAGCCCACAGCCTATGTCTGTTCGCCTTCCACAGGCCGCCGCCCTATATATTCTCACGCCAGCCGCCTCTAGGGTTAGGTTTTGCTTTGTTGCATCTACACTGTTGTGTTTAGATCCCGCCTCTTGCACCGGACCGATTGGCTGCTGCATTGGCGTTTGTGAAACCTCACCTTATCTTCGTTTGTCTGTGATTTGGCATTCGATTTGTATCCTTCCTATTCTTGCTTGTGTTCTTGGGTTCGCTTGCAGGAATTAGCCTTCGTGGCGAGGTCAATCGCGTTCTGCGTGGTTGATAACCAACGGAGACAGTGGTGTAACGATTGCAAGGTTTTGATCCGCCGGACCGGAGCCTTGGATCGCCAACGTCGAGATTCTCCACCAACCCAAGTTTATCCTTTACCTATCGGAAGATCGGGACCAATCCCCCATCAGTTGGTATCAGAGCTCAGATTTCCCGTTAGGTAATCTCGATCTGCTTTTGTTTTTTACCTAGAGTCCAGAAAACCGCACCAAAAAAAATTCCCCACCGAGAACCCCTTTGTGCCTTGCGATTTTAATTTCAGTTTTAACTTTGTTGAGTTCGTGTTCTTGGTCGAGTCTTGTTGCTGGTTTAGTAATCCCTTGTGTCGTTTGAGTAGTAGTTGTTCTTGTGTCTCAAAAAATTCCCGCCCGAAACCCCCCTCCAGAACCCTATTTTGTTTTCCACATCCAGTCTTTGTGACCCCCCTTCGGTAAAACAAGCATAACTTTTCGCTCGTTTGGCAGAAAAATCTGAAATTTTTTGAGCGTGTTCCTGAGCCGGTTAGCCTTCACCAAAGTCGCCAAAAAAAATCAAGAAGATAAAGAAAAAAAATTGGACAAAGTTTTTGCTCGCCGGACAGCGAACTTGTTTGAATTTTTGTGAGCCACATCCCACCTCAGTTGTAGGTGCCAATTTTTGTGGTTGCATCTCTGGTCATCCTTGTTCAAAAAAATAGAGTGAAAAAAAAGGAGAAAAAAAATTATAAAAAAAAGAGAAGCGGTCCTGTTAGTTGCTTGTCCGAACTCTTGTCCGAACTCTTGTCCGATCTCTTGTCCGATCAGTGGCAGGCAGTGGCAGTTTCTGCTTGTCCAATCCCTTGTCCGAACTCTTGTCCGATCTCTTGTCCGATCAGTGGCAGGCAGTGGCAGTTTCAGTGGCAGTCTCTGCTTGTCCAATCCCTTGTCCGATCTCTTGTCCGATCTGCAGAGAGTTGAATTTGGCCTGTGTTGCTTCCATTTGAGTTTTGGGCACATAGTTTCCCTCTATTGCTTGAATTTTCACCTTGGGAGCACTAAGGCCAGCAACTTTGACGAGTACTAGGGAATACTTATTGAACTTGGTTTAACTGTTATTATTATCGCTAATCCTTGCTACTTACTTTGCCTTCCAAGCTACACCTTTCTCTTGGTCAGGACAGGTTCATTTCTTGCAATTGCCACCACCCTCCACTTGGTTCATCACCTGTAGGCCGGTGACCTCACTGCGGCGTGGTAAGAACACTTGCAAGTGTGGGTAAGGTGCTTGACGGATTGCTTCCACCCCACACCCACCACCACACCTAGCTGTTTACATAAGGATTATTCTTTGTTGCTTTGTCTTTTCTCTAACATGGCAGCACTTATTGTACAACGTGACTTGAGCATTCACATGGACCAGGACGACCAGGCACAACGGAACAATATATTTCAGACCTTCTTCGGCGTCAAAGACCGTCGTGTACGTGTCATCATCGACAGCGGTAGTTGCAACAATTTGGTGAGCCAGGACATGGTAACGAAGCTTCAACTTCCCACACGTGCACATCCACACCCTTACCACGTGCAATGGCTCAACGATAGCGGTAAGGTCATGGTAACACAAACTGCTCACATCGAATTTGCCATTGGTACATACTTCGGAAGTGCTGATTTTGATGTAGTACCAATGCAAGCATGTTCTCTATTACTTGGTAGACCTTGGGTATATGATAATGATGCTACACACCATGGTAGGAGCAATAAGTACACATTTATGAATAAAGGAAAGAAAGTTACATTACTTCCTATGACTCCTGCTGAAATTATGAAATTTGAACAAGAAAAACGTGCTAGGGACGCACAAAAGAGCAAACAACTTTCTGAAAATCAGCAAGTAGCTAAAACGCTTTCGAGGCAACAAAAAGTTAAAGTTGTGTCTCCTTCTTCATCACAAGCTATTAATCTGAAAGGACGTGTCATGCTTGCCACTAAAACTAACCCTGCAGTACGTAGTTTTCTTGGTCTTGCAGGTTTCTACCGGCGTTTTGTGAAAGATTTCAGCACCATAGCTGGTCCTTTACCTGAGTTGACCAAGAAGGGAGTTACTTCTACTTGGGAGTCAGCACAAGAACAAGCTCTTGCCACACTCAAGGACCACCTTACACGTGCACCTCTACTTCAGCTACCCGACTTCAGTAAGCCTGTTGAGTTATAATGTGATGCTAGTGGTGTTGGAATAGGAGGTGTGCTGCTACAAGGAGGTAAACCCGTGACCTCTTCTAGCAAGAAATTGCATGGTCCGAAGTTGAATTATTCTACCTATGATAAGGAATTATATGCCTTAGTGCGTGTGCTTGAAACTTGGCGACATTACCTTTTGCCTAAGGAGTTTATTATACATTCTGATCATGACACACTCAAATATTTGAGAGGGCAAGCTAAACTGAATCGTAGACATGTTAAATGGGTTGAATTTATTGAATCTTTCCCATACATTGTGAAATACAAGAATGGCACAGAAAATGTGGTTGTTGATGCATTGTCTCATAGGATTGTTCTTTTATCTCAACTTGATATCAACGTTCCAGATTTGGAAAGTTTGAAAGATTTGTATGTTGTAGATAAAGAACTTGCTGAACCATTCACTAAATGTAATGATGGGAAAGGTTGGAAAAGATTTCATGTTTATGACGGTTTCTTGTTCCATGCTAACAAGCTTTGTGTTCCAGATTCGTCCGTACGTTTGCTGTTGTTGTAGGAATCACATGGCGGTGGATTAATGGAACATTTTGGGAAAGAAAAGACTTTGACCCTGCTGTCCAAAAATTTTTATTGGCTAAAGATGTGGAGAGATGTTGAACAATTTGTGCAGCGTTGTGCCACATACCATAAAGCTAAGTCCAAACTTAACCCATATGGTTTGTATACTCCACTTCCTGTTTCTAGTGCACCTTGGGAAGATATTAGCATGGACTTTATCGTGGGATTGCCTAGGACAAAGAGGGGGAGAGACTCCATATTTGTAAGAGTGGATAGGTTTTCTAAAATGGCACACTTTATTCCCTTTAACAAGACCAACGATGCTTCACATATTGCTGATTTATTTTTCAGGGAAATTGTGAGATTGCACGGGATGCCTAGAGCCATTGTTTCAGATCATGATGTGAAGTTTATGAGTTACTTTTGGAAGACAATGTGGGCCAAGCTTGGCACAAAATTGCTATTTTCAACAACTTGTCACCCGCAAACTGATGGTCAAACAGAGGTGGTAAACCGTACACTCTCCATGTTGCTGCGAACAATGATTAAGAAGAACTTGAAAGAATGGGAGGACTGCCTTCCACATGATGAATTTGCATACAATAGAGCTGTTCAATCAACAACACAATTGTGTCCGTCTGAAGTGGTGTATGGTTTTAAGCCAATCACACCACTTGATTTGCTGCCACTTACTTTTCAAGAGAGAGCAAACATGGAGGCAACAAAGCGTGCAGAGTTTGTGAAAGCAATGCATCTAAAGACCAAGGAAGTTATAGAAAAGAAGGCACGCTATTTTGCTCAAAAGACAAATAAAGGAAGAAAGAAGATGTTTTTCAAACCAGGAGATCTTGTTTGGTTGTACTTGCGCAAGAATTGTTTTCCTGATTTGAGAAAGTTTAAATTGATGCCCCGTGCTGATGATTTAAAACCCTATTTGGGAGCTGACGATGAGCTTGAGTCGAGGACGACTCCAATTCAAGAGGGGGAGGATGATGAGGACATCACTTCACATGATACACACATGGAGCCTCCACTTACAATTAGTTACTAGGACGAATCACACGCGCCCGTGCCCGTCGCTTGAACCATGAGGTTAATTCTTTCCTTAGCAACTATGTCAATATTTGTTTGGACGGGATGCTACTGAATACTAGTGATATTTTGTTGCTTAGGAACATGGGAGATGGAATAGAAGATTTGGAGCTGAAGACGGAGTCGCACGGATGTTTTGAAATCAAGATTTCGCTGGTTCGGACTACATCAACCACCCTGCACCAAAATGGGCATAACTTCCTCATACGAAGTCCGATTGGCGCGTTCTTTGACTTTTTGGAAAGCTGAGGAGAAGACGGATGGTTTGCCGTTGCTTTCACCTCATTTGGAGTCTCGAGTCGTCCTGTGTATTTAAAACAGTCCTGCGTGACAGAATTGGGCCGTGTTGGCCCATAGTCTGAGTCTGTACGTCTTCTAGCCCACAGCCTATGTCTGTTCGCCTTCCACAGGCCGCCGCCCTATATATTCTCACGCCAGCCGCCTCTAGGGTTAGGTTTTGCTTTGTTGCATCTACACTGTTGTGTTTAGATCCCGCCTCTTGCACCGGACCGATTGGCTGCTGCATTGGCGTTTGTGAAACCTCACCTTATCTTCGTTTGTCTGTGATTTGGCATTCGATTTGTATCCTTCCTGTTCTTGCTTGTGTTCTTGGGTTCGCTTGCAGGAATTAGCCTTCGTGGTGAGGTCAATCGCGTTCTGCGTGGTTGATAACCAACGGAGACAGTGGTGTAACGATTGCAAGGTTTTGATCCGCCGGACCGGAGCCTTGGATCGCCAACGTCGAGATTCTCCACCAACCCAAGTTTATCCTTTACCTATCGGAAGATCGGGACCAATCCCCCATCATCACCCTTAGCCCGTTGTGCTTTTGGCTCACTGAGTTTGCCAAACCACAGGGGGCATGTGTTGATAGCAAAAAGTGGCATTAATGGTCAAAATTGTCAAAATGTCAAAATTGGTACTTTTAGCCAAAAATATGTGATTTCCTGGCATAGGCCGGTCTGACCAGAGTAGACACTTCGGTCTGACTGGCCCAATCTGAGTCCGAAAAAGATTAGTTGGTATTCAGGGTAATTTTATCCCTAATCAAATCTTAATGACCTAGACGTGTTTTTTAAGTAGATTAAAGCCTAGGAACATTGAGACCAACCCCTATAAATATAGGGGCAAGGTCAATTAAAGGAGCATCTTCGATCCAACACAAGATCAAACCCTAATTTCCTCGAATCGCACTTTTACTTTCCAATCTACCTTCCTTGCCCTAGGATTAGACCAGTAACGTCCATCTTTGTTGCTTTGCACTCTAAACCATCCGTTCACCGTGTCATAATCAGGGTAATCCTTGTAGATTCGCTCATGAATCATCTATTTAATCCATGTAACAGATTTCTATCGGTTTTATTCAGTAATTCAGTCTCTAGGCCAAGTTCCTTTTGATCTTTTGGTGTTTTTGCAGTGTTTCATCTTCCTCTTCTTCGCCAAGAACCCTTGATGCAAGCCATCAACCGCAAGACAGTTGCTAGGGCCCCGAACATCCGGATCTGTTACTGTCGGTCTGACTGACATTGACAGGTCGATCTGATCGGGTTGTGTCGGGCCGTCACCCTATTGTTGGCACGCGTCGGTCAGACCGATGATGTGCGGCCGGTCTGACTGACTGTACGCAGTCGTCCCCGGCGCCTTTCTCTCTACCGCACGGTCTGACTACCATGTCATCCCGGGTCTGACCAACCCCTCTAGGCTGGTCTGACCAACCCTATTGCTTCGGTCCAACCGGCCCTAATTTGGCCGATTGATTGCCTTTTTCACACTTCGGCCAATTGGGTTATATTTTTGTAATATGATTGCCTGACAACTTCACCCTCCCTTGTCACTATCAAGGGTCGTCAGAACGCGACGTTGGCATCATGTTACGCATGGGGCCATCCCTATGTATCCATGCACTTTTGGATCGTCGAATCGGCGTCAGTGTGTATGCCCGATGCGTTGAAGTGTTATTGATTTATCGTGATTAACAATTGTCTTGGTTAGGTCTGATCTTGCAGTTACGGTAATTTGATGGTATGAATATGTTATTTGGTATGTTGAGTTTAGTTTATAGCAGAGTACAATCCGACAGGTTATCTTTATTTCTACGCTATGTTTCAGTCGCATCTAGGATGCACTCATCGGCCTTTACGCACAAGTGCTTCATCCTATCGGCCGATAGCGTGTTCTGCCCGATAGCGTGGCCGTGGTCATTGAGAAACCATGTTGGAGAGCATGGGTCTTATGCTCCAGATGTGATGAGTGATTGTCAACAGAAGTCAAATAAGAGACACGAAGACCTGTCGTGTCTAAGGCGCATGTGACTCAGGTACACGGGCAGCGATCGATAGCCGGGCAGAGGAGCCGTGGAGTCGGGCTGGCCCAATCCGAGTACATGGGCTAGGAGCGGTAGAGGATCCACTAGTCTGTTGACTTGGTTTGACTCAGTTACACGGGCGGCGAGCGACGGTGGACGCTTTGTTAGTTTCGGTGCAAAACTGACAACCGACGATTATTTTGATTTAGGATATTAATATTTAGTTTTTAAGTCCAGAATATTTGTTATTTGAGTCAGTTGATTTTTCTAAGGGTATTTTAGTAATTTCGAATTTTAATTTAGAGTCAGTGTAATTTACCCTAGGGGTAAATTAGTCTTTTCCATGTATTAGTGGGTTGCCTATAAATAGGCCCCTACCCCCCTAGGGATAGGGTGACTTTTTCCAGAGATCAATCTACAATCCACATAATTTTTTCGGCCGCAAGTTTTTTTGATCTGAAAGTTTCCGTCGTCGTCGTTTTTTTTTTCTCTCTGGCACTGCTTTCTCTGGCAGGTGCAGTTAACCATCTACATGGCCCTAGCAGCGGCAGCTACAAGCGTGTGGCGCGACTGCTGCAAATCATGGCACGGTGTTCGGCTTTGTGCATCTGGTCATCATCACACGCGTGGGGCCCACCAGGCTGAAGAAACGGCATCGCACTGATTCCAAGGAACCAAGTGCGTCACGCGCGTGGAGCAGCACAACTCGATTGTTTTTTCAGCCTTGATTGCAGCAGCTTTTCTTGCGCACAGTAGAAAGTGGCAACGCGTGGGACCCTCCGCCGCAGGATTTCCACGGCTGCGTCAGGGCACCAGTTTTTCCTATCCTGCCGGTGTAGCTTCTGCTTTCTCTCCGGGCGCATGGTGTTTGAGACCAAGCGGCGCTGGCGTGCAACGCAGGGCCGCAGGCGGCCAAGCTTTGTTCACGCATGCGCGAGACCCATAGCGCCTCGGCTTGGCTGGCGCAACGCAAATCAGCGCAAGCAGCAGATTTGCCGCGGCGGCAGACGACGTGAGGAGAAGTCAACGGCGAGATGTAGGTTTGTTTTCTTATCTTCAATTTTCAGTTAGATTAAACCTGTTAGGTATTTCGTAGGTAATTTTATCTACTAGATTTTATTAGTATTAGCATATTATTTATTTCAGTTTTATTCTATTCGTATAAAAGAAAAAAAATATTATTAGTATTAGTAATATTTTTATTCTAGATTTACGTGCAATATTTTAAGGTTATTTCTCAGTTAATTTATGGATAATCCATGTTTTATTCGTTTGATTAGTATTTTAGTTTTACACTGCAATCTGAATTATTATTGATTTATTTAGGTACTTTTCCTAGGCCATTAAATATTTCTAGTGCCCATTTTTCACTGCAGTTATTTTTATTTAGTTTAGTTTATTTTTAAATATCATTTTAATTAGGACACCGGTCATTTTTAGGTAGACAACTTTAGTTCTTGTGATCTGCTTTGCTACTGCTGTTTGTTTTGTCGAGGTGCGTTGGGTGTTGAGATTAGGATTTTTATTTAGAAGAAATTTTTAGGCGCCCATTCACCCCCTCTGATCACTACTTTCGGTCCTACAAGTGGTATCAGAGAAAGGTTAGGGTTTTCCCATACCTTAACCGGTTCTAAACCTAGGTAGTGATCATGACTTCCCCTGGTAAAATCTCGTCCCTTGAAGCTTTTGGCTACACTTATTGGAAGACTCGCATGCGAGCCTATCTTATGAGCCAGAGCTCAGACATTTGAGACATTTGTGCTCACCCTACTTTTACTATACTTCCTGTTGTTGAGTGTACTTCTGCTGATATTATTGCCCAGCATTAGAACAATAGCAAAGTGGTGAACATTTTATTTTCTGATCTAGGTCCTAGTGAGTTTGAGCGTGTTAGCCATCTCACCACTGCTCGAGAGATCTAGGCTACCCTCCAGGCACACCATGAGGGGACAACTCAGGTTAAGGCTAGGCTCTATCAGACCTACTGGCGTGAGTATGAAAATTTCTCACAGAAGCCAGGTGAGACTGTTGAGGCTTTGTTTGGTCGTTTTCAATCGATCATTAACAAGCTTCGGGTCAACAAGGCCGAGCGTGATCAGCTGGTCTCAGATCATGAACAGGCGCTAAAGGTTCTCCATACCTTGGACCCTAAGATCTGGGAGATCAAGGTTTCTTCTATTGTTGAGAGCGCTTCCTATGATACCTTGACTGTCGCAGAACTTTTTAGTAAGCTCAAGGCCTCAGAGGTTGATATCCAATTGAGATCAAATCTCACTGGTTCTGGCTCAAAAACTCTGGCCCTTGCGACACCGTCTGCTGATCCTATTGCCTTGAGTTGTACTGCATTTTATTTGATGACTATCTCCGAGGAACAACTTGATTCGCTAGGAGATGATGATCTGTGTTTGTTTAACAACCGGGTGCGACATGTCTATGATAAACGAATGCTTAAAAGACACGTCACAAAATCCAGATGCTTTGAGTGTGATGATCCAGGTCATTTCATCGTCGACTCTTATGACTCCGGCAAGTACGACAACTCCACTTCCACAAAGGGCAAGACCAAGACAAGATTATTTCGAAAGGCTCTAAAGGACTATAGGCGTGAGAACAAGAAGTGAGACAAGACCTTCTTCGCTAGGATGGAGAAAAGCTATTCCAAGAGATCTTCGGCTTCCTCCTCATCTTCGAGTTCAAGTGATGAAGAGTTCGTGATCAGGAAGGGGAAGGACAAGGACGATCCGGCGGGCCTCTGCTTCATGGCCTTCGGGGACAAGCCGAAGAGTCGCTCTCGTCACAGCTGAAGACCCCACAAGAGCTTTTGTTCAATGGATTTTGGGGGTAAGGAAGAAAAGTGCTCCTCCGACAACTCCGACGATGACGATGAGAAGGTATCTTCTTATGAACAAGAAGTTGTTAATTTACTAGAACAGAACCATCAGGAGTTGAAGTATCGGGAGAAACTGCTTAGAGGAGCTAAAAAGAGGATAGATGAGCTTGAGAGTGAGCTTGCCATGGCAAATGGCAAGATTAAGAGTCTGTCTTCTTCTCCTTGCTTGGATGGTAGTAGTGAGTGCCCTAAATATGAGGTGTTGTTGTGTAACCTGATGACTCTGAAATCCAGGTACACAAAGAGAGTAGATGAGAGAGATGCTATGGCCACTGAGCTTGAAAGCGCTCAGCAGGGGTTGAAAGATGCTCATGCCACTATCGTCGTGCCCTGTGTAGACTGCCCATCCCATTTAGCTAGTATAGCTGAGCTGAGAGCCAAGAGTGATGAGCAGTTGGACGAATTAGCTGGAGTGAGAGCTAAGTTGGAGCAGACTAAGCTAGAGCTTGAGACCTTATCAGTTCCACCCACTGTTTGTGAGAACTGCGTGTCCATGAGAATGGAGTTGAGCAAGCCAAAAGCTGAGAAGTTTGTCGAAGTTGATAGAGAGTGTGAGATCTGCTTGTCTCAGGTGGAGGTGTTAGCTTCCTTGAGAGAGGAGCTAGCTGATGTTCAGAACGAGAACTTTTATCTCAATCAGATCCTGAGTTGGATTAGTGCCAGAGAGCCACAACTCGGCATGATGATCCAGCAGTTCAAGAGGCAGGATGGGTTTGGGGTAGGTTACACCTATACCAAGGCTGATTTTGAGAGTGTCATTAGCCGAGCAGTGAAGTGGAGTAAGATGACTCCTGAACAAAGATATCCCAAGACTTACTCCACTGAGTCTTTTAAGGATAGTCAGCCCAAGGATGGAGTGTTTCAAGAACAACTTAAAGCCCCACCCAAGAAGCAAATCTGGGTCCCAAAGCCTAAACCTCTCCACACTTCTCTTGATTCTTTACCTAGACCCTCTCACACCAAAGATACTACACCCAACACCACCAAGCCTAAGAATCCCAAGCCTCAACCACATCCCAAGAATCCTACCTATCACTGTGAGTTTTGTTAGAGAGATGGGCATCTTGAGGAGTTTTGCTTTAGGAGGAAGCAGGTTGAGAGAGCAGAGAGAGCTCGAGGTGGGTAGGAGCAGTTCTACCAGCAGGATGGTAGACAGAGAGTTACTCGACGTAGAGAGAGGCTAGAGGCCAGGCCACGTCATGTAGGTGGTGGTAGAGGATACGGTTTTTATGACCATGCTCCGGAGGGTGGTTTTCGTTCCGGCAGAGTTCCAGATCGTTATGGATATGGTTTTGGACCTCGTGGCCGTGATTTTAGGCAGAACAGAGGACCGCGCTTTGAGCCGCATTTTGGTCCAGACTCATATGATTCCTTCTGCTTTCCTACTTACTAGCAGATGGCTCGACACTGGTTTAGCACATTTGCTAAACCTGGTGTTCGACCATTTTCTCCCACTCATGACCATTGATCTTGCAGGATCGAGGACTGGAGGACGTGTGGATCTTAGATTCAGGTTGTTCTCGCCATATGACGGGACACCGCTGATGGTTCTCTAGCCTCTCCCCCCAAGCTCCAAGGAATAAATCACTTTCGGGAATAGTGGTCAAGAAAGCATCTCTGATTATTTCTCTTTGAAGAATGTTGCTTTAGTTGGAAATCTGAATTTTATTCTAATTTCTGTTTCGCAACTTCTTGATGATGGTTTAGAGGTTCGCTTTAAGAAGGGCATGTCTTCTGTTGTTAATTCTAGAGGATTTTTAGTTTGCCGGATCTTACCTTTTGGTAAGGTTTTTCATATTGATTTCTCTAGTTCTTCTGGCCCTTCTCGATGTCTGATGGCCGGATACTCTTCTGAGCTATGGAAGTGGCATAGAAGGTTAGGCCATTTGAGCTTTGATCTGCTTGTCAGATTGAGTTATGTGGACCTTATCTGAGGTTTGCCTAAGCTTAAGATGGAGAAGGATCTAGTTTGCCATCCATGTCGTCATGGGAAAATGGTTGCCGCCTCTCACGCACCTGTGACTCAGGTGATGACTTCGTACCCGGGAGAGCTGTTACACATGGATACAATAGGTCCAGCTCGAGTACGCTCAGTCAGTGGGAAGTGGTACGCCCTTGTGATAGTTGAAGATTTTTCTCGATTCTCATGCGTTTTCTTTCTAGAGTCTAAGGATGAGACTTTTCAATATGTTCATGACCAGATTTTGAAGCTGAAAAACGAGAACAGTGGTCTGATGCAAGCAATTCGTTCGGACAATGGCTCTGAGTTTAAGAAGTCTCAGTTCGTCAGCTTCTATAGTGATCAGGGTCTTGATCATCAGTTCTCTGCTCCTTACACTCCACCACAGAACGGTGTTGTGGAACGAAAGAACCGCATGCTTATCGAGATGGCCAGGACAATGCTTGATGAGCATAGGACTCCTAGGCACTTTTGGGCTCAAGCTATGAACACAACTTGCTATCTAGCCAATTGCATTTTTCTTAGAGCTTACTTAGGTAAGATGTCATATGAGTTGCGGTTTGGCAGACAGCCCAAGGTGAGTCACTTGCGAGCTTTTGGATGCAAGTGCTTTGTTCTCAAGAAGGGAGGGCATTTGGACAAGTTTGAGTCTCGTTGTTGGGATGGAGTCTTTCTTGGTTATGCTTTGCATTCTCGAGGCTTTCGTGTCTGGAACCTAGATTCTCAGCTACTCGTCGAGACTTGTGAGGTTTATTTTGATGAGTCCATGCCTTCGCTGACTCCTTCTTTTGAGCTTTTTGGAGATGATGAGATTGGAGAGTCCATCTTTGAGGAAGATGATGACACTCCTGCTGATGATGAGGGTGGGCCCTCTGCACTGCCTGCAGACCCCACACCTTCTGAGACTTCAATTGAGGATGAGGACGGACCTCTGATCACTCCTTCTACTTCGATCGAGCCTCCTCAGCCGAGTCCAGAGGTGCCAGTTGCTGGCTATGGTGAGATGACCTCTCAACTGAGTCCAGAGGAGCTAGTTGCTGACTCTGGTGAGGTTACTTCAGATCACCTAGGATCCCGAGTAGTTTATCGTGATCACCCCTCAGAGCTCATCATTGATGATCTTACTGAGAGATCCTTGTGTTCTTCAGTTGGTTCTCTTGCTATGTTTGCTGAGTCTTCTTTTGTTGCTACTTTTGAGCCCAGAGACGTTTCTCATGCTCTTTCTGATTCAAATTGAATAAAAGCCATGCAAGAAGAGCTTGAAAATTTTGTTCACAATCAGGTTTGGACACTAGTTGAGCTGCCACCTGGATGCAACACCATAGGCACCAAGTGGGTGTTTAAGAACAAACAAGGTGAAGATGGGGTTGTGGTGCGCAACAAAGCTCGACTAGTGGCACAGGGTTTTTGCTAGAAAGAAGGTATTGATTTTGAGGAGACCTTCGCCCCTGTTGCCCGTCTTTAGTCCATTCATATTCTTTTGGCCTTTGCTACTCCTAAAGGTTTTAAGCTTTTTCAAATGGATGTCAAGAGTGCCTTTCTAAACGGGTATATAGAGGAGGAGGTTTATGTTAAGCAGCCCCCCGGTTTTGAGAACCCTAAGTTTCCTCGACATGTTTTCAAGTTGCAGAAGGCTTTATATGGTCTGAAGCAAGCTCCCAGGGCTTGGTATGATCGCCTAAAGCAGTTTTTGTTGCATAAAGGTTTTGTGATGATTTCTACTTTGGTATGATCGCCTAAAACATGTTTTGTTGCAGTTTTTGGTATGATCAAAAGCTAGCTGCTGCTCACAGTTGGTTTGGATGATTTCTACTTTGCAGGATTTTGGGTTGTTCTTCCCTTCTAGAGTTCCTTTGTTTTGTGATAGCACTAGTGCGATTAGTGTAGGAAAAAACCCATGTCTTCATTCAAAAACCAAACATATTGATGTGCGCTTTCACTTTCTGAGGGATCAATATGAGAAAGGGGTCATTGATCTTGTTCATGTTGATACCCATCAGTAGTTGGCTGATATTTTTACCAAACCCCTAGATCAGTCTACTTTTGAGCGTTTGCAAGGGGATTTGGGAGTTGTGTATCCTTTTTAGGATACTTTGAGTCAATTTTTTATTTCTTCTTTGTTATTTTTTATTTGAGTCTTTTTGTGTGCGTTCATATCATGCATAATCATATGTCACTTTTTGATGTTGCTTCTGTTATATGATTAATCTGCTTTACTTTCTCTAGCTGGTATATGCTTTTGATTATTTGTCGATGATTATGTTCTATTTCAGTTCACATGATATATCTGATATTTGTCATATGCATGGCTTTTATGCTTTAAAATTGAAAAATGATCACCATTGCTTTCGGTAACTAGCATGTGTAGGATGAATGCTTTTGCTATCTTTTACATGCCTGGTAGCTAAATCTTTAGTTAGATGTAGATATGCAACTTGGACATCTATATGCTTTAAACATGAAAAATGTGCTAGAAAAATGATAAAGATTCAGAAAAATGAAAATTCATGCTTTTTAATGGTTATTTGAAAAGATCCAGGTGGGTTTTCTTTGTCGCATTGCATTGTTCTATACTGCTTACCATAACACTTTGGTATGAACTAGGACGGTGTAATGTATGCCAAGATCAATGTCTTAAGTTTCTGATTGTCCAGTTCTGGCCTAGGCTTTACTTGGTCGGTTAGCATAAGGTTTGACATGCAAATAACCCCTCACAAAAAAGGGGGAAAAAGAAAAATTCTGAAAAATTTAAAAAGATGACAAGTTTGCTGAAGCACTTTTCTCTGCACAATGTTTATCTTGGTAGATATCAGTTAGCTTTTGCATCTCATGCTTTACTTTGCTTGTCAACTAGAAAATGTGGTGATGCTTTTGTTTGCAAAAATTGAAAAATGTGTGCTAATGACTCTCTTTATATATCATTTGTTGCACTGATCATGTCATGTATCTTAGATAGTATATCTTTTGCTATACCTGTTAGATGTTGTAATTACAGTTAATCATATCTAAGAAGCATGTTTTTTTACACTCCACCTGCACTCCATTTGCAATCATGGCATATTTTGAGGGGGGATGCATTTCAAGGGGAGTTTGTGTCTATGTCTCTTTAGAAGTGCATTTAGTCTCACTTGATGAGTTCAATTGTCAACAAGGGGGAAAAATTTTGGAGTTTAGGGGACATTTTTGGCTTTCTCTGGGATTTATTTCAGGGGGAGTTTTCCAGTCTTTTCCTTTACTCTTTAGATATCCTTGTTGGTAGTTCTGAGATTGCATTTGTTTGCCTTATTTTTGGTTAACCATAATGACCGTTTTCTTGCTTCTGTTTGGCTTTTGGTCATTAGGGTTAAACTTTTATTTTCTTCGTTCTATTTTTCTTTTGTTTTGTTTTAGTGTTTCCACATGTTTTGCAGGTTCTGAAGAATTGCTGAAAAGGGTGTTGACAATGCACTCATCAAGGGGGAGATTGAGAAACCATGTTGAAGAGCATGGGTCTTATGCTCCAGATGTGATGAGTAATTGTCAAGAGAAGTCAAATAAGAGACATGAAGACCTGCCATGTCTGAGGCGCGTGTGACTCAAGTACACGGGCAGCGAGCGACAGCCGGGCAGAGGAGCCGCGGAGTCAGGCTGGCCCAATCCGAGTACATGGGTGTAACAGCCCCAAAATTAAAAGGGAATAAAATAAAGGAAAAATAATATTAAATGAATTTCTGAATTTTATTATTAAACAAAACTCCTAAAAGAGCCCTATTAAAGCCAAACAGAGATAAATATTCAAATTTGGACTTGAAAATTTTATGGGATAAACTAGAGGCCAAGAAATATTTTTGAGAATTTTTACAAAATTTTAGCAACAGTGCTTCAAGCCTTAAACAAATAATTAAATTTCTAGAATTATTTTTAAACAGAAAAACTATTTTAAATATTAATGGGCCGCAACCCCATATTCCCGTCCCAAAGCCTTTCGGCCCGGCCCAGTCCAGCCCTACCCGCTGACAGGCGGGGCCAGCCTGTCGGCGCTCCCCCTCCCTCTCTCCTCCGCGCCACACCCCGCCAGGCCCACCTGGCAGCCACCGCGCGTGCGCCCTCCCGCCCGCTGCCATCTCTGGCCCACCCGCCAGCCTCTTCCGCGCCCTCTCTCGTCCCACTGCCAAGCCTGGCCCACCTGTCGGCGCGTACGCATCCGCCTACGCCCACTGACATGTGGCCCCCACATGTCAGCATCTTCTTCCCCGAATGGAAGGAGATCCCTTTCCTTTCCGCCGGCGAGATCCCCTTTCGCTTTCGTCGCCGGACGGCCCCCCGAATTAAATTGACACCCGAATCCTCTTTCCTATCCACCGGCGACCTCTTTCCCCTCAATTCCGACGCGGTTTCTCCATTTATGGCATGGCTACAAGAGTTGGAAAGTTCGCCGGAGGGGAAAGAAGGAACCCTCGGTTCCCTTCCTATTGGACGCCAGAGAAGCCCCTATTTAAACCCCGCAACCTCACCGCCACCGATCACCCCGTTCTCAGCCAAAGCCACCTTCATACGACGCAAAACGACGCCAAAACCTTTTTCCCCTCTGTTTTAGCTCCGGCGAGCCTTCGCCGGTGCTCCGGGCCACCGCCGCCCTTGCCGCCGCCCCCGTCGGGACCGCCATCTCGCCCTCTACCCCGGCCTCGCCTTGGATGGCCGTGAAGACCCCTGGAACCCGTCGCCGTCGTTGATCCCGAAGGACACCGCCGCCCCCCCCCCCCCCTCGACGCCGACCACCGCCACTACTCCAACGTCGTCGCCACCGGTATGCCAGGAACCCCCTCGTGCCCCTCTTTCCATTTCTGGCCTTAGACGCGCCATAGGGCCTCGCCGTCGCCGGGAATTCCTCGCCGGAGTTCTACCGGAGTCGGGGAAGACGGGTACGTACCCCCTTCCCGTGCGTGCCGTGCCGGACGGCGTCTGGACCGTTCAATCTTGAACGGAGGGCGCAGATTAAATCACCACCAGATCTAATCTGAGCCCTCAATCCCGATCAAACCGGTACGAGCTCATCTGAGCCCTCCGATCTCACTTAACCGCCCCGCACGCGCCCTGGCCGTTGGATCTTGATCCTGCGGTCCTGATCGCTCCGGCTCACACGTGCAGTCAATGGTTCACGGTGAACCCAGTTCACCGTGGACCAGGGGCTATTTTCATATTTAAATAAAATTCAGAAAATAGCTTTAAACTTTAGAAATTCATATCTTGCTCAAATTAACTCCAAATTTCACCATTTTAATTCTGGAAAATTTGTCTATTCATTCTCTACACATTTATGCAATAAAAACAACACGTTTATTTGGCACATAATAATCTTATTAAATAATAAAGAAAAGTCCCCTTTAGGAATTAATTAATATTTCAATAAAATAATTCAGATAAACCCTTAAAAATTTATAAAGTAATTTCAGAAGATATAATGGCTCTATTTCACTGTTATTAACACAATAAAAATGGAATGACCATGTTGTCCATGACATTTTGTTAAAAAACATTCCTAAGACCCCTTTAGGGTTTAATTATTATTTCATTTAAATAATTCAGAAAAACTCTTAAAAATTTATATATTAATCTTAGATGAAATATTGACTCCAGTACACTGTTTATAAGCCAATAAAAGTATAATAAGTCATTTTGCCCATTTTAGATTCTTAAATAAACATTTCCAAGGCCCTTTAAGATAAATGATTAATAAAAATGCAACACTTTACAAAAATATCATGAATAGATTCAGAGGACTTAATGACTTTATTCCACTGTTTTAATGCAGCAAAAATAACATGGCCACTTTAATCTATTAATTAATATTGCAAAAGCCCTTGCAGGATAATTAAGTAATTCATATAATAGAAGTTAAACACTTTATAAAAATGTCATGACAACTTATATAATAACTTCAGAAAACCTAACAACTTGAGTTTACTATTTTTAATACAATAAAAATAGAATATTCATTTTGCCCACTTTGTTCCATTAAATCATAGTATACAAAGCCCTTTTTAATAGTAAAGATCCATACTTTATAAAAATTATCTTAAAGCTAGATGACAAACTTCAAAAGACTTAATAATTTAAAGTCACTATTTTTGATACCATAAAAACATCAAGGCTAATTTATACCTCTCTAAGTTCATCTCTAAAAAGGGGAAGTAAAAACCCCTAGGAAAAATAAATTACATCAAGTCATAAATTCAGAAATCTCATTAGGAATCAACCTTAAATATTTAAGTAGCAATTCCCTAGAATTTAAGACTCTATCTCCCTTACGTAAATCCAACGACAACTTGTATGCTTGTATGCTTGATTTTGGATTGTTTATTGAATGTTGTGTTTACTTTTCCGTATCAAGAAGACTACAACGTCGTCGAAGATCCCGAGTCTTACCCCGAGGTTCCACCTTCACCATTCACAGATCAAGGCAAGTCATCGACCACCTCTGTGGAAACAGTTGATCATATTTGAGCCCATGTTTTAATAAACTATCGCTATAACCCATAGGTTAATATTGCATTAGTCAAATGTCAAGCCTTATACTTATATTTATTAGATCCCCGTCCTTGTGTGCAAACCCAAGCCATGCTTATTGAGCCTTAACTCCTTGTCACTCTACAATCATTATATTAGCTAGTGCCCAATGTACCGGCACAACTGCTATAGGTTAAGAATAATGAGTCATAGTTAGATGGATTCTGGTATATGAAATACCCCGTTATTCTTGTCTCTGGACTCTGTTGGAGTTAGGTGTGTTATAAGTATGGTGGGTTCCGGGTGCAAGCTCGGAAACTGGTTGGTCGCACCCGGGGCACTATAAGGACCGGTCTGCGGGATCTGTTGCAAAGCACTTCCGTACCAACCACAAGTCTAATGGGTAAGTCCTAACTGGAAGTGTGGAACACTCCGTCTCTCGGCACCATAGTGGAGGGGGCAAGGGGCAAGCCTGCGGGCGACTTGTACCAAAGGAGGCTCAAGGGGGGGTATGGTGGGGCACCGACGCGTCGGGACACCATATGAAACCTATAAGAGGGTGCTGTTGAGTCGGGGAGGACCATATGGAAGGTTTTGGCACGAGTTCCCGTGAAATGGGTCATCTCGTTACACTTCGGTGTAAGTGATGAGTGCGTGCCTTGTGGGTACAGTGGTACATCTCTGATCAGAGTAAAATCAATCTTTTCGAAAAGCCGAGCCCACGGTCAAGGGCGGGTTGTGTGACTACTCGGAGTTAGTTTACAATTGTTTGAAGGATTGAGTTATTCATGGCATGTAAGGACTGTTGTGCAAGGAGGTAAAACGTACTCCTCGAGTTAGAAGATGATGATGCATTCACATGTTTACTTTTCCGTACTAATAAATTGCTCACATTTAATTCTTTACAAATATGCTGCTTCCGCAAAACTAGCCACTATCTCCCTTGTTATTATCTTGCATTATATTTGCATTCGGTGGCTTGCTGAGTACATCTGTACTCACCCCGTTGACTTACACCATCAGAGCCCGTCTACTACGAGGAGGATGAAGGTCTGGAGTAGTGACCCAGTCAAGGCGAGACTGGAAGGAGGCGTTCATCTAGGACCCTTTGATTTATTAGTTTCTCTTCTTATTTATTCACTTTTGTACTAATGCGGTCTACGAACCGTGGATGATTGCTCGTATTGTACGTGGTCGCTTGATGAACGTCTTGTTTTATTGATTTTCTAAGGAATTTCAATAAAGTCCTGATTTATTAAATCGGGGCGCGACAAGATGGTATCAGAGCCGACTTGACTGTAGGAAGCCAAACAGACCTGACCTTAGGACTTATACCTGCTATATTTTCTTACAAACACTACTTACCTTCTCATCTTCCAAGATTTACAAAAAAAAATTCTCTCTTTAGTAGATGCCGGTCCATACCATGAGCGGGACTCTTCGTGACGAGGCCGGATTCATCCGCGAGCTTCGCGTGCTCGTCGACTTCTTGGGATTTCCCCATGAGCCTGCGTTCCACGGGATCTTTCCCGATGCGAACGAGAGCTACTGCGAGGTCACGGTTGTTATCCGCCCCTCTTCCACGCAGCCACCCTTCTACACCCATGGAGTCGGAGGACCTTCCTTCATGGTGGCCAGCCAGCGCGCCGCTCTTCAGGCCCTCGCCGAGCTTTGACTGGTCTACGACTGCCACCTCCGCGACACCGTCTACCGCTTCATGCCCATGCGTACACCAGGGAGTCACTGCAGCATCTACGTCAGCCCCCTCACACAGAGCAACTCCACCATCACCCGCATGATGAGACTCTTGGAGGCCATGGACAACCTCCACACGGAGGCCGTCCTCGACGCAGATAGCCAGCACGACACCATCAACTTCTACCGCCACACTTCAGAGAACCTGACCCGCGAGAATGCAGAGCTCCATCGACAGCTTCAGCAGAACCCCAGTTGACCCTCGAGGTTGAGGAATTGAGGCGTCGGAACGAGCTCCTACGCCAGGGCGCCATGGTCAATACCCAGCTCCGCCAGCAGCTCAAAGACTTGAAGAAGGATCTTGAGGAGATCGCACCTCTTCCGCCTCACAAGAAGAAACCCCTTCAGATCCCCACCGTGAGGCCCAAGAGGATCTCCCACAGTGCACCACCCGCCGAACCATCCCTCTCCTCGACCCAGACCGTCTCCCACGAGCTTGTGATCGAGCCGTCCCCCGAGCTACCATAGACGTAGATTTACGGTTGATTGCGTTTCTTTTTACTTGATTGTATTACCATTCATGTCAAAAATAAGGCATGAATGAAGATATAAATGTAATCGCAAGAACGATACATTTTGAAATAAAAACTTAATCCCATTTCCCTTTTCCTCCTATACCTATTAGGTCATAATCCCAATATAAAGGAAAGAATCTACCTCTAGTTTCAACTCAACATAATTCATTCGTCGCCATTCTGCAAGATCAACTCCAATCATGAAGTCAAGACACGTTGTCAGGAAAGCCCTAATTTAGCCAAGCCCAATCTAAACTTAAAAGCCTCTCTCGTAAAGAAGGGATCCATGGCTGAAGCATAACCATGGCTTCCTACTTCTAACCTTTCCGAATCTCGAGGACGAGACTCTTGTTAAGGAGATTAGGATTGTAACACCTTGATTTTCGCCAGGCATTAAAAAAATAAAGTAATTAGTAAATAAATTCCAAGAAAAGGATAAAATAAGGGGAAAGCTAAAATATAGGCCTAAAAATTTCATTTAAATAACAATTAGCTAGAGTATTCTCCTAAAAATTCTCCTAAGCATTAAATCATGTTCCAAAAATTTTCTGGAAATTTTGGTACCAAGGAATTCAATAAGATATAATCAACATCACTTCATCTTAAACCTCTAACACTAATAGAATATATTACAAACATGAATGTTGAGTGAATAAAATACATGATCAATCATTTATATTAAAAATAATATAAGGCATGAGTGTGAAAGATGATAAGGGACTAAAATAAAATATGTAAGCATCTAGGTCAACTATTCATCTTAGGCAATAAAATCAGTAACAATTTCCCCTTAATGACGGCACCTTCTTTTGAACCCTTCAACTTCAGGATGGCCAATGACCAAGGATCAGAAGTCCCACGCGACAGAAACACCTCAGGCAACCTGCCTCAGTGGGGTGAAGCTGGACGTCAGCAGACCCCTGTTGTCTATCATCCCACACTTACGGAGATGATGGCAAAACAGAACCAACTGATCGCCACACTGCTTACCCAGATGCAACAACAACAAAAGCAGATGCAAGAGCAGCAGGCAGTTCCGTCTCCAACAACACCAACACGAGCTCTCCCTTCAGTTAATCTACGGGGACTTCGCCAACTTTCAGAGATTGGTGAACGAAGAAATTATACCAGAAACCAGAGTGATTCCACCTCAAGCCCCAACCCCTGCCAAGCCACGAACCACCCTCGGAGGGCCAAGCACAGACATCCCACCCCAAGCACCGCCAGCCGGAAGAACTCCAGCACAAGCTACCGGATACAAGAGGGACAGGAACGGCAAGCCGATTGTGTGCTTCAACTGTCGCCAAGGAGGCCACTACGCCAACAAGTGCCCCTACCCCAAGCGGGTGCCATCCTCCATTCCAAATCCAGAGGAACATACCCCAGATCACCACAAAGAAAAACTAGATACAACCGAAGACACTCCCAATTTGGTCTCAACCAACCCTGATCCAGAGATCGCCTTGCCTACTTCTGATGTAACTCCTCCTAATCTGGAGCACCAGTAGAACTCAGTCCCTCAGTTTTCCCGAGGTTCGCTTCGAATCTCGAGGACGAGATTCTCTGTAAGGGGGATAGGATTGTAACAGCCCCAAAATTAAAAGGGAATAAAATAAAGGAAAAATAATATTAAATGAATTTCTGAATTTTATTATTAAAGAAAACTCCTAAAAGAGCCCTATTAAAGCCAAACAGAGATAAATATTCAAAATTTGGACTTGAAAATTTTATGGGATAAACTAGAGGCCAAGAAATATTTTTGAGAATTTTTACAAAATTTTAGCAACAGTGCTTCAAGCCTTAAACAAATAATTAAATTTCTGGAACTATTTTTAAACAGAAAAACTATTTTAAATATTAATGGGCCGCAACCCCATATTCCCCTCCCAAAGCCTTTCGGCCTGGCCCAGTCCAGCCCTACCCGCTGACAGGCGGGGCCAGCTTGTCGACGCTCCCCCTCCCTCTCTCCTCCGCGCCACACCCCGCCAGGCCCACCTGGCAGCCACCGCGCGTGCGCCCTCCCGCCCGCTGCCATCTCTGGCCCACCCGCCAGCCTCTTCCGCGCCCTCTCTCGCCCACTGCCAAGCCTGGCCCACCTGTCGGCGCGTACGCATCCGCCTACGCCCACTGACATGTGGCCCCCACATGTCAGCATCTTCTTCCCCGAATGGAAGGAGATCCCTTTCCTTTCCACCGGCGAGATCCCCTTCCGCTTTCGTCGCCGGACGGCCCCCGAACCAAATTGACACCCGAATCCTCTTTCCTATCCACGGCGACCTCTTTCCCCTCAATTCCGACGCGGTTTCTCCATTTATGGCATGGCTACAAGAGTTGGAAAGTTCGCCGGACGGGAAAGAAGGAACCCTCGGTTCCCTTCCTATTGGGCGCCAGAGAAGCCCCTATTTAAACCCCGCAACCTCACCGCCACCGATCACCCCGTTCTCAGCCAAAGCCACCTTCATCCGACGCAAAACGACGCCAAAACCTTTTTTCCCTCTGTTTTAGCTCCGGCGAGCCTTCGCTGGTGCTCCGGGCCACCGCCGCCCTTGCCGCCGCCCCCGTCGGGACCGCCATCTCGCCCTCTACCCCGGCCTCGCCTTGGATGGCCGTGAAGACCCCTGGAACCCGTCGCCATCGTTGATCCCGAAGGACACCCCCCCCCCCTCGACGCCGACCACCGCCACTACTCCAACGTCGTCGCCACCGGTATGCCAGGAACCCCCTCGTGCCCCTCTTTCCATTTCTGGCCTTAGACGCGCCATAGGGCCTCGCCGTCGCCGGGAATTCCTCGCCGGAGTTCTACCGGAGTCGGGGAAGACGGGTACGTACCCCCTTCCCGTGCGTGCCGTGCCGGACGGCGTCTGGACCGTTCAATCTTGAACGGAGGGCGCAGATTAAATCCCCACCAGATCTAATCTGAGCCCTCAATCCCGATCAAACCGGTACGAGCTCATCTGAGCCCTCCGATCTCACTTAACCGCCCCGCACGCGCCCTGGCCGTTGGATCTTGATCCTGCGGTCCTGATCGCTCCGGCTCACACGTGCAGTCAATGGTTCACGGTGAACCCAGTTCACCGTGGACCAGGGGCTATTTTCATATTTAAATAAAATTCAGAAAATAGCTTTAAACTTTAGAAATTCATATCTTGCTCAAATTAACTCCAAATTTCACCATTTTAATTCTGGAAAATTTGTCTATTCATTCTCTACACATTTATGCAATAAAAACAACACGTTTATTTGGCACATAATAATCTTATTAAATAATAAAGAAAAGTCCCCTTTAGGAATTAATTAATATTTCAATAAAATAATTCAGATAAACCCTTAAAAATTTATAAAGTAATTTCAGAAGATATAATGGCTCTATTTCACTGTTATTAACACAATAAAAATGGAATGACCATGTTGTCCATGACATTTTGTTAAAAAACATTCCTAAGACCCCTTTAGGGTTTAATTATTATTTCATTTAAATAATTCAGAAAAACTCTTAAAAATTATATATTAATCATAGATGAAATATTGACTCCAGTACACTGTTTATAAGCCAATAAAAGTATAATAAGTCATTTTGCCCATTTTAGATTCTTAAATAAACATTTCCAAGGCCCTTTAAGATAAATGATTAATAAAAATGCAACACTTTACAAAAATATCATGAATAGATTCAGAGGACTTAATGACTTTATTCCACTGTTTTAATGCAGCAAAAATAACATGGCCACTTTAATCTATTAATTAATATTGCAAAAGCCCTTGCAGGATAATTAAGTAATTCATATAATAGAAGTTAAACACTTTATAAAATGTCATGACAACTTATATAATAACTTCAGAAAACCTAACAACTTGAGTTTACTATTTTTAATACAATAAAAATAGAATATTCATTTTGCCCACTTTGTTCCATTAAATCATAGTATACAAAGCCCTTTTTAATAGTAAAGATCCATACTTTATAAAAATTATCTTAAAGCTAGATGACAAACTTCAAAAGACTTAATAATTTAAAGTCACTATTTTTGATACCATAAAAACATCAAGGCTAATTTATACCTCTCTAAGTTCATCTCTAAAAAGGGGAAGTAAAAACCCCTAGGAAAAATAAATTACATCAAGTCATAAATTCAGAAATCTCATTAGGAATCAACCTTAAATATTTAAGTAGCAATTCCCTAGAATTTAAGACTCTATCTCCCTTACGTAAATCCAACGACAACTTGTATGCTTGTATGCTTGATTTTGGATTGTTTATTGAATGTTGTGTTTACTTTTCCGTATCAAGAAGACTACAACGTCGTCGAAGATCCCGAGTCTTACCCCGAGGTTCCACCTTCACCATTCACGGATCAAGGCAAGTCATCGACCACCTCTGTGGAAACAGTTGATCATATTTGAGCCCATGTTTTAATAAACTATCGCTATAGCCCATAGGTTAATATTGCATTAGTCAAATGTCAAGCCTTATACTTATATTTATTAGATCCCCGTCCTTGTGTGCAAACCCAAGCCATGCTTATTGAGCCTTAACTCCTTGTCACTCTACAATCATTATATTAGCTAGTGCCCAATGTACCGGCACAACTGCTATAGGTTAAGAATAATGAGTCATAGTTAGATGGATTCTGGTATATGAAATACCCCGTTATTCTTGTCTCTGGACTCTGTTGGAGTTAGGTGTGTTATAAGTATGGTGGGTTCCGGGTGCAAGCTCGGAAACTGGTTGGTCGCACCCGGGGCACTATAAGGACCGGTCTGCGGGATCTGTTGCAAAGCACTTCCGTACCAACCACAAGTCTAATGGGTAAGTCCTAACTGGAAGTGTGGAACACTCCGTCTCTCGGCACACTAGTGGAGGGGGCAAGGGGCAAGCCTGCGGGCGACTTGTACCAAAGGAGGCTTAAGGGGGGGTATGGTGGGGCACCGACGCGTCGGGACACCATATGAAACCTATAAGAGGGTGTTGTTGAGTCGGGGAGGACCATATGGAAGGTTTTGGCACGAGTTCCCGTGAAATGGGTCATCTCGTTACACTTCGGTGTAAGTGATGAGTGCGTGCCTTGTGGGTACAGTGGTACATCTCTGATCAGAGTAAAATCAATCTTTTCGAAAAGCCGAGCCCATGGTCAAGGGCGGGTTGTGTGACTACTCGTAGTTAGTTTACAATTGTTTGAAGGATTGAGTTATTCATGGCATGTAAGGACTGTTGTGCAAGGAGGTAAAACGTACTCCTCGAGTTAGAAGATGATGATGCATTCACATGTTTACTTTTCCGTACTAATAAATTGCTCACATTTAATGCTTTACAAATATGCTGCTTCCGCAAACTAGCCACTATCTCCCTTGTTATTATCTTGCATTATATTTGCATTCGGTGGCTTGCTGAGTACATCTGTACTCACCCCGTTGACTTACACCATCAGAGCCCGTCTACTACGAGGAGGATGAAGGTCTGGAGTAGTGACCCAGTCAAGGCGAGACTGGAAGGAGGCGTTCATCTAGGACCCTTTGATTTATTAGTTTCTCTTCTTATTTATTCACTTTTGTACTAATGCGGTCTACGAACCGTGGATGATTGCTCGTATTGTACGTGGTCGCTTGATGAACGTCTTGTTTTATTGATTTTCTAAGGAATTTAATAAAGTCATGATTTATTAAATCGGGGCGCGACAAGATGGTATCAGAGCCGACTTGACTATAGGAAGCCAAACAGACCTGACCTTAGGACTTATACCTGCTATATTTTCTTACAAACACTACTTACCTTCTCATCTTCCAAGATTTACACAAAAATTTTCTCTCTTTAGTAGATGTCGGTCCATACCATGAGCGGGACTCTTCGTGACGAGGCCGGATTCAACCGCGAGCTTCGCGTGCTCGTCGACTTCTTGGGATTTCCCCATGAGCCTGCGTTCCACGGGATCTTTCCCGATGCGAACGAGAGCTACTGCGAGGTCACGGTTGTTATCCGCCCCTCCTCCACGCAGCCACCCTTCTACACCCATGGAGTCGGAGGACCTTCCTTCGTGGTGGCCAGCCAGCACGCCGCTCTTCAGGCCCTCGCCGAGCTTCGACTGGTCTACGACTGCCACCTCCGCGACACTGTCTACCGCTTCATGCCCATGCGTACACCAGGGAGTCACCGCAGCATCTACGTCAGCCCCCTCACACAGAGCAACTCCACCATCACCCGCATGATGAGACTCTTGGAGGCCATGGACAACCTCCACTGGTCTATTGACTGGGTTTGACTCAGGTACATGGGCGGCGAGCGATTGCCGGGCTAAGGAAGCTGTGGGGTCAGGTCAGCCCAATCCGGGTACCCGGTGCGAAGACGGTGGACGCTTTGTTAGTTTCGGCGCAAAACTAACAACCGATAATTATTTCGATTTAGGATATTAATATTTAGTTTTTAAGTCCAGAATATTTGTTATTCGAGTCAGTTGATTTTTCTAAGGGTATTTTAGTAATTTTGAATTTTAATTTAGAGTCAGTGTAATTTACCCTAGCGGTAAATTAGTCTTTTCCATGTATTAGTGGGTCGCCTATAAATAGGCCCCTACCCCCCTAGGGATAGGGTGATTGTTTTTCCCGAGATCAATATACAGTCCACATAATTTTTTCGGCCGCAAGTTGGATCTGAAAGTTTTCGTCATCATCGTTTTTTTTCTCTCTAGCACTGCCTTCTCCGGTGGGTGCAGTCAGCCATCTACGTGGCCCTAGTAGCGGCTGCTACAAGCATGCGCCGCGTCTGCTGCAAATCGTGGCACGACGTTCGGCGCTGTGCATCCGGTCATCATCACACGCGTGGGGCCCACTAGGCTAAATAAACGGCATCGCACAGCATCCAAGGAACCAAGTTCGTCACGCGCGTGGAGCAGCACAGCTCGATTGTTTTTTCGGCCTTGATTGCAGCAGCTTTTCTTGCGCACGGCAGAAAGTGGCAGCGTGTGGGACCCTCCGGCGTAGGATTTCCACGGCTACGTCAGGGCGCCAGTTTTTCCCCTCCTGCCGGTGCAACTTCTGCTTTCTCTCCGGGCGCACGGTGTTTGAGACCAAGCGGCGCTGGCGTGCATCGCAGGGCCGTAGGCGGCCAAGCTTTGTTCACGCGTGCGTGGGACCCACAGTGCCTCGGCTTGGATGGCGCAACGCAAATCTGCGCAAGTAGCAGATTTGCCCCGGTGGTAGACGGTGCGAGGAGAAGTCAACGGCGAGATGCGGGTTTGTTTTCTTATCTTCTAATTTTCAGTTAGATTAAACTTGTTAGTTATTTTGTAGGTAATTTTATCTGCTAGATTTTATTAGTATTAGCATATTATTTATTTAAGTTTTATTCTGTTCTTATAAAAAGAAAAAAATTATTATTAGTAGCACTAATATTTTTATTCTAGATTTACGTTCAATATTTTAAGGTTATTTCTCAGTTAATTTCTGGATGATCCATGTTTTATTCGTTTGATTAGTATTTTATTTTTAGACTGCAATCCGAATTATTATTGATTTATTTAGGTACTTTTCCTAGGCCATTAAATATTTCTAGTACCCATTTTTCACTGCAGTTATTTTTATTTAGTTTAGTTTATTTTTAAATATCATTTTAATTAGGACACCGGTCATTTTTAGGCTAGACAACTTTAGTTCTTGTGATCTGCTTTGCTACTGCTGTTTGTTTGTCGAGGTGCGTTGGTGTTGAGATTAGGTTTTTTATTTAGAAGAAATTTTTAGGCGCCCATTCACCCCCCTCTGGTCGCTACTTTCGGTCCTATAGTTATCAGCCTTATGGCCGATCGATGCATTTATTCTTGTTTAGTTTATTCTCACCATAGTCATCGGCTCGATAGCCGATCGGCGTTGCTACTAACGTTTTCTTTATGATTCCTTATCAGTTACAGGGTCAAACTAATTGGCATACTCATAACCTTATTTTTCTAAAATTATATGACCTGCATTGGAGTTAAGCAAATCTCCCAGACCACACGTGTGACAAAAAAAGACACCAACGGTACTGCCTTCTGATTTATATCTAGCGCGCCCACGGTCTCTTCTGGGCGCCGGTTTTCTTGACCAGAAGTGTGACCAAAAAAAGACACCAACGGTACTGCCTTCTAGTTTATATCTAGTGCGCCCGCGGTCTACTCTGGGCACCGCTTTTCTTGATCGGAAGACATAGCATTGTTGCCAGTTTGTTTTTCTTGATTTGATGGTGCTCCTGTTGCTCACCTATCATTGCGTCTCATTGGGCTCACCGCCGGCTAGCTAGTTTCCAGCGTGGTAGGCTTCGCATGGCCATGCCTACACGTATGCTTCGAGTGTCCTCCAGACTGCATCACTAGCCAGAGATCTATACTGCTTGGAGATGCAGTTTTGCTCCATGAAGTTTGTGTGTCCCCAGATTTCTTTCTTCACATGTAAGAAGAAGTTTTCTCTTCCTCAGCACTTTATTTTTAGTTTAAATTTATGTTAAATAGTTGATGTTGTCTAGATGTTTCCAACATGATTAGTAGTTGATTAAATGTCTGTGAATTGTTATTGTTTAACATGTGCCTAATGAAATTGCTGAGATTTGGTAAAATATTTGTTAATTTGTTGTTTGATCTCTGAGTAATCTTTGTCTGCCTTAGAGCACTGTGGTGGTATCTTTTCATTTAGGACACTGGTTGTTTTCAGGCTAGATTATTTGTAGTGCTTGTGATCTTTCAGTCTATCGCATCACATCATATTTGATAGGAGAGTGATAGCAGTAGGTTTATTTGAGATTTTCCTATGAAAATTGGTTTTCATTCGCTAGTTATTTTTGGAGGAGCGTTGGATGTTAAGGGAAAGCCATCTATTCGAGAGAATTTGTTCAGGCGCCTATTTACCCTCCCTCTGGTCGCTACTTCCGGTCCTTCAACAAAGATAGAAAGAATAGGAATAGTCTTAATAGTATATAGTATATTTCAATGAAAGAAATACTACATGAGTAATGAAGATCCCTGAATGGATATGAATATGGCCTAAATACATGTGAAATTGAGGAAACAAATTCATTGTTTGAATTTGAGTTTGAAACAAAACACTTGGATAGAACCAATTTTTCTTAGGCTTGTAGCTAGAGCATATGACTGATGAATTCTAGTATATCAGTCCATTTACACTTAGAAAGTGTTGGAGAGGTTTGGTTTTGAAAATTCACTTCTATCCAAAATCCCGATGGACAGAAGGTCATTGCAAGAAAACCATAAATACATGCATATATATCTAGAGTAGAGGGGGGAAATTTGGGATTAGAATTCCCATACTTGAGTGTTGTAGGTACACTAATGTACATAGCCTACTGCATTAGGTAGGACATTACGTTTACTATAAACCTACTAGCATGATCTAGCTATGTTTTCCTATGTGGTAGTGTTGACGCCAAGATTTGGTAAAGCCCAGACCCACTAAAGATGTCACACGGTCAATAGAAGTCAAATATGTCCGGTCGAGAAGAGTCAAGGAAGCCCATCCATGCTGTTAGAAGATGACCGGACGTAGAAGAGACGATGGAAATAAGAGCGAAAAATAAGATGAAGATTATCCGGAATCGGTTAAGATAGAGTACTTGGACGGCAAGTCTCCAGACTAAAAATATGTACCCCTAGTTAGCTTAGAAAACACATCTCTGTCAATCAACTACTCGGCGCATCGCCACCCATGGCTTCCAAGGTTTATCCGACGAGGTTCGACACTCAGAGCTGGGTTGCATCATTTTGATCTCCGGTGAAGAGTTGAGTCCCACCACCCTCGACGTCCGTACCAATTAGATCAGTATCCTCACAGCTGCATCAGATTGAACTCTTGAGGTGAATGTTAAAACAGTATGGTCGTCGGTTGTTCTTGGTGCATTAGCTAGGTCTATAGCTGCATTAGTTCAGTTTGATCTCTTAGATTGATGTGATCTAAGTGTGATAGTTTGAGGCTTCATCGGTTAGGTACGACATCTCTTGCTATTATATTTCTTTCATGTTGTATACTGTTCATCTAAATAAAGCATGTATGATACTATGACATATTATTAAGATCATCGTGACTAGCTATTGTCTTGGTTAGGTCTAATCTAGTTATTATGATGATTTTCATGATATATACATGTTATCTAGCATGTTTTATTTATTTCTATCGGAGTAAAAGCCAACGGGTTATCTTCAATTCAATGCCACATTTTATTTACCATCAGAGAGTGTCCATCTGGCCGTATGCATAAAGATGCTTATCTCATTGGCCGATGGCGCGCCCGCCATTTTCTTTGCCCCTAGTCATCGGCCCTATGGCCGATAGGCATGATATTCCACGATTTCACCATATTTTCCACAGTCATTGGCTTGACAGCCGATCGGCTATGCTATTAATGTCATATTTTCTGTTCCCTTATCAGTTGCAGGGTCAAACTGATTAGCATGCCTTGAACCCTTCTTCTAAGAATGTAGGACCTACACTAGAGTTAAGCAGATCTCCCAGGGCACACGTGTGTCAAAGTGTGACCAAAAAATGCACCAATAGGTCGAATTGAAGTATCCTAGAAATCATAAAAGTAAAATCAACTTCGACGAACCACTTGGAAATAATAGTTCTTATATTAAGCCTCACCAGAATGTGTATGGTTTATAAGAATGATCCATCACGCCTAGAAGTTATGAGAATTGAATCATATTAACACTCCACTATTATCCATGAAGATAATATAACTTGTGTAGCACAAATATAGTTAGGATATGTGAAGAAAAATCTGATGAAGCTCATAAACCTAAATTCTTCTATGCTCATGAATTACAAAATAATGAAATTAATGTGATGCACACCAAGTCATATGAAAATCTCACAGATTATTCACTAAGTCTTTCTTAAAACATCTAGCTTCGAAAGATGTATTTGTTAGACTTAAAGACTTGTATATTTCAGTGGGAGAAACTTCAAATAACACTGAAAAAAGAATTGAATCTTAGTCAAGTATACTAAGTACTCGAATAGATCTTGAAGATTTTATGAAGTATTCGGCTGAATTGTACTTTTCCCCTTTTTAATGACTTTCCTAAAATTTCTCATAATAAGATTTTTAACGAGGCAATGTAAACAAGATATGTGATACGTACTTTTTTCCTAATTTTTCTCACAAGGTTTTTGGGAGTTTTGATGGGGCATATGCATGTTGCGAGAAGTGCCAAGGGGTGTTAGGAAACTAAAATCCTGAAGATTACGGTAACCGAATTCGGTTATGCGTACATCTATCTCTTAAAGATTTTTACTTATAAATAGAGGAGTCATCTTCTCCTTTGTATATAGTTGAATCTGAATAATAAATAAGTTCAACTTTTCACCTACACACTGGGTAGCAGAGTAGTTTCTTAACAGGTGCCACATGTAGGCACTAGCCGCCATTAGCCACCGTTTGTTTCCTAGCCTACCGGCGTTGGCTACAAGAATGAATGAAAGTAGGAAGAATTGGAGATAAAATATTAGGGTTTAAATGGTATATATATACTTTATCTATTTGGTCGAGCTTTATTTTTATGGGTTTTAGCATGTATCTGTGGGAGATGGAGACGAGAAGAGGGGATTATACTTGCTCCCGTCAAATCTCAAATCTAATAGGGATTGATTTAACTTTTTCCATATAATTCTTATGTATAATAAATATCCACTATACCCTATTCCTAATAGGTATTCTTCCCAGGGAATAGGCGAACATGTCTCCATTGACATCCCTATAAGCTGCTCCATCCGTTTACTTTTAAATGATGCAGTTAATTTTTATCTCAACATTTGACCATTCATTTTATTCAAAAAAACTTATTGAAATATCATTTGTTTTGTTATAATTTTTTATTACTGAAAACACTTCAATTATAACTTATATTTTTTTGCATATTTGCATAATTTTTTTAAATAAAACGAATAGTCAAATGTTAACATAAAAATCAATTGCATCATTTAAAAGTTAACGGAGGGAGTACCATTTAATCTCACCTAAATCGCAGCTCCTTAATAAAATACAAATATGCAAGATATTATCACGAACTCGACAAACAAAAGTGTCATAAATAATAACCTAATTATACATACACAATTATAAATACATAAATGGCAAACCACCATATAACCTTGAGAGACGGGGCTATGCATGCATGTGCATAGGCGCTGACTTCAAAAATAAGAAAAATTACAGATGTTATCCGGACAATTGATAATTTATCAATCTCATTCTCTTAATAATATATAAAATATTCTCTTGATTCTAAATTATAGCCATTTCTAAATTTTAATATGTTTATGAAGATATAAGTGTTGTAGCAATTGTGTTAGCTACAACACAGGTTTTGTATGTGTGTATATGGTGTGTAAAATGAACCTCGAAGGGTTCTCTCAGAAGGAGAAAAGATTTATACTGGTTCGAACCTCCCCTAGAGGATAATAGCCCTACGTCCAGTTTGTAATGGATTTGGTATAGTATGCCTTGATGGAGTGTAGTGAGTTCCAGGGTTCTCATGGCCCTGGAGCAGCCAGCTTGTTACAAGGGCTTGGCCCTACTTTTATAGGCACGCAGGCCAAAGGAAAAGACCAAAATGCCCTCTATAAGTCATAGGCTTATAGGGGCAAAAAAGGGGAAAAGGAGCTAGCTACTGTACAAAGTGCTTTACAACTTTACAGACGTGTCAGATAAACGTCACTTCTTGACCAGCTAAACGACATACTAGGGGCAGAGGGACCCTGGTATGGCTTCTACACTGTAGCGAGGTATAAATATCTTTTGGATTCGGAGTAGGGGCCGGAGCTCTTCAGGCGAAGGCCACAAGGGAGGCTTCGAAGTACACTCCGAAGTGGGCTTCATAGTATACTCCAAACTAAACTCCGAACTAGGGTTCTCGGAGACTTAGCTTTGAATTGGTTGGAAAGGGTCCAGAGACTGGCTCTGAGGGGCTCCAAAGGGAGCTCGAAGGTGAACTCCGAACAGAGTCCAAAGGTTAACTCTGAACAAGGTTCGAATGTTAACTCCAAAGTTAGCCTGGAGGATAACTCCGAAACTAGCCTGAGACTTAGCTTCTAGCAAACTTCAATGGGATCTTGAGGGCTTCGCTCCGGAGGGCTCCGAAGGGGTTCGGAGGTCTTGCTCCATAGGGCTTCGAAGTGAACCTTGGGACTTAGAAATAACTTCTTCGGAAAGGAACATGCTTCGACAATGTTGGGCTCTGGGTGGAAGGCTGTCGGACGCTGACGTCATTTGGCCCCTGTTCAAGGGAAAACCTATTCCCCCAAAAGTAGCCCCTCACTTGCAGGCCTTCGGAACGAAGGGGTGCGTGCGCCCTTGGGACAAATGATAGTAAAAATTACAACTTCAGAGAAAACAGGCCTTCAGAGCTTGGACCGAAGGTGGCTTCGAAATGTGCAGGTAATAATTGCTTGCTTCAGCTGTCAGAATGACCTCGGGGAGATCAATTGACACCGCAACGGCTATAAAACTGACCGTTACAGTGCGTCGGGTCGCTTTGGCTTCGCTGGAGGCCCACCTATCAGTGGCTTCGGCACACGAACCGTCGGGATTTTTACCGCCTATAAATAGGGGTTTACCGCACACGGCTTCGACACACCTCTCATTTGCTTCCTTCTCAACGCCTTGCATCCTTCGCTCTCTTATCCTCCTTAGCTTCGCGCGAAGCATCCTTCGCAAGCTTTAGCGCCCTTTGTGAAATGCCGAAGAAGGTTGCTTCGAAGGCTTTGGCAGGCAGCAGGCAGCAGCGGCAGCGAAGCCTGTAGCGAGGTGGTTGGGGCTGAAGGACCTTCGGTCGCCATCTGACAAGTTCGAGCAAACATTGGAGATGAGGGCCTCGATCTCCATAGAGGAGTCTGTCCAGAGGGCCTGCGCTGGGAAGATCGCGTCTAAGATTCAACTTCGAGTGTCGGAGATGTCGGAGGCCATACCGAGGCCTCGGGCCGACGAAGTGGTGCTTTTCGAGGCCTTCTTCAAAACCGGCCTCGGACTACCGGCGGTGGGGATGTTGAGCGAAGTCCTGAAGGCTTACAATCTCGAGCTTCCTCAACCTTCGCCCAACGTCGTGGCGAGGCTTGCCGTGTTTGAGTGGGCCATGAGGGCCGAAGGCTGCTAGGGCCGCGTCGACGTCTTCGTTGCTCTTCATGACGCCAACTGCCAACCGAAGCCGAGGGAGGCTGCAGACTGCGTCAAGAGGGCTTTGGCCTTCGGAAGCGCTAACTTCCAGCTTCGGAAGGAGTACCAAGATGCCTTCCCAGCGAGGGCCGCCAACAGCAAATGGTACTCTAGGTGGGATCAAGAGTGGTTCTACGCCTCCGTCGGCATGAACTCTCCCCTTCGGAGTACCAATGCACTTATCTCTTATCAGCGCAAAGGGGTGGTGAAGACGAGCCCCGACACCCTTCGCTCGAGGATTCTGCTCCTTCGGAAGGTGGCTGCGAAGATGAGCATGAGGGACCTCGCGGAGGAGTTCATCACCCTCCGGCTCAGCCTCCTTGCGCGCTTTTGGCTGGAGGGCCTTTTCCAACCTTCGGGCCGAGGGGGCCTAAACGAAGTGGCAACAAAACGCCTTGGTAAGATTTTGAAGTATTTCCACTTTCATACTTCGCTAAAAAACTTTACTCTAACTTGGAATCTTGATGAAGCCACTCTTGAAGTGAGGACTCTGGAGGAGGCCATCATGGCGGCGGAGCGTGTTGTCGGGGCCCCGACACCTGAGGAGCAAGCCCAACGGCTTGCTCTGGTGGGGACCTGGGAGCACTGGAACAGGGTGTGGACCCTGCTCGGCTTCGAGGAGGTCCAGGCTCTGCCAGACTTCTCCCATCTGGTGCCTTCGACAACCGTCTCCAAGAGGAAAAGGGAGGACAACGACGAGCCTAAAGCTTCGAGGGCTCGGTCGGAGGTCCTCATGACCGAAGCCTCTATTCCTGAGGAGGCAACGGTTGTGAACCCTCAAACAGAAGTGGATCCAGCAAGGGCTCCGGCAACAGCTACCGAGGTGGTAACGAAGACCTCGAAGGCGATGGCTTCGGGCGCCGAGGTCGAAGCACCAGCTTCGCAGCAGAAGGATTAGGGGCACACACTGACCCCTCTACCTTCGAAGAAATCTCCGACGAAGGTAAACACTTTAAACATACTTCTCTTTTATATGTGGATATTGACTTGAACTTTTTCGTAGAAGATGATGTCGATGCGAGGTCCACCGCACCGAAGCCAGCGGAGGCCTCCGGCAGCATCAACAGCAGCAGCGGCAGCAGCAGTTCGGAGTCCGACAGTTCCTCATCTAAAGAAGACGGAGGCAACGGTCGCGATGAAGGGGACCTCCGAGATGATGAGCATGTCGAGGTGGTGGACCGAAGCCCAACTCCGCCAAAGCCTTTGCAAGAGGTTGAGGTGGAGGAAATTGTCCAGCCTCTACTGCCGAAGGGGGCCGTGACAGAGGCGGCCATCCACAACTTTCACGAGGGCTGCGCAGCTGCGGATGCAAGAGGCTTGGTGGCTCAACTCAGCCATTCGAGCCCCATGGACCTCTTTATCAACGCAAACGAAGCCCTCATCCAGTTGAGCGAAGTCCTATGCAGCCTTCAAGTCGTACTTTGGTCTTCGATCAACACTTATGATTCTCTTGAACTCTTTTAGGCCTTCGCACTGAACGCTACAGCGTCAACCTCTGCAGACAGGCAGATGACGCGCTTGGCAGAGGAGAGGGATGCCCTCCGACGTGAAGTGTCGGTGGAAGCCGAGAAGCGAAGGTGGGCCGAAGCCTCAACGGAGGCGGCGAGGGCCGAGGCCGACAAGGCTAGGGAAGCCTTGGCCTCGGAGACCAACAGGCTCCGAGCGGAGCTTCAAGCTATGAAGGATGCCAGAGCCCAACTGGCGGAGGAGAACTCCAAGCTTCGCCAAGGAGCTCATTTCCTTGAAAACTTCGTCGTTGGCAACATCGACGAAGCCACTCTGAGCCTGACCGAGGTCCTAGAACAAATAGGGACCGAGTGTCGGGCTCCAGACTTCTGCAGTTAGGATCCAATTGGGGACCGCGTCGACTTTTTGAAGGTGGTAGCTGCGACGGCGGAGCAATCTTTAAAGGGCTTCACCTTGATGGCCGGCCAATTGGCGGGCCAAGGGGTGTTGCAAATGCTTCACGACGTGGGGTGCAACCACCTCAAAGCAGCAACTTCGGTGACCCTGTGGCCTTCGGAGGTGAGGAGCCATGCTGAATAGCGTGGGCCTCATGGCTCCAGATGTGATGAGTCATTGTCAATGATAGTCAAAGAGGACTGAAAAGAAAGAGAGGACCTGCTGCGTCTAGGCCGCGTGTGACTCAGGTATACGGGCAGCGAGCGACTGTCGGGCAGAGGGGCCGCGAAGTCGGGCTGGCCTAATCCAGGAACATGGGCTAGGAGCAGCAGAGGACCCACTGGGCTGTTGACCAGGATTGACTCAGGTACACGGGCGGTGAATGACTGCCCGGCTGAGAGAGCTGCGGAGTCGGGCCGGCCCAATCCGGGTACCTGGTGCAAAGTCGGTGGAGGCTTTGTCAGTTTCGGCGCAAAACTGACGACCACTGATCTTGTATCAGACTGTCCAGAAGAGAAGCCGTAGTCGCTACGAAAGCTTAGCTTCCGGATAAGTCATCTGTAAATAGGAGTTTACTATTTTGTCCCTAGGCCCACAGTCAGTCAGTCGAGTCTGTAAAAATATCCTAAGGGTAGTTCAGTCTTTTCCTTTTATTTCAGAGTCTGTAAAAAACCCTAAGGAGCTGGTGGAATATTCTAGGTCATTGGGCAGCCTATAAATAGGGCCCCAATCCCTAGGGTTAGACTACCCTTGAAGAAATCACTTTTTTAATCAAAGTTTGGGTCATTTTGTTTTCATGCGTTCTTTCTCTCTCTCTCTTGTTCGTGTGTGCGCCGCCAGGAAATCTGCTGTTGTTCTTTCGTGAGTTCATCTTATTTTTGCTCTGGTTCGGATGATTTTGTTCTTGCTGTCTTGTTTGCAGCATTTGATTAATAGCTCTGCGTTTTTGTTATGCGTGCGGGCATTTTATTCCTGAGAAGAAGCTTCTCTGGTTGCTTCGGTTTGTTCTTCACGTGAGTACTAGTTCTTGCACACTATAGCAAGTAGTACTACTCTCTGTAGCAACAGTACACTAGTACTCTAGCTTTGCTTTTGACTGCATAGCCTTTTTGATCGAGTAAATAGGACTTAGCTTTTCTCTGGCTATTTCTGGCGAAGCCCTCTTCGTTGTTCGAAGTCCCTCAGCTCCGTGAGGCAGGCTTCGACCTGACATCTTCTAAGGCTTTGCTAGAAATTTTGACTCCGAACTCGAGCTATGAATCTTGCTTCAAAGTGTGCTCAGTTTTAAGGTTTTGTTCTGGCATACTTCGGCTCTTTTGCGAAGGTGTACTCCGACTCGAGCTCTTCGAAGTCAATACTTCGACAGGCTTCGAAGTTAGCTTCGAAGCATGTCTCTCTGATAGACTTCGCTCAGAGTATGTTTTTCTGAGGTCTTTCTGCTGTTGTCTTTTTCGAGGGTCGTAGTGTGTGGGTTCGGAGTTTGTCTGTCGAAGTCAGTCCTCGAATCGATGGTTACCACTTCGACTGTCATACCTCGATGAAGCTAGCTTCGAAGGTAGAGTGTAGGCTTCGATTTCATCTTGCTGCTGTGTGTTTGGCTTTGCTTATCTTTCGAAGGTTGCTTTTCTGTGTACTTTGTTCGAAGCTTTCTATTCAAAGTTTAAGCTTCGAAGTACGCTGTTCGAAGCAGGCTTTGATACTGTCATACTTCGCTCCGAAGCACACTTCGCACTCTGCCACACTTGAACTAGGCTAGTTTCCATAAACCTTCGGCACTTCCACGACAACCTTCACTAGACTTCGACAAGGGACTCCAAAGCAGGCTTCGACACTGCGAAGCAGGCTTCACCAAGTTTCGAACAGGAGACAAATTTGAACAGTAACTTATCATCTCCTTTCATGTACACTTAGATCATCTGCTGAGAAGTTTTATCTGCCATGATTTGAACATTCTGTTTATTTGCCTGATTAGCACTATATTGGTGTTTCTCTGTCTAGAACACCAGACTTTTTCTAGGCTAGATACTTTTAGACTTAGGCAATCTGTTCACGCTTTGTTGCTTAGTCTTTTGAGGAGCGTTGGGTGTTGGGAGTAGGTCATTGATTCGAATGAATTTTTAGGCACCCATTCACCCCCCCTCTGGTCGCTACTTTCGGTCCTACAAGTGGTATCAGAGCCTGGTTAGGGTTTTTCCATACCTTAACCGGTTCTAAACCCTAGTAGTGATCATGACGTCTCCTGGCAAGGTCCCGTGCTTGGAAGCTTATGGCTATAATTATTGGAAGACTCGCATGCGAGCCTATCTCATGAGCCAAAGCTCAGATATCTGGGACATTTGTGTTCACGCTACATTTGTCATATTGTCAGTTGCTGAGCGTGGTACTCCTGGTATCATCGCTCAGCATGTGAACAATAGCAAAGATGTGAACATCTTGTTTTCTGGTTTAGGTCCCACTGAATTTGAGCGTGTGATCCATCTCTCCACTATGAGAGAGATCTGGGCTACCCTCCAGGCACACCATGAGGGGACAGCCCAGGTCAAGGCTCGGCTCTATCAGACCTACTGGCATGAATATGAGAACTTCACACAAAAGCCGGGTGAATCTGTTGAAGCGTTGTTTGGTCATTTTCAGTCGATCATAAACAAGCTTCGGGACAACAAGGCTGAGGGTGTTCAGTTAGTCTCAGATCACGAACAAGCGCTCAAGGTTCTCCATACCATGGGCCCAAAGATCTGGGAGATCAAGGTATCCTCTATCTTGAGAGCACTTCTTATGATACCTTGACCATTTCTGATTTGTTTAGTAAGCTGAAGGCCACCGAGGTTGATACCCAGTTGATATCAAATCTCACTGGCTCTGGATCAAAGTCTCTGGCCCTTGCTACACCTTCTGTTGATCCCTCTTCTGTGAGCTGTGTTGGGTTCTCTTTGATGTCTATCACTGAGGACCAACTTGAGTCTTTGGGAGATGATGATTTGTGTCTGTTTAACAACCGGGTGCGTCGTGTTTATGACAAAAGGATGTTCAAAAGACACGGCACAAAGACCGGATGCTTTGAGTGTGGTGACCCAGGACACTTCATCACCGACTGCCCCAAGCGCAATGGACACAAGAAGGGCACCGGTGGTGGCTTCCATGACTCCGGCAAGCACGACAGCTCCTCCTTCAACAAGGGCAAGCCAAAGACTAGATTCTTCAGAAAGGCCCTGAAGGACTACCGGCGTGAGAACAAGAAGCGCGACAAGGCCTTCTTCGCCGAGATGGAGAAGAGCTACTCCAAGCGGTCCACGTCTTCTTCCTCTTCATCGAGCTCAAGCGATGAGGAGATTGTCATCAGGAAGGGGAAGGACAAGGACGATCCGGCAGGCCTCTGCTTCATGGCTTTCGGGGACAAACCGAAGAGCCGCTCACATTAGCACCGAAGATCCCGCAAGAGCTTCTGCTCAATGGCTCTTGGGGATAAGGAAGAGAAGGGCTCCTCCGATGACTCCGACGACGACAACGAAAAGGTATCATCTTATGAACGTGAAATCGTTGATTTACTTGAGAGCAATCGTCAGGAGTTAAAATATCGGGAAAACTGCTTAGAGGGGCTAAGAAGAGGATAAATGAGTTAGAGAGTGAGCTTGTCGTGGCCAACGACAGAATTAAGAGTCTATCTTCTTCCCCTTGCTTGGGTGATAGCAATGAGTGCCCAAAGTGTGAGGTGCTTTTGTGTGACCTGTCGACTCTAAAGTCCAGGTACACAGAAAGGGTTGATGAGAGGGATGCTTTGGCCACTGAGCTTGAAAGCGCTCAGCTGGAGCTGAAAGATGCTCAAGCCACTGTCGTCGTGCCCTGTGCTGATTGCTCGTCTCATCTTGCTATTTTAGCTGAGCTGAAAGCCAAGGGCGATGAACATTTGGGTGATTTGGAGAGAGTGAGAGTTGAGCTAGCGCAGACTAGGCTAGAGCTTGAGACACTATCAGTTCCACCCACTGTCTGTGAGAACTGCTTGTCTCTTAGACTGAAGTTGATCAAGCTGAAAGCCAAGAAGTCTGTCTAGGTAGATAGCGAGTGTGAGACCTGCTTGTCTCAGGTGGAGGTACTAGCTTCCTTGAGAGAGGAGCTAGCTGACTCTCAGAATGAGAACTTTTACCTCTGTTCTATCCTGAGTTGGATCAGTGCCAGAGAGCCACATCTCGGCATGATGATCCAGCAGTTTAAGAGGCAGGATGGGTTTGGGGTAGGTTACACCTACACCAAGGGTGACTTTGAGAGTGCCATTAGCCGGGCAGTGGAGTGGAGTAAAATGATTCCTGAGCAGAGATATCCCAAGACTCACTTCACTGAGTCTTTCCAGGCTAGTCAGCCCAAGGATGGAGTAATCCAAGAACAGCCCAAAGCTCCACCCAAGAAGCCCATCTGGGTTCCAAAGCCCAAACACCTCCACACTTCACTAGACTCTCTTCCTGGACCCTGTCAACCCAAGAAGACTACACCAAACACCACTAAGCCCAAGAAGCCCACCTACCATTGTGAGTATTGTCAAAGAAAAGGGCATCTTGCGGAGTTTTGCTTCAGGAGGAAGCGGGTTGAGAGAGCAGAGAGAGCTCGTGGTGGTCAGGAGTAGTTCTATCAGCAGGGTGGTAGACTACGTGTTTCTCGACGCGGGGAGAGGCTGGAGGCTAGGCCATGTCGTGTAGGTGGTGGTAGAGGAGACGGCTTTCATGGTCGTGCTCCAAATGGTGGTGCTCATTCCGGCAGAGCTCCAGGCCATTTTGGCTATGGTCCTGGACCTCGTGCCCGAGGTTCTAGGCAAAACCAAGGACCGCGCTTTGAGCCTGTAGGACCGAAAGTAGCAACCAGAGGGGGGTGGTGCCTAAAAATTTCTTGGTAAACTATGATCTAATCCCAACACCCGAACAAACTTAACCAGACAAATAATATTAGCAAAGCAAATTACTGGAATTAAAGTTGTCTAGCCTAAAAAGACCGGTGTACTAATTGAAAAGATATTAAATATAAACTAAAACAAAATTACTGCAGTAAATAAAAATACCTAGATACAACTCGAGATATTAATATTTCAGTCTAGAAATAAACTACTAATTAAATTAATAAAAGCATGGATCATTAAAAATTAATTCATGACTAAACCTAAAATATTGTAGGTAAAGAATAGAATAAAAATCTAACTGCAACTAATAATTTTTTTTACTTTTTATGTGAGCGGATTAAACTGATAAAAAATAATACGAGATAACAAATAAAAATTAACAGATTAAATTAACAACGAATTTCTAAATAGATTTTCAGCTAATTTATTAATAGATGATTATCTATAAAATTGATCTGCCTAAAAATAGTAGATTAAAATACCTGTGTCATCATCGCCACTGCTAACTGCATGCCGCTCGTCTCTCACCTTGGGCACGCCTCGCCGTGTGAAGAAAACAAATGCGCTGTCGTGGGAAAGCAATGCAGCTAGATAAAAAGAGAAGCAATGCACTCGTCTCGATCCGTGTGCGCAATTACCTTGCCGTGCCAAAGAAAACGTACTCACTGTGCAATCTTTTTCCTGGGATGCTGTTGCCGTGAAAGGCCAACGTCTGTGGGGCCCTCCGCTGGAAAAGGTTGGCCGGCCTGCCGCAGCCCGTGAGCAAAGGCTCCGGCCGCCGCGCGCACAGTGATCCCAGGCCTCAGCCGCGCGTAGGAAAAAGTAAACAGTAATAGATCGAAAAGTAGACGATTACGACGAAAAATAAAACTTTCGGGGAAACTCAACGAGAAGATGGACTGTAGATTGATCTACGGGAAAAACAGTCATCTATCCCCAAGGGGATAGGGGACTATTTATAGGCGACTCCTAATACATGAAAAGACTAATTTACCTTCGGGTAAAATTAAACTGACTCTAAAATAAATTACGAAAATTACTAAAATATTCTTAGAAAAATCATGTGACTCAAATAAAAATATTCTAAACTTAAAAACTAAATATTAATATCCTAAAAACGAATTAAACATAGATTATCAGTTTTATGCTGAAACTGACAAAGTGTCCACCGTCTTCGCACCAGGTACCCGGATTGGGCCGACCCGACCCCGCAGCTTCCTCAGCCCGACAATCGCTCGCCGCCCGTGTACCTGAGTCAAACCCAGTCAACAGACCAGTGGATCATCTGCCGCTCCTAGCCATGTACCCGGATTAGGCCAGCCTGACTCCGCAGCTCCTCTGCCCGGCCGTCGCTCACTGCCCGTGTACCTGAGTCACATGCGCCTCAGACTCGACAGGTCTTCATACCTCCCTTCCTTTGACTTCCGTTGACAATCACTCATCACATCTGGAATATCAAAACCATATTCTTCAACATGGTTTCTCAATCTCCCCCTTGATGAGTGCATTATCAACACCCTTTTCAGCTCATCTCCAGATCCTACAAAACATGTGGAAACAGAAAAAACAAAACAAAATAAAATAGAAGAAGGAAAATAAAAGTTTAACCCTAATGACCAAAAGCCAAACAGAAGCACGAAAAATGGTCATTATGGTTAACCAAAAATAAAGCCTCAAAAACAAGTGCAAATCTCAGAATTACCAACAAGAAACTCCCCTTAAATAAATCTCAGAGTAAGCCGAAAATATATCCAAAATTTCTCCCCCTTGTTGACAATTGGACTCATCAAGTGAGACTAAATGCACTTTAAAGAGACATAAACACAAACTCCTCCTGAAATGCAGCTCCCCCTAAAAATATGCCATGAATGCAGATGGAGTGCAGGTGGAGTGTGAAAAGCATGCTTCTTAGATATCATTAACTGCAATAACAACATCTAACAGGTATAGCGAAAGATATACTATCTAAGATACATGACATGATGAGTGCAATAGATGATATCTTAAGAAAGTCATTAGCACGCATTTTTCGATTTTTGCAAAACAAAAGCATCACCACATTTTCTAGTTGAAAAGCAAAGTAAAGCATGAGATGCAAAACCTAACTGATATCTACCAAGATAAGCATTGTCCAAAACAAAGTGCTTCAGCAAACTTGTCATCTTTATTTTAAATTTTTCAGATTATTTCTTTTTCTGTTTATTTTTCATTTCTGCCAGGGGTTATTTGCATGTCAAACCTTATGTTGACCGACCAAGTCAAGCCTAGGCCAGAACTGGATCATCAGAAGCTTAAGACATTGGTCTTGGCATACATTACACCGTCCTAGTTCATACCAAAGTGCTATGGTAAGCAGTCCAGAACAATGCAATGCGACAAAGCAAACCCACCTGGATCTTTTCTAATAATTATAAAAATGCATAAATTTTTCATTTTTCTGGATTTTTTTATCATTTTTATAGCACATTTTTCATATTTAATGCATATAGATGTCCAAGTTGCATATCTACATCTGAGTAAGGATCTAGCTACAAGACATGTAAAAGATAGCGAAAGCATTCAACCTACACATGCTAGTTACCAGAAGCAATGGTGATCATTTTTCAATTTTAAAGCATAAAAGCCATGCATATGACAAATATCAGATATATCATGTGAACTGAAACAGAACATGATCATTGACAGGTAATCAGCCACATATACTAGCTAGAGAAAGTAAAGCAGATTAATCATATAGCAGAAGCAAGCTCAAATGTGATTTATGATTATGCATGATATGAACACACACAAAAAAACTCAATAAAAATAAAAAAAAGAAAGAAAAACTGATACCAATGAAAAGCTGACTCAAAATATCCCCAAAAGGATACACAACTCCCAAATCAAGATCAATAATCATGAGTGGGAACAAACGATCCAACACCAGGTTTGGCAAAGGTGTTAAACCAGTGTCTAGCCATCTGCTCAAATGTAGGAAAGCAGAAGGAATCATATGAGTCTGGACCAAAACGCGGCTCAAAGCGCGGTCCTCTGTTCTGCCTAAAATCACGGTCACGAGGTCCAAAGTCGTATCCATAACGATCTGGAACTCTGCCAGAATGAAAACCACCCTCTGGAGCACGATCATAAAAATCGTCTCCTCTACCACCACCTACACGACGTGGCCTGGCCTCTAGCCTCTCCCTACGTCGAGAAACTCTCTATCTACCACCCTGCTGGTAGAACTGCTCCTGCCTACTTCGAGCTCTCTCTGCTCGCTCAACCCGCTTCCTCCTGAAGCAAAACTCCTCAAGATGCCCGTCTCTCTGACAAAACTCACAATGATAGGTAGGCTTCTTGGGATGTTGTTGTGGCTTGGGAATCTTAGGCATGGTGGTGTTGGATGTAACATCTTTGGTGTGAGAGGGTCCAGGTAAAGAATCAAGAGAAGTGTGGAGAGTTTTAGGTTTTGGAACCCAGATCTACTTCTTAGGTGGAGCTTTAGATTGTTCTTGAATCACTCCATCCTTAGGCTGACTATGCTTAAAGGACTCAGTGGAGTAAGTCTTGGGATATCTCTGTTCGGGAGTCATCTTACTCCACTCCACTGCACGGCTAATGGCGCTCTCAAAATCAGCCTTGGTATATGTGTAACCTACTCCAAAACCATCATGTCTCTTGAACTGTTGGATCATCATGCCGAGTTGTGGCTCTTTAGCACTGATCCAACTCAGGATTGAACGGAGGTAAAAGTTCTCGTTTTGAACATCATCTAGCTCCTCTCTCAAAGAAGCTAACACCTCCACCTGAGACAAGCAGATCTCACACTCTTTATCAACTTCGACAGACTTCTCAGCTTTTAGCTTGATCAACTTCATTCTAATGGATAAGCAGTTCTCACAAACAGTGGATGGAACTGACAAGGTCTTAAGCTCTAGGTTAGTCTGCTCCAACTCAGCTCTCACTCCAGCTAACTCGCTCAACTACTCATCACTCTTGGCTCTCAGCTCGGCTATACTAGCTAAATGGGATGGAGAGTCTACACAAAGTGCGACGACAGTGGCATGAGCATTTTTAGCTCCTTCTGAGCGCTCTCAAGCTCAGTGGCCAATGCGTCTCTCTCATCTACTCTCTCTGTGTACCTGGACTTAAGAGTCGTCAGGTCACACAACAGCACCTCATAGTTAGGACTCTCACCACTATCACCCAAGCAAGGGGAAGAAGACAGACTCTCAATCTTGCCATTTGCTATGGCAAGCTCACTCTCAAGCTCATCTATCCTCTTCTTAGTCCCTCTAAGCAGTTTCCCCCTATACTTCAACTCCTGACTGTTCTGTTCTAGTAAATTAACAACTTCTTGTTTATAGGAAGATGCCTTCTCATCATCGTCGTCGTCGGAGTTGTCGGAGGAGTCCTTCTCTTTCTTCTCCCCAAGAGCCATTGAGCATAAGCTCTTGTGGGGTCTTCGGCTGTGACGTGAGCGACTCTTCGGCTTGTCCCCGAAGGTCATGAAACAGAGGCCCGCCGGATTGTCCCTGTCCTTCCCCTTCCTGATCATGATCTCTTCATCACTTGAACTTAAAGACGAGGAGGAAGACGAGGATCTCTTAGAGTATCTTTTCTCCATCTCGGCGAAGAAGGTCTTGTCTCGCTTCTTGTTCTCATGCCAGTAATCCTTTAGAGCATTTCGAAAAAATCTTGTCTTAGGCTTGCCCTTTGTGGAGTTGTCATACTTGCCGGAGTTGTAAGAGTTGCCGCCGGTGCCCTTCTTGTAATTCTTCTGCTTGGGGCAGTCGGTGATGAAATGACCTGGGTCACCACACTCAAAGCATCCCGATTTTGTACCGTGTCTCTTAAACATTCGCTTATCATAGACACGTCGCACCCGGTTGTTAAACAAGCACAGATCATCATCTCCTAGAGTATCAAGTTGTTCCTCAAAGATAGACATCAAGGAAAAGGCAGTACAACTCATGGCATTAGGATCAGCAGACGGTGTCGCAAGTGCCAGAGTCTTGGAGCCAGAATCAGTGAGATTTGATCTCAACTGAATATCAACCTCTGAGGCCTTGAGCATACTAAAAAGCTCTGCCATGGTCAAGGTATCATAGTACGTGCTCTCAACAATAGAAGATACCTTGATCTCCCAGATTTTAGGGTCCAAGGTATGGAGTACCTTAAGCGCCTGTTCATGATCCTAGACCAGCTGATCACCCTCGGCCTTGTTAACACGAAGCTTGTTAATGATTGATTGAAAACGACCAAACAAAACCTCAACAGTCTCACCCGGCTTCTGTGAGAAATTTTCATACTCACGCCGGTAGGTTTGGTAGAGCCTGGCCTTGACCTGAGCTGTCCCCTCATGGTGTGTCTCGAGGGTAGCCCAGATCTCTCGAGCAGTGGTGAGATGGTTGACACGCTCAAACTCACTAGAACCTAGACCAGAAAATAAAATATTCACCGCCTTACTATTATTTTGATGCTGGGTAATTACATTTTCAGTGGTATCCGCAGCAATAGTCGTTATGGTGAAATTAGGATGAACACAAATCTCCCATATGTCCGAGCTCTGGCTCATAAGGTATGCTCGCATGCGAGTCTTCCAATAAGTGTAGCCAAAAGCTTCTAGGATGGGATTTTACCAGAAGATGTCATGGTCACTACCTAGGTTTTGAATCGGTTAAGATATTAGAAAAAACCTAACCTTGCTCTGATACCACTTGTAGGACTGAAAGTAGCGACCAGAGAGGGGGTGAATGGGCGCCTAAAAATTTCTTGGTAAACTATGATCTAATTCCAACACCCGAACAAACTTAACCAGACAAATAATATTAGTAAAGCAAATTACTGGAATTAAAGTTGTCTAGCCTAAAAATACCGGTGTCCTAATTGAAAAGATATTAATTATAAACTAAAATAAAATTACTGCAGTAAATAAAAATACCTAGATACAACTCGAGATATTAATATTTCAGTCTAGAAATAAACTACTAATTAAATTAATAAAAACATGGATCATTAAAAATTAATTCATGACTAAACCTAAAATATTACAGGTAAAGAATAGAATAAAAATCTAACTGCAACTAATAAATTTTTTTACTTTTTTTGTGAGCGGATTAAACTGATAAAAAATAATACGAGATAACAAATAAAAATTAACAGATTAAATTAACAACGATTACGACGAAAAATAAAACTTTTGGGGAAACTTAACGAGAAGATGGACTGTAGATTGATCTACGGGAAAAACAGTCATCTATCCCCAAGGGGATACGGGCCTATTTATAGGCGACTTCTAATACATGAAAAGACTAATTTACCCTCGGGTAAAATTAAACTGACTCTAAAATAAATTCCGAAAATTACTAAAATATTCTTAGAAAAATCACCTAACTCAAATAAAAATATTCTAAACTTAAAAACTAAATATTAATATCCTAAAAATGAATTAAACATAGATTGTCAGTTTTACGCCGAAACTGACAAAGCGTCCACCGTCTTCGCACCGGGTACCCGGATTGGGCCGACCCGACCCCGCAGCTTCCTTAGCCCGGCAATCGCTCACCGCCCGTGTACCTGAGTCAAACTCATTCAACAGACCAGTGGATCATCTGCCGCTCCTAGCCATGTACCCGGATTGGGCCAGCCTAACTCCGCAGCTCCTCTGCCCGGCCGTCGCTCACTGCCCGTGTACCTGAGTCACATGCGCCTCAGACTCGGCAGGTCTTCATACCTCCCTTCCTTTCACTTCCGTTGACAATCACTCATCACATCTGGAATATCAAAACCATATTCTTCAACATGGTTTCTCAGAGCCACGTTTTGGTCCAAACTTTTCTGATGATTTCTGCTTTCCGTCTTTTAAGCAGATGGCTCGACACTGGTTTAGCTCTTTTGCTAAACCCGGTGCCGGACCATTTGCTCCCACTTACAACCACTTATTGTGTAGGATCGGCGACTGGAGGACGTTTGGATTATGGACTCAGGATGCTCTCACCATATGAAGGGACATCGCAGATGGTTCTCCAGTCTCACTCCCCCGAGCTCCAAAGAGTACATCACTTTCGGGAACAGTGGTCATGGGAAAGTAAGTGGCATCGGCTCAATTTCCATTTCAGGCCATTTCTCTTTGAAGAATGTTGCCTTGGTTAAAAACTTGAATTTTAATTTAATTTCTGTCTCGCAACTTCTTGAGGATGGTTTGGAGGTGCGTTTTAAGAAGGGCAATTCTTCTGTGTTTGATTCTAGAGGATCTTTGATTTGCCAGATCTTACCTTTTGGTAAAGTTTTTCGAATTGACTTCTCTAGTTCTTTTGGCCTTTCTCGCTGTTTGATTGCTGGATCTTCTTCTGAGCTCTGGAAGTGGCATAGGAGGTTAGGTCATTTGAGTTTTGATCTGCTAGTTAGGTTGAGCTCTATGAACCTCATCCGAGGATTTCTCAAGCTTAAAATGGAGAAAGATCTAGTTTTTCATCCCTGTCGTCATGGGAAAATGGTTGCCGCTTCTCACTCACCTGTGACTCAGGTGATGACTTCGTATCCGGGCGAGCTGTTACACATGGACACTGTCGGTCCAGCTCGGGTACGCTCAGTCGGTGGGAAGTGGTACGCGCTTGTGATTGTTGACGACTTTTCTCGATTCTCGTGGGTTTTCTTTTTGGAGTCTAAGGATGAGACTTTTAATTTTGTTCATGACCTTATTCTGAAGCTGAAGAATGAGAACAATGGTCGGATGCGAGCAATTCGCTCCGACAATGGCTCTAAGTTCAAGAACTCTCAGTTCGTCAGCTTCTGTAGTGATCAGGGTCTTGACCATCAGTTTTCTGCTCCTTACACTCCCCCACAGAACGGCGTTGTGGAACAAAAGAACCGCACGCTAGTTGAGATGGCCACGACGATGCTCGATGAGCACAGGACTCCTAGGCGTTTTGGGGCTGAAGCAATGAACACAGCTTGCTATCTGACCACCCACATTTTTCTTAGAGCTTACCTTGGTAAGACCTCATATGAGTTGCGGTTTGGCAGACAGCCCAAGGTGAGCCACTTATGAGCGTTTGGCTGCAAGTGCTTTGTGCTCAAGAAGGGAGGGCATTTGGACAAGTTTGAGTCTCGTTGCTGGGACGGAGTTTTTCTTGGTTATGCATTGCATTCTCGAGGTTTCCGTGTTTGGAACCTCAAATCGCAGCAGCTTGTCGAGACTTGCGAGGTTTCTTTTGATGAGTCCTTGCCTTCTTTGACTCCTTTTGAGCTTTCTGGTGATGGTGAGCTCGGAGAGTCCATCTTCGAGGAAGATGAGGATACTCCAGCTGCTGATGAGGGTGGGCCTTCTGCACCTCCTGCAGAGCCCACACCTTCTGAGACTTCGACTGAGGACGAGGGCAGACCTTTGATCACTTCTTCCACTTCGATCGAGCCCCCTCAGTCGAGTCCAGAGGTACCAGCTGCTGACTCCGGTTTGGTGACTTCAGATCACCAGGGATCCTGAGCAGTTCAGCGTGATCACCCCTCAGAGCTCATCATCGGTGATGTGTCTACAAGAACTTTGCGTTCGTTTGTTGACTCTCTTGCTGTGTTTGCTGAATCTGCTTTTGTTGCATCTTTTGAGCCCATGGATGTTTCTCATGCTCTTTCTAATTCAAATTGGATTAATGCTATGCAAGAAGAGCTTGAGAATTTTGTCCGCAATCGGGTTTGGACACTAGTTGAGCTGCCACCCGGATGCAACCCCATAGGCACCAAGTGGGTATAAAAAACAAGCAAGGTGAAGATGGGGTTGTGGTGCGCAACAAAGCTCGACTAGTTGCCCAGGGTTTTTGCCAGAAGGAGGGTATTGATTTTGAAGAAACCTTCGCCCCTGTTGCCCGTCTTGAGTCCATTCGCATTCTCTTAGCTTTTGCCGCTTCGAAGGGTTTTAAGCTTTTTCAAATGGACGTCAAGAGTGTTTTTCTGAACGGGTACATAGAGGAGGAAGTTTATGTTAGGCAGCCTCCTAGTTTTGAGAACCCTAAGTTTCCTCGACATGTCTTTAAGCTGCAGAAAGCTTTATACGGTCTGAAGCAAGCCCCCATGGCTTGGTATGACCGGTTAAAGCAGTTTTTGTTGGGGAAGGGTTTTGTGATGGGTTCTGTGGATAAAACTCTCTTCTTGCTCAGAGATGCTTCAGATTTCTTAGTCGCTCAGATTTACGTGGATGATATTATCTTTGGCGGTACTACTAATGATCTTGTGTCCAATTTTTCTAAGCAGATGCACAGCGAGTTTGAGATGAGCCTCATGGGTGAGCTCAAGTACTTCTTAGGGCTCCAGATCAAGTAGTCCAAGGACGGCACCTTCATCCACCTGGGTAAGTACACTCGGGACATGTTGAAGAAATTCGACTTTGGTGGAGAGCTGAAGCCTCAGATGACCCCAATGGGCACATCTGGGGCCTAGACAAGGACAAGAGCGGTGTCAAGGTCAACGAGAGAGAGTTTTGAGGGATGATCGGTTCGCTGCTGTACTTGACGGCGACAAGGCCAGACATACAGTTCGTCGTGGGACTGTGCGCGCGCTTCCAGTCTTCACCACACGCGTCTCATCGGCAAGCTGTCAAGCGCATCTTCAGGTATCTTACCTATGTGCCTGACCTTGGTCTTTACTATTCAGCATCATCATCTCTTGATTTATCTGGCTTTTTAGACGCTGACTTTGGTGGGTGCCGGTTGGATCGCAAGTCGACTTCCGGTACTTTGCAGTTTCTTGGTTCGTCTCTTGTGTCTTGGTCTTCTCGAAAGCAATCTGGAGTTGCTCTTTCGACCACTGAGGCTGAGTATGTAGCTGCTGCTAGCTGCTGCTCATAGTTGGTTTGGATGATTTCCACTCTGCGAGATTTTGGGTTGTTCTTTCCTACCAGAGTTCCTTTGTTTTGCGACAACACCAGTGCAATTAGTGTAGGGAAAAACCCTTGTCTCCATTCAAAAACCAAACACATTGATGTGCGCTTTCATTTTCTGCGGGATCAATATGAGAAAGGTGTCATTGACCTTGTTCATGTTGATACCCACCATCAGTTGGCTGACATTTTCACCAAACCCCTAGATCAGTCTACTTTTGAGCGTTTACGAGGGGATTTGGGCGTTGTGTATCCTTTCTAGGATATTTTGCGTCAGTTTTCTTTCTTCTTTACTCTTTTCTTGAGTCTTTTTGTGTGTGTTCATATCATACATACTCACATATCACACTTTTGAGCCTGCTTCTGTTATATGATTGAACTGCTTTGCTTATTCTAGCTGGTACATGCTTTTGATTACTTGTCGATGATCATGCTTTGCTTCAGTTCATTTGATATGTCTGATATCTGTCATATGCATGGCTTTTACGCTTTAAAATTGAAAAAAAATCACCATTGCTTCTGGTAACTAGCATGTGTAGGCTGAATGTTTTTGCTATCTGTTATATGCCGTGTAGCTAGTTCCTCACATAGATGCAGATATGCAACTTAGACATCTTTATACTTTAACATGGAAAAGTGTGCTATAAAAATGATAAAATCAAAAATGAATGAAAATTCCATGCCTTTTTATGCTTGAGTGACAAGATCCAAGTGGGTTTGCTTTGTCGCATTACTTTGTTCTGGACTGCTTACCATAGCACTTTGTTGTGAACTAGGACAGTGTAGTGTATGCCAAGACCAATGTCTTAAGCTTCTGATGGTCCAGTTCTGGCCTAGGCTTGACTTGGTCGGTTAGCATAAGGTTTGACATACAAATAACCCTTGGCAAAAAGGAAAAAGGAAAATGAAAAAACCTAAACATTAAAAAGATAACAAGTTTGCTGAAGCACTTTGTTTTGGACAATGCTTATCTTGGTAGATATCAGTTAGCTTCAGGATCTCATGCTTTACCTTTCTTGTCAACTGGAAAATGTGGTGATGCTTTTATTTGCAAAAATTGAAAAAATGTGTGCTAATGACTTTCTTTAGATATCATCTGTTGCACTGATCATGCCATGTGTCTTAGACTGTATGTCTTTTTGCTATACTTGTTATATGTTGTAATAGCAGTCAATCATATCTGAGAAGCAGGCTTTCATCACTCCACCTGCACCCCGTTGCATTCATTGCATATTTTGAGGGGGAGTTGCATTTCAGGGGGAGTCTCTTTAGAGTGCATTTTAGTCTCGCTTGATGAGTTCAGTTGTCAACAAGGGGGAGAAATTTTGGGAGAAGAGTTTAAGGGGGAGTTTTGGCTTTCTCTGGGATTTGTTTCAGGGGGAGTTTTTGTCCCGTTTGTCCTTACTCTTTTGATATCTTTGTTGATGATTCTGAGATTGCACTCATTTTGAGCTTTAATTTTTGGTTAACCATAATGACTGTTTCTTGCTTTTGTTTGGCTTTTGGTCATTAGGGTTAAACTTTTAATTTATTTTATTCTTCTCTGTTTTCTTGTGTTTTTGTTTTTGTGTTTCCACAATTGCTTGCAGGTACTGAAAGCTGAAGAAGAGAAGTGTTGACAATGCACTCATCAAGGGGGAGATTGAGGAGCCATGCTGAATAGCGTGGGCCTCATGGCTCCAGATGTGATGAGTCATTGTCAACGATAGTCAAAGAGGACTGAAAGGAGATAGAAGACCTGCTGCGTCTGGGCCGCGTGTGACTCAGGTACACGGGCAGCGAGCGACTATCGGGCGGAGGGGCCACGAAGTCGGGCTGGCCCAATCCGGGTACATGGACTAGGAGCAGCAGAGGACCCACTGGGCTATTGACCAGGATTGACTCAGGTACACGGGCGGTGAATGACTGACGGGCTAAGAGAGCTGCGGAGTCGGGCCGGCCCAATCCGGTTACCTGGTGCAAAGTCGGTGGAGGCTTTGTCAGTTTCGGCGCAAAACTGACGACCGCTGATCTTGTATCGGACTGTCCAGAAGAGAAGCCGTAGTCGCTACGAAAGCTTAGCTTCCGGATAAGTTATCTGTAAATAGGAGTTTACTATTTTGTCCCTAGGCCCACAGTCAGTCAGTCGAGTCTGTAAAAATATCCTAAAGGCAGTTTAGTCTTTTCCTTTTATTTTAGAGTCTGTAAAAAACCCTAAGGGGCTGGTGGAATATTCTAGGTCATTGGGCAGCCTATAAATAGGGTCTCAATCCCTAGGGTTAGACTACCCTTGAAGAAATCACTTTTTTAATCAAAGTTTGGGTCATTTTGTTTTCCTGCGTTCTTTCTCTCTCTCCTGTTCGTGTGTGCGCCGCCAGGAAATCTGCTGTTGTTCTTTCGTGAGTTCATCTTGTTTTTGCTCTGGTTCGGATGATTTTGTTCCTATTGTCTTGTGAGAAGCATTTGATTAATAGCTCTGCGTTTTTGTTATGCGTGCGGGCATTTTATTCCTGAGCAGAAGCTTCTCTGGTTGCTTCGGTTTGTTCTTCACGTGAGTACTAGTTCTTGCGCACTATAGCAAGTAGTACTACTCTCTGTAGCAACAGTACACTAGTACTCTAGCTTTGCTTTTGACTGCATAGCCTTTTTGATCGAGTAGACAGGACTTAGCTTTTCTCTGGCTATTTCTGGCGAAGCCCTCTTCGTTGTTCGAAGTCCCTCAGCTCAGTGAGGCAGGCTTCGACCTGACATCTTCTAAGGCTTCGCTAGAAATTTTGACTCCGAACTCGAGCTATGAATCTTGCTTCAAAGTGTGCTCAGTTTTAAGGTTTTGTTCTGGCATACTTCGGCTCTTTTGCGAAGGTGTACTCCGACTCGAGCTCTTCGAAGTCAATACTTCGACAGGCTTCGAAGTTAGCTTCGAAGCATGTCTCTCTGATAGACTTCGCTCGGAGTATGTTTTTTTGAGGTCTTTCTGCTGTTGTCTTTTTCGAGGGTCTCAGTGTGTGGGTTCGGAGTTTGTCTGTCGAAGTCAGTCCTCGAATCGATGGTTACCACTTCGACTGTCATACCTCGATCAAGCTAGCTTCGAAGGTAGAGTGTAGGCTTCGATTTCATCTTGCTGCTGTGTGTTTGGCTTTGCTTATCTTTCGAAGGTTCCTTTTTTGTCTACTTTGTTCGAAGCTTTCTGTTCGAAGTTTAAGCTTCGAAGTACGCTGTTCGAAGCAGGCTTCGATACTGTCATACTTCGCTCGAAGCACACTGTAGCACCCCGATTTAACAAATCGAGACATTATTGAATTTCATAAGAAAAACAATAATACAAGAGGTTTATCATGCGACAATCGTACATACGACAATATCCATGGTACACAGACCATATTTATTACATCAGAATTTTAATAAAAACGAAAATAAAGATAATTAAAATGCATGACGAATGCCTTCTTTAGGATCTTTGCTTGACTGGGTCGCTACTCTAGACTGTCTTCATAGTAGGCATCCTCTGTGGTGTCCAACGGGTATGAGTACAAAAAGTACTCAACAAGCCACCGCAAATGCAATAATAATGCAAGGTAATAAACAAGGAAGGATAATGGCTAACAGTGCGGAAAAGTACATTTTCAGTTGTTGCAATTAGTGTAGTCAAATTTAATCATGCGGAAATGTAAACATGAACAACAATAACATCTTCTAACTCGAGGAGTACGTTTTACCTCCTCGCACAACAGTCCTTACATGTCAAAACTTCATGCTCATACATATTCAAGATAATCTAACTGAGGGATGTCACGCAACCCGCCCTTGACCGTGGGCTCGGCTTTTCGAAAAGATTTTAGACTCTGATCAGAGATGTACTACTGTACCCACAAGGCACGCACTCATCCCAAACGAGATGACCCATACCACGGGAACTCGTGCCAAAACCTCAGCATGAAATGCTCCAAGCGATAACCACCCGCTCTAGGTTTCACCGGCGCGCCGGGCCGCATCCCGGCTAACGTCGCACCCCCTTTTGCGCCACGTCGGTACAAGCCACCCGCAGGTGCTGCTTGACCCATCTCCAAATGGTGGCCTCGGTTTGGAATACTCCATACCTTAGTTAGGACTTACCCACTAGACTTGTGGTTAGTACGGAAGTGTATTGCAACGGATCCCACATACCGGTCCTTATAGTGCCCCGGGTGCTACCGACCAATGCCCTAGCTTGCACCCGGAACCCACCATGCATTCACTCACAACCACAACTCATCACCAACAGAATTCCATAGATAAGAAACAATGGGGATCATATAGTAGAACCATGTTGCTACGACTCATTTTTATCATATAGCGATCGTGTCAATACATTGGACACTAGCTAATAACATTAATCATATGGTGACAAGGAGGTTAGGCGAGATAGCATGGCTTGGGTTGCACATCAAGGTCAGGGGATCCTAAATAAATATATTGTAAGGCTTCCATTTGACTAATGCATGTATACCCTATGTGTTTTAGCAATAGTTTAATAAAACATGGGTTCAATATGCTCAAAAGATTGGTTTAGGTGACTTGCCTTGTTCAGCGAATGGGGAGGGAGGAACTTCCGGGTAATATTCCGGCTCCTCGGCGGCGTCGTAGTCTTTCCAATATAAATAAAGTAGAATAAAATAAATACAACATTCAATTTAAACAATATAAAATCACACAACAAGCACATGGGTTTAATTTGGTTTTAACTTGAAGAAAGTCAAGTTGCTTAAGTTTTTGAAATCTATTTTATAAATAATTAAAATTAACTAAAATGGGATATGGTCCTTTTTATAAGGGGTTTTTAATTGTGAATAATCTCACTTTAAGTTTTCTATTTGATTTAAAATAAATGGTTCAGAGAAAAATTAGAGGTTCCATCATATTAGCAGGAAATAATTAAATCTAAGCCTTACTGAAATTTAAATAATTGAATTTACATTTTTACCCTAAAGGTATTTGAATACCTATTTAAATAATCATAAAAAGTTCAAAGTAAACATACTGTTTTTATTGAACTAATGTGTAGAGAATAAAATTACAAAATTTCTGGAATTGAAATGACAATTTTTAGAGTTCAAATGCGCCAGATATGAATTTTTGAAGTTTAAAAGCATTTATGGAATTTAAATTAAACCAAAAACAGGCGTCGGTCCACGGTGAGCTGTGACCACCGTGCACCTGCGCACTGTGCGCGTGCGCCAGATCAAGATCCACCGTTGGATCGCGATCGGGCGGTCACGGGCGAGGCGGGGGAGTTAAAATGACGTGGACGGCTGAGATTAAAACGTTGAACCGGTATGCGATGGACGACGGAGATTAAACGCGGGTTTTAAATATTAACGAATGCGCGAGATCGCACCGTACCGCAGATCCGACGGCGTGGATTAACCCACACAGATGATTTAATCGCTAGCGTTGGATCTGGATCGTATGGCCAAGATTGAATCCGACACGGCACGTGTCGAGGGGGGCAAAGTACCCTTCTTCCCCGACTCCAGCGATGCGACGGTGAGCGATTCCGGCGACGGCGAGGGCTATCCATCCTAGCTAGGGCTAAAAACGTAAAGAGGGTACCGAGGGAAACAAGAGGGTACCCTTGCGGTGGTCTGAGGTCGACGGGGTGAGGACGGCGATGAGAAGAGGCGGCGAAGGCTTTCGGTTCCTTGGCGGCGACGGCGATCCAGCGGGGTCCGGCGTCGATGGAGGGGTGGCCGAGATCGGGGTCGTCCTTGCGGTCACGATGGTGGTGATGGCGTGGATGGAGGTGGTCCGAGGCGGCGGCGAGCGGTGGCCGGAGGTGAAACAGTGGAGGTGTGCTAAAAAGCGAATTGCGGGCGCTCTGTTCGTCCTCACAACGAATGGTCGTGGGGGTCGGACGCGGTGGAGGCTATAGGGTTAAATAGGGGTACCGGAGGGGGCAGGGGGGCGCAATCAGGGGAGACCGTGAGTAAACGCCGGCGAGGCGGTTTCACCGCATGCAGGCGATAACGAGATGATGACGCGTGAATTCAATGGGGGAAACGGTCGGCGCGTCGCGGGGGTGTTAATGCCGGCGATAAATAGAGGGGAGGGGGCCGGCGACGAGCGAATCACGGGGATTAAAGTCGGTCGGCGAAGTTTGGGGGTGGTGGCGGGAGGTGGACGACGAGTCCGACAGGTGGGACCCACTGGCCAGTGGGTGCGAGCGCATGAGCGAGGCGGCTGACGCGTGGGGTCGGGCTCTGGCGCGAGAGCGGGGTGGCGCCGACAGGTGGGGCCAGGGTTTCGGGTGCGCGCGCGAGGGGGAGAGGGGCTCACTGATGGGTGGGGTCAGGCTGTCAGACGGAGGCGGGCGAGGGTGACGGGCTGGGCCGGCCGGGAGAGAGAGAAAGGGAGGAGGGAGGCCCGTTACTGTTTCAAAACATTTCTGAATAAAAATAATTCCAGGAAATAGATTAAAATCTTAGGGCTACTTCCAAGCTTGGTAAAAATTTATAAAAATTGTCAAAAATATATTTTGGTCTTAGGATCATACATAAAAAGTTTCAGCTCCTGGTTTGGCCATTTACTCTATGTTGTAGTTCAAAATTGTAAAGGAGGGTATTAAAGGTATTTCCAAAATAATAAATTCCAGGAAATTGAATTAAATAATATTTTTATTCCTTTGAAAATTTGGGGTGTTACACACACTTCGCACTCTGCCACACTTGAACTAGGCTAGTTTCCACAAACCTTCGGCACTTCCACGACAACCTTCGCTAGACTTCGACAAGGGACTCTGAAGCAGGCTTCGACACTGTGAAGCAGGCTCCGACACTGCGAAGCAGGCTTCGACACAGCGAAGCAGGCTTCGCCAAGTTTCGAACAGGAGACAAATTTGAACAGTAACTTCTCATATCCTTTCATGTACACTTAGATCATCTGCTGAGAAGTTTTATCTGCCATGATTTGAACATTCTGTTTATCTGCCTGATTAGCACTGTATTGGTGTTTCTCTGTCTAGAACACCAGACTTTTTCTAGGCTAGATACTTTTAGACTTAGGCAATATGTTCACGCTTTGTTGCTTAGTCTTTTGAGGAGCGTTGGGTGTTGGGATCAGGCCATTGATTCGAAAGAATTTTTAGGCGCCCATTCACCCCCCTCTGGTCGCTACTTTTGGTCCTACAGGAGGCCAACACTTGGTGACGCCTCCGGCCGGCATTCGCGGAGCCTGGCGGCGACTTCAGGGGCCTTGGAAGGCCCAAGGCTGCGAAGCAGTCCTCGAACTTCAGAAGGCCATCCGCCTTCACCGAGCCAGGGCGCATGCCTCGCCAGCTCAGCCTTCGATGTCGGCACCTCCGCCTTCGAAGGTGTAGATCTCCTTAGGCTTCTTGTAATTCTTAGATGTAGGCTTGTAAAAACTTATCAGTTTATTAATATAAATGCGGGGGTACTTTATACCTGCCCAGGCTCAGTCTTCGAATGTTGACGTCAAATTGCTTGAGGACTCTGAAGAACTTCGCCAGTTGTGGGTGGTCCTCGAGGTAGCTAGGTCCGAAGGCCCCCCTCGGTTTAAACTTCCAAGGGGGCCTAACGGCGAAGCCATAACCGAAGTAGCCCAGAAGCTGCTGGCTATCGTGAAGACGGAGCCCCTTCGGACTTCTTCCTCTTCGCCTGACTTAAGCTGCTTTGCAATAGACTCTCGTAGCGAGGGGGTACAGCCTTCGCAAACGGCCTTGGCAGGCGACGAAGCCTTAGACTTCTCTGCCTTCGACACGGCACCGCCTGCCTCGCAGACTTGGACAAACCTGTAAAGTGGAAAACGAGGTCTGCGGGCTTCGGGGCATGGATGAACCGGACGTGGGAGAGCAGGCTCCGACGAGGCTTCGTCCAGCCGAGGGGGCCCTGGCGGAAAGAAGGGCAAGCGAGGGTTGGGGCCTCGAGCTCATTTTTTCTTAGTCTTAGACACAGACTACTCATAATTTTGTTTTCGAAGTATATTTGTAACATACTTCTCCATTATCATTCAATGAATGAGATTTGTTGTATTTGCATACTTCGTCTGCATGCTTCGCATGGTTTGATGGCTTCGAACGTTTTTAGCTTGTCATGCTCGTACTACGCATTACATTCGCACACTTCGCATACATACTTCCCCCTTGCTCGGAGCAGCTAGGGACTTAGTCATTGCTAGTGCGGGCAATTAAAAATGCGAAAGGGTGCGCCTTTTTGGTGGCTTCGGATGCTTATATTACATCGAGCGAAGGTCACTTTTGGGCTTCGAATGCATTAATTTGGAGCGAAGCAAGGCTTCAATGTAGCCAAATTAAGCGAAGCATGCTTCAGCATGCTTGGATTTGAATGTTGTGCGTGAGCAAGGCTCCGAAATGCACTTAGATTTTAAGCGAAGCATGACTTCGAGATGCTTAATTTTTAGATTAGATCAAGTTACGCGAAGCGAGGCCTCGGTGCGTGTTCAGATAACGAAGCAAGGCTTCTTGAGCTTGATCCTGTAGTGAAAAGGATATTTGGTGTGGATTCACCGAACCTGCGATAGGTTGAGCCACCTTCGACTCTGGGTCACCTACGACCCTGGGCCACCTTCGACCCGGGGATGCATCAGGCCGGAGCCTGGAATCCCGGACTTGCCGAGCCATCGCTCGGAAGTCTCAAAGCCCACTGCTACGGGCCCGGAGGCGCTGTGTAGCCTTCGGAGGGATGCTCTGGATTTTGTAAAGCGAATCAAGGCTTCGAATTTTAAACAAGGCGAAGCAAGGCTTAGGGTTTTTGATAAGATGAAGCAAGGCTTCAAATCTTTAAAAGGAAACGAGGCTTCGATTTAAAAACGCGAAGCATAGCTTCGGTTTTAAAACACGAAGCGAGGCTTCAACTTTCAATAAGATGGAGCAAAAGTTTGCTTTAAAGTCGAAGCAACTTTAAGGTGAAGCAGGGCTTCGATTTTAAGGCGAAGCGGGGCTTCGATTTTATATTAATGTAATTGCAGATTGGTACATCGAAGGGATGCTTCGACAATGTACAGACCTCGTAGGCCCTGGGGCTTTGACGGCCTTCGACATATGAAGCGGAGCCCCTTACTGGAGGGTGAGCTCTGAAACGCGAAGGATGGAGGAAGGCAAAGAAGGCCTTCGAACTGCACCCGAAGCCCCTTGCCGGAGGGTTCGCGAAGCAAGAAAAGCTTCGAAGCTCCCCCTCAAGCGCACTTCGAATTGCAGACAGTGGCAGTGAACTTAGCTTTTAGGACTAAGGTCCCCACGGACGGCACCAACTGTTGTAGCAATTGTGTTAGCTACAGCACAGGTTTTGTATGTGTGTATATGGTGTATAAAATGAACCTCGAAGGGTTCTCTCAGAAGGAGAAAAGATTTATACTGGTTCGGACCTCCCCTAGAGGATAATAGCCCTACGTCCAGTTTGTAATGGATTTGGTATAGTATGCCTTGATGGAGTGTAGTGAGTTCCAGGGTTCTCATGGCCCTGGAGCAGCCAGCTTGTTACAAGGGCTTGGCCCTGCTTTTATAGGCACGCGGACAAAAGGAAAAGACCAAAATGCCCTCTATAAGTCATAGGCTTATAGGGGCAAAAAAGGGGAAAAGGAGCTAGCTACTGTACAAAGTGCTTTACAACTTTACAGACATGTCAGATAAACGTAACTTCTTGACCAGCTAAACGACATACTAGGGGCAGAGGGACCCCTGGTATGGCTTCTACACTGTAGCGAGGTATAAATATCTTTTGGATTCAGAGTAGGGGCCGGAGCTCTTCAAGCGAAGGCCGCAAGGGAGGCTTCGAAGTACACTCCGAAGTGGGCTTCGAAGTATACTCCGAACTGAACTCCGAACTGGGTTCTCGGAGACTTAGCTTTTAATTGGCTGGAAAGGGTCCGGAGACTGGCTCTGAGAGGCTCCGAAGGGAGCTCGAAGGTTAACTCCGAACAGAGTCCGAAGGTTAACTCTGAACAAGGTTCGAAGTTTAACTCCGAAGTTAGCCCGGAGGATAACTCTGAAACTAGCCTGAGACTTAGCTTATGGCAAACTTCAACGGGATCTTGAGGGCTTCGCTCCGGAGGGCTCCGAAGGGGTTCAGAGGCCTCGCTCCAGAGGGCTTCGAAGTGAACCTTGGGACTTGGAAATAACTTCTTCAGAAAGGAACATGCTTCGACAGTGTTGGGCTCCGGGCCGAAGACTGTCGGAGGATGACTGTCATTTGGCCCCTGTTCAAGGGAAAACTTATTCCCTCAACAATAAGGAAAAAAACTAAAGTATCTCAACTAGTATTCCAAACAAATTAGTACTACATGCAATATTATAGACTATAAAGATTTAGGAAAAACTATTGAAGTTGTAGTTTCAAAATTTAAATAATTGAAATATTTGTCTTTGGGAACACACTTGTTGGGGGAGATAATCCCGATTATAGTGGGGAGCGTGAAGATCCGTATGGTTTGGAGGGAAGGCTACGCTGGAAGACCCGAAGCCCTACGCCGAAGGTGCCCGAGCCTCCAAACGAGGAGACCAGAGGCCTCCGAGGGCTCCGAGACGTGTCGGAGGGGCTCTCGGGGGAAGCGACCGGCTGGACGCCGGAGGCCAGCCTCCTGCAGATCGGAGGCTTCGGGGGGCAACCGTACGAAGGAGGACTCAGTCAAGGCCGCCAGGGGACAAGATCGTGATCACCTGCGCCGTGTTGGGCGGCCGTTGCAGCGCCTGACACGGCTGATACGCTGTTAGAATCGCACCTTCTTGTCTGTACTATGTAACACCTATTCTTGTCTGTACTACTGACCAATGTCAGACCGAGTAGTAGTAGGGGGTTTGGAGGTACCTGGCCTTTCAGGGCGGGTCACCCTATAAATACCCCCCAACTACAGTTGTAATAGACACACGATCCGAGAATACAGTTTGCGCACAACATTCCATTACTCCCATCCACTAAGAAAACCTGCTGGTTCGATCCATCGTCCCAACAGTTGGCGCCGTCTGTGGGGATCCTAGTTCGAGAAGCTAGCGTCCTCTACATCCAGTCACAGAGACATGTCGAGTCGGAAGGGCGCGAGCACGGTTCCTCTGCGGCGGTCAGCCCGCACCACCGGAGTTGAGCCCACCCCAGTCGCCATTCCAGGCCAACCAGTCATCGCGCCCGTCGGGGCACCTGCCGTTGAGCCAACCCAGGCCCCTGAGGGGATGCCGGAGGTTCAGGGTCCCACTGGCATTACGGAGCCGGCCTCCGCCAATCCCACGGGGCTCCAGGAGGGGCCCTCAGAGGTGCACCCTCCGAACGGGCCCCCGGCGGTGGCCCTCTGGACTGACTACATCCGCTCACAAGACCCTGAGACCGCCTCCAGAGGAAGCGGGAGTCAGGCTGACGCCCTGGCTGCCAAGAATGCCAGGCTAAAGGTGGAGCTGGCTCAATGGCTTCAGGAGGCGTCACTCCGCCCCCCGGAGCCCTCCCGCGCCACGAGGGTCGCAGTCGTAGCCCTAAGCGACGACGAAGATCAAGTGGAGGAAGAGAACGCGTCATACGACGAGGAGTCTCCCTTGCACCCCGACCTCCAGATGGTGCATTTTGGCTCGAAGTTTCGCGCCGCCAAGCTTCCCAAGTACTCCAGGGACTTCGACCCCGGAGAGTTCTCCCGCTCGTACGCTCTAGCAATAGAAGCATACGGGGGGAGCCGTGACACCATGGCTAAGTGTTTCCCTTTGGCACTTGAGGGGATCGCTCTCTGGTGGTTCTGGTCGCTCCGGCCCGGGACCATCCATTCATGGGACCAGCTGAGGAAGAAGTTCGTCAACAACTTCCAGGGAACCTTCATGGCCCCTATGTCCACTGGAAGTCTCTTCCAAGTAAAGCAGCAGCCCGGGGAGACGATGTGGCAATACTCCCAGCGCTTCGCGCACACCAAGGCCCAGATCAAGGGACTTTCGGCCTCCTCAACAAGCTTCATCGGAAGCCCATTTCCTTGGTGGCACAACTCATGACATACTTCGAGGAGTACGCCCGGTCCGAAGAAGGCCAGCTGCGCCGACAGGCGATGATTGTCCCTGTCTGAGCCACGAACGCCAGGGTGTGCGAAGTCTCGCTGGACCTCGACCACGGAGTCCGCCCCGCTCCGGACCTCTGCCGCCAAGACTCTGGCCGACAAGACCCCGCTTACCGAGACTCTCGGCGAGGTCGGAAGCATCTTCGGGGGGAAGTCCTCAACATCACCCCTAGGGGCCCCGCCAAGCACCAGCACACATCCGGCGGAGGCCGCTCCACTGGAGCAAGGGCTCCGTCACGGGCGTTCTCCGGAGGGGCTTGTGCTTTACTGCAGCATCCATGGCGAAAACCGGAGCCATGACACTGACTCCTGCCGGACCATCCTTGCCCTCCGGAACGACTACCTCGAGCAAAACTCCGGCCGTGGCTCCACCGACAGAGGAGTCCCTGCACCCCGCCCGGAAGCAGTTCAGATAGTCGGGCGCCAAGACGGGCCGGAAGTCCTAGGACTAGCCCCGGAGCTCGGCAGGGTCTAGGCTCCCAAGCTCGAAGATGCACCGGACCGGGGGAAATGGGTGGTCCTCCCCATATCTGGAGGAGGGGCTCTAGGAGCCATGTCCAAGCGCCAGCGGCGAGATTACGTCCGAGAGGTCAGGCACATCGGCACATCAAGCTCCTCCGCGCTCCCTTAATGGTCCCATGTCCCCATCTCCTTCACCACCGAGGATGCCGCCGGCGTCAAGTTTCCGCATGTCGACCCCCTCGTCATCTCCGCAGACATCGCAGGAGTTGAGGTGCGTCACATCCTGGTCGATGGCGGAAGTTCTGCTGACATCATCTTCGTGCAGGCTTTCGACTAGCTGTGTCTCTCTCGGAAGCACTTGCTACCGGCTGAGGAGCCATGCTGAATAGCGTGGGCCTCATGGCTCCAGATGTGATGAGTCATTGTCAACGATAGTCAAAGAGGACATATGAAGAGTGAAGATCTGCTGTTTCATGGGCCGCGTGTGACTCAGGTACACGGGCAGCGAGCGACTGTCGGGCAGAGGAGGCTGCGAAGTCGGGCTGGCCCAATCCGGGTACATGGGCCAGAAGCAGTAGAAGACCCACTGGGCTGTTGACCAGGGTTGACTCAGATACACGGGCGGTGAGTGATTGCCAGGCTGAGAGAGCTGCGGAATCAGGCCGGCCCAATCCAGGTACCTGGTGCAAAGTCGGTGGAGGCTTTGTCAGTTTCTGCGCAAAACTGACAACCGTTGATCTTGTATCCGACTGTCCAGAAGAGAAGTCGTAGTCGCTACGAAAACTTAGCTTACGGATAAGTCATCTGTATCTCTAGGCCCACAGTCAGTCAGTTGTGTCTGTAAAAATACCTAAGGGCAGTAGAGTCTTTTCCTTTATTCCTGCGTCTGTAAAAAACCCTAAGGGGCTGGTGGAATATTCCTAGTGTTGGGTAGCCTATAAATAGGACCCCAATCCCTAGGGTTAGGTCACCCTTTTTGGCTGAAATCAATACTACTCCTTTGGGTCATTTTGTCTCTTGCACTCTCTCTCTCCTTTCCTGCTTGTGTGCGCCGCCAGGTTCTATTTGATGTTTTTGGTTCATTATTGCATCCCTTGATTTTATTCGTTCCCGTAGGATTCCATTTCCTGTTCGTGTGTGGATGTGTGCATTAATTTCTCTGAATCAGAAGCTTCGGTTTGGTGTGTGCTGTTGGAGAAGGTGCTTCTGTTGCGTGTGTTCTTCACGCGAGTAGTACTAGTTCTTGCTCTTGCAAGTAGTACTACTACACCGTAGCAACAGTACACTAGTACTCAGGCTTTGCTTTTTCTGCGTAGCTTTTTGATCGAAGCAAACAAGACTGAATACATTTTCTGGCTGTTTCTAGTGAAGCCCCTTCTCTATGTTCGAAGTCCCTCAGCTCCGTGAGGCAGGCTTCGATACAACTTTTTCGAGGGCTTCGTTTTTCAATTCCACTCTGTGTTGTTAACTTCGAAGTATGGTTTTATGCTGTCTGTTGGCTTAACACACTTCGACAATCTTTGCGAAGGCACTCTGTCTTATGTTGTTCGAAGTTAATACTTCGACAGGCTTCGAAGTTAGCTTCGAAGTTAGTCTAGACTTCGCTCAGAGTTTGCAGTTGTCTGTTCCGAAGGTCTAAATGTGTTCGTTCGAAGTTAGTCTTTTCGAAGGTAGAGTGTAGGCTTCGTTTTGGTCTTTCTACCGTGTGTCGGGCTTCATCTAGCTTTCGAAGGTTGTCTTTCTGTGCGTCGTGTTCGAAGCTCTGTTCGAAGGTTGTGCTTCGAAGTACTTTGTTCGAAGCAAGCTTCGATACTCTCATACTTCGCTTCGAAGCATACTTCGCTCCCTGCCACCTCGAACTAGGCTAGACCAAACCTCCTCGGCAGACTTCGACAATCATCTCCGAAGCAGGCTTCGTCATCCGAAGCAGACCTCGACCTCCGAAGCAGGCTTCGGCCCAGCGAAGCAGGCTTCGACACTGCGAAGCAGGCTTCGACCAGCGAAGCAGGCTTCGCCAAGTTTCGAACAGGAGACAGATTTCGAACGGTAACTTCTCATTTCACTCTTTGTGCATTTATACTGAGAAGTTTATCTTGCCTTGTCTTTTGTATACTGTTTACCTGTCTATTAGCACTGTATTGGTATTTCTCTGTTTTTCACATCAGTTGCTTCTAGATTGATACCTTTAGACTTAGGCAATCTGTTCGTTCTTTACTGCTTAGTCTTTGAGGTGCGTTGGGTATTGGGAGCAGGCCATTGATTCGAAAGAATTTTTAAGGCGCCCATTCACCCCCCCTCTAGTCGCTACTTTCGGTCCTACACCGGCTTCCCGGCCACTCCAGGGCTTCGCGGGTCCACCGCTCGACGCCCTTGGCTAGATCGGGTTGGAGGTGACCTTCGGTGACTCCCCCCTCCGGCGCAGCGAGGAGATCATCTTCGACACCGTCGACGCCCCGTACGCCTACAACGCCATCTTTGGGAGGGGGATGCTCAACCGCTTCGGGGCCATCGCCCACCACAACTACCTATGCCTCAAGATGCCAACTCCAGGAGGGGTGTTGTCAGTCCTGGGGGACCAGGCCGCGGCTCGCCGGGTCGAATATGGCCACTCGGTGCCGCTCGAAAGAAATCAGCTTGCCAGGCATCGGAGACACCGTGCCGAAGGGGCGCCTAGCCAAGCCACTCCTAGAGGGGGAAATCGTCACGAAGATCCTGGTCCGGGACGGGAAGGAGTGCCCGATCAGATTTGGAGGGGGCCTAGAGCCGAAGGTGTCAGAGCAACTCGAGGAAGTCATCCGCAACAACCTGGACATCTTCGCATGGTCCGACGAAGACATCACAGGCGTCGACTGCTCAATTATCGAGCATTCTCTGGCGGTCAACCTGAAAGCTCGCCCGGTGCACCAGGGACTCCGAAAGCTGTCCGTCGAACGAGCTGAGCTCGCTAAGGCCAAGACTGAGAAGCTGCTTCGAGCAGGGGTCATTCGGGAAGTGAGTCACACTGAGTGGTTGTCTAATCTAGTATTTGTCCAGAAGAAAACATCTGGCAAATGGCGTATGTGTATCGACTTCACTTCTCTGAATAAAGCTTGCCCTCGCGACCCCTACCCCATGCCTCGCATTGATCAATTAGTTGATTCCACTGCCGGTGCCGAGCTCCTCAGCTTCCTCGACGCTTATTCAGGGTATCACCAGATCTGGATGAAGCCGGAAGATCAGGTCAAAACAAGTTTTGTTACCCCCTCGGGAGTGTTCTGCTACGTTCGGATGCCCTTCGGCCTCCACAACGCCGGAGCCACTTTTTCAAGATTGATATCTAAGGATCTAGGCCACCAGATTGGCCGCAACGTCGAATCATATATGGATGATATTGTCATTAAGAGTACGGTCAAGGATTGCCATGGTGCGGATATGGCTGAAACCTTCGATAGCCTCCGGCGGTGTGGAATCCGCCTTAATCTGGAGAAGTGCATATTCGGAGCGCGCGCTGGGAAGCTACTGGGGTATCTGGTCTCCAGCCGAGGTATCGAAGCCAGTCCAACGCAAGTCAGCGCACTGCAAAACATGTCTCCTCCTCGGAATTTGAAGCAAGCACAGAAGCTAGCTGGGCGCCTGGCCGTTCTTAGCCGCTTTTGGCAATATAGGCCGAAAAAACCTTGCCCATTTTTAAGGCGCTTCGGGGCTCCAAAGATTTTGAGTGGACCCCCGAATGTCAAGACTGCTTCGATCAAATGAAGGAATACCTCTCCGGCCTCGTGGCCCTCGCCACACCTCGGGCCAGCAATCCTCTTCTGGTCTACCTCGCTGCCTCCGGCAGCGCGGCAAGTGCGGCCCTGATTCAAGAAGAAGACCTTGGCGGGAAGCTGGTGCAACGGTCTGTCTACTTCGTATCCGAAGCCTTCTCCAGAGCAAAAACTCGGTATTCCGAGCTCGAAAAGGTGGCATACGCTCTTGTCATGGCATCCCAGAAACTCCGGCATTACTTCCTGGCTCATGATATCATTATCCCAACTACATACCCACTGGGTGATATGTTCCGAAACAAGGATGCCACCGGACGCATCGGAAAGTGGGCGGTGGAGCTTGCCCTATTCGGGATCTCCTTCGTGGCCCGAACTGCTGTCAAATCTCAAATCCTCGCCAACTTCGTTGCTGAATGGACGTCTGCGGCTGATCACGCTAGTGTCGAAGCAGGCGAGGGGGGCTGGACCGTCTATTCGGACGGTGCCTACCAGGCTTCAGGAGCCGGAGCCGGAGCAGTCATTGTCTCCCCCTCTAGCCAGTAGGCTTCATATTCCGCTCGGCTGAACTTCAAGGCTACCAACAATATCTCCGAGTACGAAGGAGTGCTGCTGGTCTTCGCAAGGCGCATGCGCTCGGAGCCGCCCGCGTTGTAGTCAAGACCGATTCTTAGGTCGTCGCCGGGCATATAGACAAGAGCTTCCAGGCCCGGCACCCATACCTCGCCGCCTACCTCGAGGCTATTCGAAAATTCGAAGCATCCTTCAAGGGGATATCCGTCCAAAGCATCCCAAGAAGCGAGAACTACCAAGCCGACGCCCTCGCTAAAGCTGGGGCTGGCGGCCAAGCCTTGCCGCCGGGCACCTTCTTCGAAGAGATCATCAAACCTTCGGCACCCCTCCGCGATGAGGTACCAACCTCCGTACCGGCCAAGGCCCTAGAGTCGCCTCGGCCAGCCGCGGTTCTCTACATGGTCAGCAACGATTGGCGGGAGCCCATTTTACGAGCACTCGGCAGCGATTTGGACGACCGGCCCAGTCCGGATCAAGCGCGGCTTCAACTCCGCGCCAGATCTTTCCAAGTCATTGATGACATCTTGTACAAGTCAGGGGTATGTTCCACGCTGCTTCGGTGCATCTCTCACTCGGACGGGATAACAATGCTCCGAGAAATCCACGAGGGGCTGTGCGGCAGCCATTTAGCTCCTCGGGCACTCACCGGGAAGGCCCTCCGGCAGGGCGTGTACTGGCCCACAATCGTCGCCGACGCCGAAGACTTAGTGCGTACCTGCCAAGGATGCCAATGGATGGGGCGACGGAGCCACAGGCCCCCGGTCAGCCTGCAGCTCATCCCACCTGTGTGGCCTCTAGCTCGCTGGGGGATGGACCTCATTGGACCGTTCCCTAGAGCAAGAGGCAACCTGCGCTTCGCCATCGTCACTATTGAGTATTTCTCCAAGTGGGTCGAAGCCGAGCCACTGACTTCCATCACCTCTCGAAGTGTCCAGAAATTCTTTTGGCAAAGCATAGTCTGCCGCTTCGGAGTGCCCAAGCAGCTCACGCTGGACAATGGCACTCAGTTCGATGCTAGGGCTTTCAAAGCATTTTGCGAAGAATTAGGAGTCCAGCTCTGTTTCACAGTAGTGCGGCATCCTCAATCAAATGGGGTCGTTGAGCGGGCTAATGGGCATATACTTTCCGGTCTTAACAAGCGCATCGTGGGCTTAACTAAGGGATTGTGGCCTGAAGAGCTCCCGAAGATTTTGTGGTCCATTCGGACCACCCCTTCCCGCGCAACCGGTTTCACCCCGTTTCGGCTTCTATTCGGCGACGAAGCAATGACCCCGACGGAAATTCGGGCTGGCTCGATGCGAGTCACAACGCCCGAAAGCGATCAATAGTGCGCCGTTTCCCTCGATCTTACGGAGGAGACACGACTCCGAGCCATCGCCAACCTCTCGCAGTACGAGAAACAGACAAAGGAATGGTACGACCCCAAGGTCAAGCGCAACAAGTTCCAACCTAGGGCACCTCGTCCTGCACGCGGTGGCCGCCCCGACGAAGCTAGGCAACAAATGGGAAGGCCCGTACATTGTGACCAGCTCCGGGTGGCCCGGGTCCTACCGACTGGCTACCTTAGAAGGCGAGGACCTGAAGCACACTTGGCACGCCGAGCACTTGAAGCGCTATTTTGCATAATTCCATAAGTGTTTCCCGGCGATGGCCGATGTTGGTCGCTGTTGTACCCAATTTCCAATCCAATAATAATATCGGACGAACGTTTCGGCCAAAGGGGACGCCCTTCAGTATCTAAGCGTTGTTTTTCACCAGACAATCGGGTTCCGAGCTCCGGCTCGACGCACCCTCGATTCAGGTTCCGAGCTCCGGCTCGACGCACCTTACAATCGGGTTCTGAGCTCCGGCTCGACGCACCCTCGATTCAGGTTCCGAGCTCTGGCTTGACGCACCCTACAACCGGGTTCCGAGCTCCGGCTCGACGCACCCTACAATCGGGTTCCGAGCTCCGGCTCGACGCACCCTCGATTCGGGTTCCGAGCTCCAGCTCGACGCACCCTCGATTCGGGTTCCGAGCTCCTGCTCGACGCACCCTCGATTTGGGTTCCGAGCTCTGGCTCGACGCACCCTCGATTCGGGTTCCGAGCTCCCGCTCGACGCGCCCTCGACTCGGATTCCGGTATCCGGATCGATACAACCCTAGTTCTTCCGCCTTCCTTACTGTTGTTCACGCCCAGTCGACAAGCCGTCTGCCCGCGAAAGAGGGGGGAAGGAGCAGAGAAGAAAGGGGAAGGAGCAGAGAAGAAAGGCTTCGATTATTTGCATCATCAATACAACGTGCAACGTTTGTTGTGAATTAAAAGCAAAGAAAGGTTAAGTGAAGTCTTCGTCCAAGCCAAGCAGGAACCGGAAGCCTCTTCGGTCCGGACAGTCACCCGGGCTGGAGCCTGCCCTCGTCTGAGACTTCGGCGCTACGCGTTTAGACTTCTCTTTCCTCTTCTGCCTCTTCTCTTCTTTCCTTTGGGCGCGAAAGGTCCTCTGATCTTCCAGCAATTGAGCCCAACTACGCAAACCTTCGCCCCCGGATGGTGCTTCGTTCGGACCAGCTTCCGCGTCGGACCAATCCACCGGTTCAGGTGACGAAGACAGAGCTCGGGGCTCTTTCTCTTCTTCCTTAATTAGGCTCAGAACCTCTTGAAGAACTTCTGGATCTGCATACCCATCGCTACCTCGAGGAAGGACAAAACGCGCGGGCCGATTAGCTCTAAGGGCTTCGAGAATAGCCCATCGGTGCCGAAGGGCTCCGTCAGGCTCGACCACCTCAATGTCGCAATCGCGAGCGGAGCGAATGCCCTGAATAGTTCCCGAAAAGCAATTGCCCTTTATTAATACATTGATAAGTTTCTAAACTATTACAGAAGTTGCAGCACGAAGACCCTGAGAAGACTACACCTTCGGGTCCGGTTGGTGCGCCGTGGCCGGAGGCTTCGAAGGGGCCGGAGGTTCGCTCGAACGGAGGGCCTCGTCCAGCCAGGCCTTAACCGCGTTGGGGCCCTCGGCTTGCCAAGCCGCCTAGAGGACTCTCCAGGACTGAGCTACCACCGGACTCGGCTATAGAAGGTGGCTCCCCCCGTAGGCGACGGGGTGAGAGCTTGAATCCGAAGGAAGGGGGCTTCCGGACGCCTCAAGGTGTCGGAGGATCCCGAGCACAGTTACCCAGGCCGATACCTCACCGTACTTCGACACGGTGAGGCCTATCTGCTGGACGGTGGCCTGGACGAACTTTAGCCGGCGGCTAAGGGGCTCCCGGGCGACGTCGAAGGCCGTGCACCTGGTGCCATAGCGCGCTAGCACCCTTCAGAGGGACACTACAGTGTCGGCCGCCGTCTTCTCTCCCTGGGCTAGCGCTTTGGTCACCTCTTCATTCCGAGCCAGGAGGTCCGCCGCGGTCTGCTCGAGCTGGAGCACTCGAGCTTCGAGGGCCTCGACGCTAGCTACTGCCTCCCGGAGTTCATCCATGTCCGAGACCTGAGCCCGAAGCACGAAGACTTCTCCTTCGAGTCGCTCCGCATCTTTGGCTCGGGACCGAAGCCTCTCCACCTCGGCGGCCTGGGCCCGAAAGGCATTGACCTCCGCCTCGAGCTCGTCCGCTTGAGCGGCCCGTGCTCGGAGCCCCTCCAGTTCAGCGACCCGGGCCTTGAGGGAGTCGACTTCCGCCATTTGGGCCTCAAGCGCCTCGACTCTGGCGGCCCGAGAGCGAAGGCCTTCGATCTCGGCCGCTTGCTCGCGGACCAACCTCTCGGCAGCGTCCGCTCGGCCGGAGAGTTCCGAAGTGCTGCTCTCGCGGTGACGGCGTTCGGAGAGCAGGGAGAGCAGCGAGCCCTGCGCCAGCGCGACTACCTGCACACGAAATGGCGAGTCAGGGAAGGGGCTAGGGGCTCGCTAAGGGGCGCTCCGAGGAAGTACCTGGCCCGCGGCGTTCTCGATGGCCCGGTTGAGCTCGAGGCTGTCCGACAGGCTAAGCTCGTCTATCACCCGAGCCTCCCGCAAGCACAGGTAGGAGTCGTGGACCGGGGCCACCCTCGACGCGAAGTCTTCGCCCTCCTCCAGGAAGGGGCACAGGAGGGGCATGCTAGAGCGTGCACCCCTCGAGCTGGAGGGCGGCCAGGGCTGGATCCCGGTCTCTCGGTCAGCCCCCTCAGAGGCTTCTTCGGGGGCCTCTTCCGACTCCGCCCCGTCACCTGGCTCCGGGGCTCCCTGCCGCGTTGGCAGGGACTTCGGACCCTACATTGGCGCCAACCTCAGAAGGAATCGGGGCCGGATATAAGTCCCGGACGGACGTACATGCCCAGAAGAAACAGAGGTTAAGGATGAACGGGTTTACGTACCCTCGTCCGCAGCCTCGACGGACGCTTCCGAAGGCTGGGTGCGCCTTGGAGTGCCCGGCCGATAGAACAGATTGTCTATCGAGTTCACTGGGGAACCCGCTGCCGCCACGGCGAGTTCAGCCTCGACGTCGGCACTTCCTTCGATAGCTCCGTGGGGGTCAGTCAATCCCCCCGGTCTAGGATGTCAGTCTCCCTACTCCCCCGAGAGCTGGCGGAGACCCCCTTTGAGGCTGGATCGCGCGGGGGGGTAGACTTGGGAGACGGCGCCACTTCGATAACTGGCGCCTCCTACCCGGTCCTTGGAGTAGGCGGCGAAGGGTTCGGAGGGATAGGAGCGCCTCCGGCTCCTTCGGTAGCCGGTCGCTCTGGTCTGACCGGGTTCGGGACCGCTGGGGGATCCTCCGGTTCTGTCCCGGCCCCCTCACTGGAGTACCCCATTCGGAGTGGGAGGCGGAGGAGTGAGCCGGAGAGAGCCTCCTCGAGCCCTTCACCACCTTCTTCTTCTTCGAAGGGCGCCTGGGGGAGGGGTCGGCGTCGAGGTCAGCCACTCTCTTCTTCGAAGCGGCGCGAAGGACCTCCCCATCCGGGAGAGGCGGGGGGAGAGTTAGAGCGTGTCCCACACGCGGTTGTGCCACCCCCAAGATCCCACGAGCTCCACTCGTCGTTTGTACTCAGCCGGGGTAGGAGCTATGAGGATCTTCTCCGCCATCCGAGCCACTTCCTCGGGCATCTTGGCGACTGAGTGACCCTGTACCCGAGGGTTAGGTCCGATAACCTCTCGAGCGCAATGAAAGACGAACAAGGTCAAAGAGAAAGCAGATACTGACCGAGCTGACAGGAGAGCTCCGTCGATGTTGATTCGTCCTGGCTGCTTCGAAGCGACGCTGGTCACTCCTCCTTCAGCGGCGGAATCTCGAGGGCCACGAACTCCTCTGTCAGGTCCCGCATGCTCATCCGGCGGGCGACGATTTGGAGAAGCTGGATCCGGGCGGAGACCGAGTCGGCGCTGGCCTCGACGACCGACTCCCTCTAGAACCAGATGTGGCGAGGAGGTCCAGCGAGCCTGGAGCTGAGCCCCACCTGGACATAGAACCATCGGTGCACCCACTTGGAGTACCACCACTCGTTGATAGCCTTCGCCGGGAAGGAGTCTGCGTACCTCCTCCGGAGCTGGAAATTGATGCTCCCGAAGGCCAGCACCCAGCCGTCCTTCTTCTTCGGCTGGCAAAGGGCTTCGTGCATCTATGCGAAGACCTCTGCCCTGCCTTCGTAGCCCTCGGCGCGCATGGCCCACTCGAAGACAGCGAGGCGAGCCACGACGTTCGGGGAAAGCTGCGGGAGCTCCAGGTGGAAGGCGTCCAAAACCCCGGAGAGGAGCTCCGAGGCGGGGAACCCTAGTCCCGCGTCGAAGAAAGCCTCGAAGACGACGACCTCCCCTTCTTGCGGCGCTGGGACTGACTCTGGGCCTGGCTTCCTGGCCCTCGATTCGGGGCCAAGGCGCCCCTGGTCACTTTTTCGATGGATGCGTCGGTGCTCGTCGATGGCCCTAGCTCTAGGGTCTGCTCCCGGAACCGCTCCGAAGCCGGACGGAGCTCCCATGAGTTGCGCGCCTCTGCCGGGCCTGAAGCAGTTGCCACCGCCGCCGCTGCCATTTGGCGCTGCAGAAAGCAGGGGTCTACCGCCGCGGCAAGAGCACTCCTCTCCGCCATAGCAAGAGGAAGCGAGAAGGGAGCAAAAGCTCAAGAGCAAGCGTTCGCCGTCAAGAATGCTGCTAAGGGACTAAGCAAGTGGTGGGCAAGAGAGGGCTTGGCTGGCGCGTCAGGAACTATTTAAGCGTGGAGACCGCCACGGCCCTGGTGCTTCAGCGTCGCGCCGGTCCACCTTTTGCCGCTCGGTGCGCGCGCGCCGGTCGCACGACGCCCGCATTTAAGACTTTAATGGCGCCTTGAGTGCGCCCGTCTCCGACAGTCCGCCTCCCCCGCGTCGCCCGCATGCTCATCACATTAATTGCGCTGAGTAATGCGCTAGTCCGACTCCTCAGGCACCGGAGCCTAGCGGTCAAAGCCGCGTGGGTCTCAAGAGCGATCGGTCAAAGCCCTTCCCTTCGCAGGGGCGAGAAGCGACTAGCTCGCCGAAGGCATTCCGAAACCGGCTCTCGGCCTCCGGATTCTAAGACGTTTCAAGGCCCTGAGACATCTCTGGAACGATCGAACGGGGCCGCCCCACAACGAGATTCAGGATCTCTACGTAAGTCGATTTCTTATAAAAATTATCGGAATTATCATGTGTGCTTCCACCCTCTCTCGTGCAGGACTCTCAAGAGGAAAGAAGCGAGGGGCTACTATTGGGGGAGATAATCTCGATGACAGTGGGGAGCGTGAAGAGCCGTACGGTTCGGAGGGAAGGCTACACCGGAAGACCCGAAGCCCTACGCCGAAGGTGCCCGAGCCTCCGAACGAGTAGACCAGAGGCCTCCGGGGGCTCCGGGAGGTGTCGGAGGGGCTCTCGGGGGAAGCGACTGGCTGGACGCCGGAGGCCAGCCTCTGGCAGACCGGAGGCTTCGGGGGGCAACCGTACGAAGGAGGACTCAGTCAAGGCCGCCAGGGGACAAGATCGTGATCGCCTGCGCCGTGTCGGGCGGCCGTTGCAGCGTCCGACACGGCCGATACGCTGTCAGAATCGCACCTTCTTGTCTGGACTATGTAACACCTATTCTTGTCTGTACTGCTGACCAATGTCAGACCGAGTAGTAGTAGGGGGTTTGGAGGTACCTGGCCTTTCAGGGCGGGTCACCCTATAAATACCCCCAACTACAGTTGTAATAGACACACGATCCGAGAATACAGTTTGCGCACAGCATTCCATTACTCCTGTTGGGGGAATAGGTTTCCCTTGAACAGGGGCCAAATGACGTCAGCCTCCAACAGCCTTCGGCCCGGAGCCCAACACTGGCGAAGCCCGCACCTTCCCGAAGGAGATGTTTCCAAGCCTCAAGGTTCACCTCGAAGCCCTCAAGATTCCTTAAAGATTGCCAGAAGCTAAGTCTCAGGCTAACTTCGAAGCTAGCCTCCGGGCCTTGTTCGGAGTTAGCCTTCGAGCTCCCTTCGGAGCTCCTCAGAGCTAGTCTCCGGACCCTCTATAGCCGATTCAAAGCCAAGGCTCCGAGGCCCCAGTTCGGAGGCCAGTTCGGGGGTCCAGTTCAGAGGTCCAGTTCGGAGGCTCCCGTTCGGAGCCCTAGTTCGGAGGCTCCTGGTCGGAGCCCCGGTTCGGAGGCCCCTGTTCGGAGCCCCAGTTCGGAGGCCCAGTTCGGAGGGCCAGTTCGGAGGTCTAGTTTGGAGCCTCAGTTCGGAGCCCCGGTTCCGATCCTCAGTTCGGAGTTCCAGTTCGGAGCCTCAGTTCGGAGCCCCGGTTCCGAGCCTCAGTTCGAAGCATGCTTCGAAGCCCACTTCAGAGTGTGCTTCGAAGCCTCCCGTGAAGCCTCTGCCTGAAGGGCTCCGGCCCTACTCCGAACCTAGAAGATATTTACGCCCCGCTACAGTGTAGAAGTCGTACTAGGGGCCCCTCTGCCCATAGTCTGTCGCTTAGCTGGTCAAAAAGTGACGTTGCCTGACACGTCTGTAAAGCTGTAAAGCACTTTTGTACCGTAGCTAGCTCCTTTCCCCTTTTTGCCCCTATGAGCCTGGGACTCATAGAGGGCTTCTCGGTCTTTTCCTTAGGCCTGCGTGCCTATAAAAGCAGGGCCAAGCCCTTGTAATAGGACACCTTCTCCAGGGGGCCATGAGACCATGGAGCTCTCTTCTCCACACCTAGGCATACCATGCCAAATCCATCACAAGTGGACGTAGGGCTATTATCTCTTAGGAGAGGCCCAAACCAGTATAAATCCTTTCGCCCCCTGAGAGAACCCTTCGAGGTTCATTCTACACATCATATACACACATACAAAACCTGTGCTGTAGCTAATGCAATTGCTACAACAGTTGGCGCCGTCCGTGGGGAACTTAGTCCTAAAAGCTAAGTTCTCTGCCACTGTCTGCAACTCGAAGTGCGCTTGAGGGGGGAGCTCCGAAGCTTTCTTGCTTCACGCACCCTTCGGCAAGGGGCTTCGGGTGCAGTTCGAAGGTCATCTTCACCTTCCCCCATCCTTTGCATTTCGGAGCTCACCCTCCAGCAAGGGGCTCCGCTTCGTGAGTCGAAGGCTGTCAAAGCCCTAGGGGCTACGAGGCAAGCTTTCACCCACTTTACGAGGTATGTACACTGTCTGAAGTACCACTTCGATGTATAATTCTGCAATTACTTTAGCATAAAATCGAAGCCTTGCTTTGCCTTTAAAACAAACTTTTGCTCCATCTTATTGGAAAAATTTGAAACCTTGCTTCGCCTTATCAAAAACCCGAAGCTTTGCTTCGCCTTGTTTAAAAATCCGAAGCCTTGCTTCGCTTTACCAATCCGGAGCATCCCTCTGAAGGCTACACAGCGCCTCCGGGCCAGTAGCAGTAACAGGGACTCCGGGCCACTGGCCCAATGCGTCCAGGGACTCCGGGCCACCGGCCCGATGCGTCCAGGGATTCTGGGTTCCGTACCCGAAGCATCCCAGGGTCGAAGGTGACCTAGGGTCGAAGGTGGCTCAGAGCCGAAGGTGGCTCACATTATCACAGGTTCGGTGAATCCACACCAAGTATCCTTTTCATTACAGAATCAAGCTCAGAAGCCTTGCTTCATTATCCAAACACGCTCTGAAGCCTTGCTTCGCGTGTCAAAATCTAATATACGCCTAAGCATCTCGAAGTCATACTTCGCTTGAAATCTAAGTGCGTTTCGGAGCCTTGCTCACGCACGGCATCTAAATCCTAGCATGCCAAAGCATGCTTCGCTTAATTTGGCTACGCTGAAGCCTCGCTTCGCTCCAAATTAATGCATTCGAAGCCCAAAAGAGGCCTTCGCTCGATATGTTCTGAGCATCCGAAGCCGTCAAAAGGTGCACCCCTTCGCATTTTTAATTGCCCGCACCAGCAACAGCTAAGTCCCTAGCTGCCACGAGCAAAGGGGGAAGCATGTATGCGGGGTGTGCGAATGTAATACGCAGTACGAGCGTGACAAGCTAAAACATTCGAAGTCATCAGACAACGCGAAGCATGCAGACAAAGTATGCAAATATAAATAAACTCCATTGAATAATAATTGAGAAGTATGTTACAAATGTACTTCGAACACAAAACTACGAGTAGTCTGTATCTAGGCCTAAGAAAAATCGAGTGCGAGGCCCCAACCCTCGCTTGCCTTTCTTTCGGCCAGGGCCCCCTCGGCTGGACGAAGCCTCGTCGGAGCCTACTCTCCCACGTCCGACTCGTCCAGGCTTCGAAGCCCACAGACCTCGTCTTCCACTTTGCAGGTCGCTCCGAGTTAGCGAGGCAGGCGGTGCCGTGTCGAAGGCAGAGAAGTCTAAAGCTTCGTCGCCTGCTAAGACCATTCGCGAAGGCAAAAATGAAGAACTCTGAAGGGACTCCGTCTTCACAATGGCTAGCAGATCCTGAGCTACTTCGGGGATGGCTTCGCCGTTAGGCCCCCTCAGAAGCTTAAATCGAGGGGGGCCTTCGGACCTAGCTACTTCGAGGACTGCCCACAACTGGCGAAGTTCTTCAGAATCCTCAAGCACTTCGAAGTCAACATTCGGAGGCTGAGCCTGGGCAGGTATAAAAAACCCCGCATTCATATTAATGAGCTAATAAGTTTTTACAAGCCTGCAGCTAAGTATTACAAGGAGCCTAAGGAGATCTACACCTTCGGAGGCGGAGGTGTCGATGTCGAAGGCCGATCTGGCGCAGCAAGTGCTTTGGCTCGGCGAAGGCGGAGGGCCTTCTGAAGGTCAAGGACTGCTTCGCAGCCTTGTTCCTTCCAAGGCTCCTACAGCCACCGCCAGGCTCCGCAGACGTCTGTCGGAGGCGTCACCAAGTGTTGGACCCTGAAGGCCATTGGGGTCACGGAGGTTGCTGCCTCGAGGTGGTTGCACCCCGCGTCATGAAGCATCTGCAATACTCCTTGGCCCGCGACTCGGCCGGCCATCAGGGCGAAGCCCTTCAGCGATTGCTCCGCCGTCGAAGCCACTACCTTCAAGAACGCGGCGCGGTCCCCAATTGGATCCTGGTTGCCGAAGTCCGGAGCCCGGCATTCGGTCCCTATCTGCTCAAGGACTTCGGTCAGACTCTGAGTGGCTTCACCAAGGTTTTCCACGACGAAGTCTTCGAGTTTCTGAGCCCATTGGCGGAGTGAAGAGTTCTCCTTCGCCTACCGGGCTTCGGCGTCCTTCGCAGCCTTGAGCTCCGCGCGGAGCCTATCCATCTCTGAGGCCAAGGCTTCCTTAGCCTTGTCGGCCTCAGCCTTCACCACCTCTGCCTCAGCCCTCGCCGTCTTGGCCTCGCCCCTCGCCGCATCAGCTGAAGTTTCGGCCCGCCTTCGCTTCTCGGCTTCCACCAAGACCTCGCGTTGGAGGGCCTCCTTCTCCTCTGCCAGGCGCGTCATCCGCCTGTCCGCAAAAGTTGAAGCCGCTGCATTCAGTGCGAAGGCCTAGAAGAATTCAAGAAATCATAAGTGTTGATCGAAGACTTTAAAGTATAATTCGAAGGCTGTGTAGGACTTCGCTCACCTGCACAAGGGCTTCGTTCGCATTGATGAAAAGCTCCATGGGGCTCGAGTGGCTGAGTTGAGCCACCAAGTCCCCTGCCTCCGCAGCTGCACAGCCCTCGCGGAAGTTGTTGATCGCCGCCTCCGTCACGGCCCCCTTCAGCCGAAGGGGATAGACAATCTCCTCCGCCGCGGCCACCTGCGCAGGCTTCGGCAAGGCGGGGCTTAGGCTCACCACATAGACTTCCTCGTCGCTTTGGGGGTCCCCTTCGCCGCGGCCGCTGCCCCCATCTTCTTCAGACGAAGAGCTGTCAAACTCCGAGCTGCTGCCGCAGCTGCCGAAGGCCTCTGCTGGCTTCGCCGCGGCAGACATCGCTCCGACGTTGGCCTCTGTAGGCTTCTCCGCGGTGGGCCTAACACCAGCATCCTCTTCTGCAAAAAAGACCAAGTCAAGATCCGCATATTGAAGAGAAGCATGTTAGAAGGATTTACCTTCGTTAGAGATTTCTTCGAAGGAAGGAGGGTCAATGTGTGCCCCCAGTCCCTTCGCTGTGAAGCTGGCGTGTCGGCCTTCACACCCGAAGTCGTCACTGTCGAAGCCTCTACTACCTTCTTGGTGGCCGGAGTAGGGGCGTCGGCCTCCGCCACCGAAGTCATCACCGTCGGAGCCTTCGCTGCCTTCTTGGTAGCCAGAGCACCTGTGGGCTCTGCCGCTGCCTCCTCCGGAGAAGAGGCTTCGGTTGCGGGGACCTCCGGCCGAGCCCTCGAAGTCTCAGGCTCGTCGTCGTCCCCTCTCTTCCTCTTGGCACCGGTCGCCGAAGTTGTGAGGTGGGATAAGTCCGGCAGCGCAGGGAACTCCTCGAAGCCAAGCATGGTCCATACCCTGTTCCAATGCTCCCAGGATCCCACCGAAGCAAGGCGCTGGGCCTGCTCCTCTGGTGTCGGAGTCCCAACAACGCGCTCCGCCGCCGTGATGGCCTCCGCCGGAGTCCTCACTTCAAGATGGGCTTCATAAAAGTTCAAGTCAGAGTGAAATTTTGCGAAGTATGAAAGTGGAAAGAATTTCGAAGTCTTATAGAAGCGTTCGAAGGCCAACTCGCTTAGTCCCCCTTGGCCCGAAGCTTGGAAGAGCCCCTCCGGCCAAGAGCGCGCGAGGGGACTGAGCCGGAGGGTGATGAACTCCTCTGCGAGGTCCCTCATGCTCATCTTCGCCGCCACCTTTCGAAGAAGCAAGATCCTCGAGCGGAGGGTGTCCTGGCTGGTCTTCACCACCCCTTCGCGCCGATATGAGATGTGGGCATTGGTACTCCGAAGGGGAGAGTTCATGCCGACGGAGGCGTAAAACCACTCCTGATCTCACTTCGAGTACCATTTGTTGTTGACAGCCCTCGCCGGGAAGGCATCTTGGAACTCCCTCAAAAGCTGGAAGTTAGCGCTGCCAAAGGCCAATGCCCTCTTGACGCGGTCTGCGCCCTCCCTCGGCTTCGGCTGGCAGTTGGCGTCGTGGAGGGCGATGAAGACATCGGCGCGGCCCTCGCATCCTTCGGCCCTCATGGCCCACTCAAAAACAGCAAGCCTCGCCACGGCGTTGGGCGAGAGTTAAGGAAGTTCAAGGTTGTAAGCCCTCAAGACTTCGCTTAGCATCCCCACTGCTGGCAGCCCGAGGCCGGCTTCGAAGAAAGCTACAAACACGACCACTTCGTCGGCCCGAGGCCTTGGCACGGCCTCCGACTTCTCTGGGACTCTAAGCTGGATCTTCGCTGCAATCCTCCCTTCGTAGGCCCTCCGGATGGACTCCTCCGTGGAGATCGAAGCCCTCATCTCCAGCGTCTTCTCGAATTTGTCGGATGGTGTCCGAAGGTCCCTCGGCCCAAGCCGCCTCGGTGCAGGCTTCGCTGTCGCAGCCGCCGTCGCCTGCAGTTGGGCGGAGCCCGAGCTCGGGCCCAAGGCCAAGGACTTCGAAGCTGCCTTCTTCGGCATTTTGGTGGGACTTCGGCGCAAGGGGCTCAAACTAGCGAAGGGTGCTCCGCGTAAAGCCAAGGAGGAGAAGAGAACGAAGGTTGTAAGGCAATGAGAAGAAAGCAAATGAGAGCGTGCCGAAGCCGCACGCGGTAAACCCCTATTTATAGGCGGTAAGAATTCCGACGTTCGTGGGCCGAACCCACTGCCAGGTGGGCCTCCAGTGAAGGCGAAGCGGCCCAGCGCAGGGTAATGGTAAATTTTCTAGCCGTTGCGGAGCCGTTTGATCTCCCCGAGGTCATTCTGACAGCTGGCGCAGGCAGTTATTACCTGCGAATTTCGAAGTCACCTTCGGTCCAAGCTCCGAAGGCATGTTTTCTCTGAAGTTGTAATTTTTAGGTCATTTGTCCCAAGGGCGCGCACACCCCTTCGTCCCGAAGGCCTGCACGCGAGTGCTACTATTGAGGGAATAGATTTCCCTTGAACATGGGCCAAATGACGTCAGCCTCCAACAGCCTTCGGCCCGGAGCCCAACACTGTCGAAGCCTGCACCTTCCCGAAGGAGATGTTTCCAAGCCTCAAGGTTCACCTCAAAGCCCTCAAGATTCCTTAAAGATTGCCAGAAGCTAAGTCTCAGGCTAACTTCGAAGCTAGCCTCCGGGCCTTGTTCGGAGTTAGCCTTCGAGCTATATTCGAAGTTAGCCTTCGAGCTCCCTTCGGAGCTCCTCAAAGCTAGTCTCCGGACCCTCTCCAGTCGATTCAAAGCCAAGACTCCGAGGCCCCAGTTCGGAGGCCAGTTCGGGGGTCCAGTTCGGAGGTCCAGTTCGGAGGCTCCCGTTCGGAGCCCTAGTTGTTCGGAGCCCCGGTTCGGAGCCCCGGTTCGGAGGCCCTATTCGGAGCCCCAGTTCGGAGGTCCAGTTCGGAGGGCCAGTTCGGAGGTCCAGTTCGGAGCCTTAGTTCGGAGCCCCAGTTCCGAGCCTCAGTTCAGAGGTCCAGTTCGGAGCCTCAGTTCGGAGCCTCGGTTCTGAGCCTCAGTTCGGAGCATGCTTTGAAGCCCACTTTAGAGTGTACTTCGAAGCCTCCCGTGAAGCCTCTGCCTGAAGGTCTCCGGCCCTACTCCGAACCCAGAAGATATTTACGCCCCGCTACAGTGTAGAAGTCGTATTAGGGCCCTCTCTACCCATAGTCTGTCGTTTAGCTGGTCAAAAAGTGACGTTGCCTGACACGTCTGTAAAGCTGTAAAGCACTTTTGTACCGTAGCTAGCTCTTTTCCCCTTTTTGCCCCTATGAGCCTGGGACTCATAGAGAGCATCTCGGTCTTTTCCTTTGGCCTGCGTGCCTATAAAAGCAGGGCCAAGCCCTTGTAACAGGACACCTTCTCCAGGGGGCCATGAGACCCTGGAGCTCTCTTCTCCACACCTAGGCATACCATGCCAAATCCACCACAACTGGATCTAGGGCTATTATCTCTTAGGAGAGGCCCGAACCAGTATAAATCCTTTCTCCCCTGAGAGAACCCTTCGAGGTTCATTCTACACATCATATACACACATACAAACCTGTGCTGTAGCTAACGCAATTGCTACAACAACTCCCATCCACTAAGAAAACCTGCTGGTTCGATCCGTCGTCCCAACAACATTGTTTTAGTTCAGATTTGAGAATGTAAAGATTTTTGAACACATTATTTTTGCCTCAGAAGCTGGAATCTAAAATAAATAATTATTTTTGGCACCCAACTTTTCTAAAATGTACATATTTTCATAGTTTAAATGAGAATTGGAGTTACAGGTTCCACGGCGGTCATTTTTTGATGAAAATTATCCGCATCACCTCTCTGTCGTTAATGAAATTACCCACCCCTACTCCATCCGTCGGCCACACGGGCGGCGAACCCTCCACCCTCACCATCCCGCGTCTTCGCCGCCGTCCGCCCGCCCGCTCGCCCGCTCGCGCTCGCTTCGCAATTTCGTATGGCCGCGTCCTACTACAATCCGCCGCCGCCGCACTCCTCCTACGCTCCCCCGCCTCTTCCACCGGGCACATCCCCGTACGCCTCATACCGCCACGCCTACCCGCCGCCGCCGGCCCCCGCCTACGGCGGCTGCTACGACCACTCGGAGCCCCTACCACCGCGCGACGAGCTCCGCACGCTCTTCATCGCCGGCCTCCCCGGTGACGCCAAGGACCGCGAGGTCTACAACCTCTTCCGCGACTTCCCCGGCTATGTCTCCTCCCATCTCCGCTCCTCCGGAAAATCCTCTCAGGTTCCCTACTCGCCCCTTACTCCCCAGCACTACAGTCTCCTCTGTGCTAGGTAATAGGGTTTGCAAACTTGTGACATGGAAGTCACTCTAGTTTGTTCCTTTTCCGAATAGTATGATGAGCACAAACCCGATTGCTTCTGCGTTGCAGGCATATGCGTTTGCTGTCTTTGCAGATCAACCGTCTGCCTTAGCTGCAATGACTTCCACAAATGTAAGAACTCAGTTCACCATTATCAAGTGTTCTGTTCAGTTATGCTGTTCTGACAAACCATTGTTCTTAACTAGTCTTCCTACATCAGAAGTTAAATCTGTAAATAATCGGTTTAGACTTTAGAGTTCTCAACGGTGTTGCCATTTATGTTGATCGTTTCTTGCTGCAGGGAATTATATTTGACCTTGAGACTAATTGTACACTCCATGTAGATCTTGCAAAATCTAACTCAAGATCAAAGCGCCCTAGAACAGGTTGGCAATTAGCCTGCAATTTGCAACCGTTCCTGCCATATATTGTGGTTATTCTGTATTGTATTGCTGATGAGTGATGACATACTTTTACTTCCATCAGATGACACTTCTCCTGATTCTTCTGACAAAAAAACTAGACATCCAAGGGAATTTCCTGACTCAGGTATCATTCAAGTAGACAGTGAACCAGTGGGGCTACTGTCCGTAATTCTTTCTTAAAATTTGTTGTTTTCACTACTCCATTGTAGTCACACGAACGATAGTAAACCATTCCAAACCCGCAGTTTCCACAGCAATCAAAATGATGAAAATGATTTCCCTCTCCATTGAGGGATACAGTTGATCTCGAGTTCCTAAAGTTATTATCCTAGAGTTTTCTTTATGTTCATATCCTATCTATCACTTCATATCCACTCACATTGCTGAACATTCTTGCAAAACACTCACCTTGCACATCTTTGGCACACTTTGCGCCCTATCAGGTGCTGGAAGCAATATACACATGTCAGGAATGAGTAATTCTTCACACAGCTTGAATGGTTATCCTTCTGCACAAAGGTTATGGCACACTACTTGAGCACAGTTTAATTATGTGATTTTTTAGGAAAATCAGCATAAGATGTCCTGTGTCTGATATTAGAAAGGAGACATCCAACCGTGCGTAGGAGTTTACTTCTAGAAAATATTTTTATTCTAAGTGAGATCATTTTTAACTTGCAGTTACACAAACTTCGAGCCTGCTTCTCTCAGCAAGGTAATTTGTGTTCTTGCATTTATGTTTATCTTTATCTAGCATGTTTTGTTGGTTTTAAACAGTTAACCAATGTATTATATCATTATATGCATATGTTATTTGACAGTTGTTAGAGTCGGAATTGTGTATCACCATAGAGGGGCCAAGGGCGCAAGGCAGAGGGCAGGCTTGAGCCCAGGCCCTGCGTGAGTCTTGTAAAGAATTCTGTTAGAATTCTGGTATTCTAGATAATAGAATTGTGTTGTACAAGAGTTTATAAATACTTTGAGTACAATGGGAATAAGGAAAAAAGGCAGAATTCAGTTCAATCATTTCCTCCTATTCCTATGCTCCTCCCCTTCTTCCTACCACAAGAAATCAAGAAAGCACCGTGGACCCCCTGGTTTCAGGCGTCCCAGGAGCAGGTCAGTTCCTAGCCACTCCCACCCCTTACGCTCTCAATTGGCAACCCACCACAACTTGGTATTAGAGCCAAGAACCATGTCTTCAGGGAGTATGGATGCCTATACAACCACAAGTGAAGGGGCCATGGAAAAACTCCAGCAAGATTTGGCTGCCATGTTAAAGATTGTCTCAACATTGGCATCGAAGGCGGATTTGGCAGAATTGAACCGCGCCGTAGCAGTGGCCACTGCAAGGGTCAATTCGCTGGAGCAGCAGGTTGGTGGCAATACAACCGGAGCGTCGCCAGTAATGCCAGCTTCAGGAGGGATCCCATGTTTTTACAAATTGGAGTTTCCAAGATTTGATGGCAAAAGTGATCCTCTAAATTGGTTGAATCCATAGTTGTTATGGCGTCGCCATATCGTCGCCATATCGTCGCCATATCGCCGTGGCGGTTTTTTGCAATTCGCCACGCCACGCCATATCGCCGAAGGCTTATGGCGAGCGCCACAGTCGTGTGGCGTCGCTATGGCGCTGTGTGGCGTCCGCCACGGCCGTGGCGCCCGCCATATACAGCCGCCGCCGCCGCCACTGTCTGGGGCTCTGGACGCGACGCGGCGCGGGTGCGGCGCGGCGAGGGCTGCGCGGCGAGGGCCGAGGACGATGCGCGGCGAGGGCCGAGGGCGCTGCGTGGCGAGGGCGCTGCGCGGTGAGGGCGCGGCGAGGGGGCTCCACAGCGAGGGCGCGGCGAGGGGGGGAGGGGATTGTGTGGCGGCGGCTGGAGGGAATGGGAGGCGGCGGGAGGGAATGGGAGGTGAGAGAGAGAAAGGGAGGGGTTGAGAAAATTAGGGTTAGGAAATGGGCTTTAGTTTAGACTGGGCTTTAAATGGGCTATTGGATCAAATTTATAAAACAGATTATTAAATGAACATTTATATATAATATTAGACATAATTTTATATATTTTATTGCAATTTTAATTATATATTTTTATTTTATAAGATATATAAATTAACATTATTGCAACTTGATATGAAATTGCTATTTTTATAATACTATATTACTATTCTTATTTGCAATTTAGTACTTATATATTGATATATTTTTTAAAATCCTTAAATTCTATAAGCTATTTTTCTATATTGGTCGCCACGCCGATGTGTCTATGGCGACGCCACGCCGATGTGTCTATGGCGACGCCACGCCGCGCGCCATAAGCGCTGTAAAGTTGTGAAGGTGCTAGGTCGCCGCGCATCGCCGCGTCGCCATAACAACTATGGTTGAATCACTGCGAACAATTTTTTCGAGGACAGCGTATCGACGAGGGTGATCGTGTCTGGTTGGCAACGTACCACCTCACGGATACAGCCTAGGAATGGTATTACCACTATGAACATAATCATGAACATAATCATGGTCCGCCCAATTGGGAGACATTCAAGACTCTCTGCCATGTCCGTTTTGGGCCAACAGTCCGCAGCAACCCCCTGGGAGAGCTTAAACGGTTGGCCCAAACCGACTCAGTGGAGAAATATATGGAAAGATTCTTGGCATTGGCTAGCCATCTCAATGATCCCCTCTCAGAACGCCAACAGGTGTAGCTGTTTATAGCTGGCTTGCAGGAGGACATTGGGGTGGATGTTGAATTGCAGAAACCCACCAATTTGCAGGAAGCAATGAGTGTCGCTCGGGCATATGAAAAGAAATCAGCCCGACAAATCAGCACACAGAGAATACCAAGGACAGTTTTCAAAAACAATGTGGCCGCACCAATAGGGGAGGCACCCCAACGACAACTCTGCAGATTTTCCCCAGCAGAGCTAGCGGAACGAAGAAAGTTGGGACTGTGTTATAATCGCGATGAGAAATTTGTCCGGGGACATAAATGTGCTCGATTGTTTTATATCGAGTGTGTTAGCGATGAGGCTACAGAATGGGAATTGCTAGAGGAGCAGGAGAGCGAGCCTCATATATCGCTAAACGCACTATCAGGTATTGGGGGCGGAAATACGATGAGGTTGCTGGTCCGTCTCTCAGGAGGAGTTTCGTTGACAGCCTTGGTCGACTCTAGATCCACACACAATTTTATTCACGCTCAATCAGCACAGCAACTGGGGCTCACCTTAGAGCCCATACGACAAGGATTGCGTGTGGTGGTGGCAAACGGAGATCGTTTGGACAGCCCGTGACGTTGTCGAAACCTTCAATTAGACATTAGTGGCGAGTTTTTCAGAGTGGACTGTTTTGCCCTGGAATTATATACAGTGGACATCATTCTTGGCACTCAATGGCTCTGTACTCTTGGTCCAATACTATGGGATTTTGTTAACATGAGAATGGCCATCTGGAGGAATACTACAGGGATAACTAGAGAAGTAACCCTATCTGGAATTACGGAGAACAGACCAGCCTGTTGTGCTGTCTTTAGTAACAATGAGTTGCTGCAGCCCCTGCTTACCGAGTTCCGCATGCTGTTCGTAGAACCACAGGGGCTACCACCGGCCAGAATTTTTGATCATCGAATTCATTTGAAACCAGGAACTGAGCCAATTGCAGTATGGCCATACCGGTATCCACAATTGCAGAAGGATGAGCTGGAAAAACAATGTACAGCAATGCTGAAACAAGGGATTATATGACCCAGCACATCTGCTTTCTCCTCTCCAGTGCTACTGGTTAAGAAACAGGACGGATCCTGGCGGTTTTGTGTGGATTACCGCGCACTAAACGCAGCAACCTCCAAGGATAAATTTCCTATTCCTATGGTGGAGGAGCTGCTGGACGAGCTCCATGGCGCTAAATTTTTTTCAAAGCTCGATCTTCGCTCCGGCTACCATTAGGTCCACATGAACACAACAAACGTTCATATGACTGCTTTTCGGACCCACCAAGGGCATTTTGAATTCCTGGTTCTTCCTTTTGGGCTGACCAATGCCCCGGCCACATTCCAGGCACTAATGAATACAGTGTTAGAACCTTTCCTGCGCAGATTCGTATTGGTCTTTTTTGATGACATACTAATCTACAGTCGGACGTGGTCGGAACACTTGCAGCATCTCCGGGCAGTATTGACTGCATTACGGACTAACCAATTGGTTTTGAAGGAATCAAAGTGCAGTTTTGGTAAACAACAGGTGGGGTATTTAGGTCATGTTGTGTCCGCTAGTGGAGTGGCTATGGATCTACAGAAAGTTGAGGCTATCAGAGAGTGGCCTACACGTCGTTCCCCACGGACTGTCCGTGCTTTTTTGGGACTTGCAGGATACTATAGAAAGTTTATCCAGAATTATGGGCTCATTGCAGCACCATTATCAGCACTACTCAAGGAGGCGTTTCGGTGGTCACCAGAAGCATAAGCAACCTTCCAAGCCCTTAAAGATGCCTTATCATCCTCACCAGTTCTACAACTGCCAGAATTCACAAAATCGTTTATTGTTGAATGTGATGCATCAGGTTCGGGAATTGGGACTGTTCTTCATCAAGGCAAAGGGGCGCTTGCTTTCTTCAGCAAACCCTTAGCACCTCGACACAATGGTCTCGCTGCATATGAATGGGAGTTGATAGGTTTGGTACAGGTAGTGCGCCATTGGAGGGCTTATCTTTGGGGGAGGCAATTCATAGTACGCACTAATCATTATAGCTTGAAATTCTTGCTAGATCAGCGCCTCGCCACGATTCCACAACATCGGCCCTGTATGGATCCAGGGGTTAGAGTTAGTTTGGGTTAGATTTACGCTCAACTAACCCCAAAATACCCATACAAGAGGGTTAGAGTTGGACTATTTCAATCTAACCCATCAAAAAATTAGCACCTCCAAGAGGTGCTAATTGGGGCTAGTTTGTGTGAGGCCCACCCAAAAAAGGGATTTCCAGCCACACAACGAATCCCCACACAGCCACACAACCACACAGCCACACAACGGGACTAGTCTGGCCACACTAAATCAAGCTGAAAAGTAGTCAAATGATTGAAAAAGTAACTAACTCTAACCTCTAACCCTTGCATCCATACACCTCAAGGGTTAGAGTTAGTTCAGAGTTAATTTAGGGTTACAATCTAACTCTAACCTCTAGCCCCGCTAGAGTTTCCATACAGGGCCATCGTTGGGTGAGCAAGTTGATGGGATTTGATTTTACGGTTGAGTTCAAGTTAGGACGTCATAATGTGGTAGCCGATGCATTGTCTCGCCGCGAGGAGGGCATTGAATCAGCAGCTATGGCTATCTCAGGGCCATCATTTGACATTTTTGATTGCCTAAGGCAGGAAGTTGAAAGTGAAGATAGTCTCCGTTCTCTTCGAGATGAGATCTTGGCAGGAGGGCGGAGCACATCATGGAGTTTCGCTGATGGGCTGATTCTGAAAGATGGCAGGATATATGTCCCAGTTTCATCCCCCAATCTACAGGCTATATTAGGCGCAACTCACATGGGTCATGAAGGGGGTGGAAGGCACATTGCATTGTTTGTGAACAGATTTCTCTGTCCCAGATGCAAAGAAGATGGTGCAGGATTTTGTGCGCACATGTGCAATATGTCAAAAGAACAAAACTGAGCATCTCCACCCAGTAGGGTTGCTGCAACCGCTGCCTGTTCCAGCTCGAGTTTGGGAGGATGTTGCAATGGATTTCATCGAGGGGTTGCCCAGGATTCATGGGAAATCAATCATACTCACAGTAGTTGACAGTTTATCTAAATATGCACATTTTTTGCCCCTAGGACATCCCTATTCCCTACACTGCAACTTCGGTGGCACAGGTGTTCTTCAATGAGATAGTACGCCTTCATGGTATTCCTAGCTCCATTGTCAGTGATAGGGACACAGTCTTCACAAGTGCTTTCTGGAAGGAACTTTTTCGACTATCAGGAGTAAAGCTAAATCTCAGTTCTGCGTTCCACTCACAAAGTGATGGTCAGTCCGAAGCAGCAAACCGTGTAATTGGAATGTATCTCCGTTGTCTCACAGGGGATCAACCCCGACACTGGTTAAGGTGGCTTCCTTGGGCAGAATATTGTTTTAACACTGCATTCCAGACGTCGCTCCGTGACACCATTCAAAGTGTTGTACGGGCGTCCACCGCCATCTCTTCGGTCATATGATAAGGGGTCTTCAAGAGTACCGGCAGTGGATCAGTCCCTCCAGGAACGAAATGAGTTCCTGATTGAAATCAGGGAAAGATTGCTCCAGGCGCAAGACTATGGCAAACTCTATTATGATGGCAAGCATCGTGACGTGTCTTTCAAGGAAGGGGATTGGGTTTGGGTCTGCTTACTACACTGACAAGCGGCATCACTTCCTAGTTTTCACCGTGGGAAGCTAGCTCCGCATTTTTATGGACCATATCGGATTGTAGAGAAGATTGGGGATGTTGCGTATAAGCTAGCCTTGCCCCAAGGCGCTCGGATTCATGATGTATTTCACATTGGTGTCCTCAAGGCTTTTCATGGTACGCCACTAGAATTACCACCAGCACTGCCGGCTCTATCTAATGGCAGGGTCTTGCCGAAGCTAGCCAAGGCTCTAAGGGGTCGGATTGCTCGGGGTATACATGAGGTGTTGATTTAGTGGGAAGGACTTCCGTCGGCTGATGCTACATGGGAGAACATGGAAGAGTTCCGACTTCGCTATCCGGACTTCCAGCTCGAGGACGAGCTGTTTCCGAAGGACGGAAGAGATGTTAGAGTCAGAATTGTGTATCACCGTAGAGGGGCCAAGGGCGCAAGGGAGAGGGCAGGCTTGAGCCCAGGCCCTGCGTGAGTCTTGTAAAGAATTCTGTTAGAATTCTGGTATTCTAGATAACAGAATTGTGTTGTACAAGAGTCTATAAATACTTTGAGTACTATGGGAATAAGGAAAAAAGGCAGAATTCAGTTCATTCATTTCCTCCTATTCCTCTGCTCCTCCCCTTTGCTCCTATTCTCTCATCCCCTTCTTCCTACCGCAAGAAATCAAGAAAGCACCCTGGAACCCCCTGGTTCCAGGCGTCCCAGGAGCAGGCCAGTTCCTAGCCACTCCTACCCCTTATGCTCTCAACCGGCAACCCACCACAACAGTGTTTGTAATATCTGATATGGAAAATTGGAAATTATGAACAATTGCTACAAAGCTTAACTTTTAATTATCATCCTATGACAATAACACATTAACAATTCTACCTTTTCTCTGGTTTATGTGTGCTCTATGTGTTGATTATGCTACCAAAGTGACATGATGGGTTGGGTTGGGGTGGCATATTCTTAGGCATCTCCTCCTTTCCTCTCCTTTTTATTTTATAAATTCTCTTATATTACATTGTAGTAAGTAATTGTATAGTTGGATAACCTTCCCAGATTTCATTGGGATCATTTCCACACGAATATCATAGGTCCAGCTATTGATGAATAAAGCATTTGATCTTGACTTACAGATTCATGCATATTATAAAGCCAAGCTTGTTAGAAGTAAAACTAAATGAAGAACTCATGGTCTTCACTTTACATTAATAGAAAAACAAGACTTAGATGTTGCTAAAGTTCAAATATCTATATTTTTAAGATTGTTGAAGAGAATGCAAGGCTTCATCTTTTTTGCATGTTCACTTGCCTGCAGGATCCATCAGCATTTGTCCCTCAAAACAATCCTCCTTGTCCTACACTCTTTGTTGCAAACTTTGGTCAAGCTTGTTCTGAGCAAGAGCTAATAGGTGTTTTCTCAAGGTATTGCCAATATAATAGTTCATGATGTGAGATAAATAAGTATAACATCTCTTTTCTTGACATGTTTCTTTTCATGGTTAGTTGTGTCGGATTCATAAAGTTGAAGATGCAAAAAAAGTTTGGAGCTCCAGTTGCATTTGTTGATTTTAAGGTATATCATGGTGGAAAACATAAATCTTTTCACTGTTTATTTTATATAAATCAATCAAGTAAACTATTATTCTGCTGCTTATTTTAATTGTCTAGCTACTATGGTGGCCTGTGACACAGGTTTTTATGCCTTTTGAAATCTAGATAAATATCTTCAGATAATGGGTGGGCTTTTCACGTTTTCAAAAGAAAAGAAAAAAGAAAAAGAAAAGCATTGAGTAGAGGTTGAAACAACAAAACAACCACACACTTGATTTTATCAGTGGTGACTGGTGAGATAACATGAAAATGTGACGCCGATAAACTTACATATTTGGGAATGAATGGAGTACCTGTAAAATTGATTCCTTTCTGTAGATTAAGTCTATGCCACCTAATCCAACTAAAATGCTTGTGTGTGCAGCAGTTGGTCAGTAGAACTTGTGTATACTAAACACATACACATAGATATCACTGCTCCTTGCCACACTTTAGCAAGCAGCAGTCTAGACATTGAATTAACCCCGAGCACAAATATTTGTCTTGAAAGATAATGCATTTTTCTGTACTGGCATTCTCCTCCAGAATAATGACTCCTTAAGCATTTTTGTCACTAATGGTTTTGATATGTTTGTATTTCATTTCAAGTTAATCCAAAACTAGAGATGCTGCCTGCAGGATGTGAACAGTTCAACTGAAGCCATTAACCGCCTCCAAGGAGTTATTTTGTATTCATCAATGGGCGAGGGGATGCGTTTAGAGTATCCTACATTTGGGGATTATTTAACTTTCCCACTGTTATATCTCAATGCAAATTCTTTTCGCAGGGTGTATTTGGTAGTTTTTTTGCAGAAGCCAAATATGACGTCGCAATTTCCTCTTTGTGCCTTTTAAATTATGATCTATGATCTAATTCCTTAAAATCTATTAGATATGCCAAATCTCGGATGGGCCAGCGTAAGCGTGATAAGCATCCCTAGGTACAGCTGATAGATGAGGCTGCAGTTCTTTCTCATACAGCACAACTGGCAGCCGAGCATAATGTTTCCTGACTTTTCATCAGTGATGGGTCTGATGACATTAATTGTGCCGTGAAATGTCTTGCTCATGATGTTAGGTTATGGGGGTCTTTCAGTTGCATAACATTTTGTAACTGGGTTTGGTAACTTCATTTGTAACCGTGTAGTAATATAGTTGCCTTCTCTTCTTGTTCAAACTAGTTGTAACCTCTGAAAGATCTACTGGCGTGGTTCCAAATTACTGTACTTGGTCACGGATGACAACATGGAATCCTGACCCAATTTGGCGATATAATTGAGAAAGGTCAATGAGTTGTACCTTGGGTGGTAACTGTCCAATGATGTAAATGCTATCTGATACGGGTGGTTCGGTTGTGCACTCGTGGGAATGCGTCCCTCCCGGCAGACGGCCGTACAGAGTGGGTCGAGAAGGTGGCGGCACATCTAGTGGCACACGTGCAACTGTTGAACTGTCGTTTCTTCTTGCTGGAGTTTCAGGTACATCATGAAAGTTCATCCTTTCCTTTCAGGTACATTATCCAAGGTTAGCTGACCTGCTAATGTGATTGTCTTGGACTAAACCAATCATTTGCAGAGCTCAAATGACACCAGATGCCTTCTGGCATGCCATCTTTCATTCTTTCTTACGATAGTAGTCTAGTACACAGTCTAATAATTCGTTTTGAACTTGTATAACAATCAGGAAATCAATTCAAATTACTTATTTACTCATTTATTCTGTTTTAGAAAATCGAGTTATACATTGAAGAAAATAAATGAAAGTGACTAAAAGTTCTAAAACGGTTCGTATTTAAGAAATAGTTCTAAAACGGCTTGTATTTAAGAAATAGTTCAAAAACAACACGTATTTAAGAAATGGTGTAGAAAGATAAAATGTCCGTGTTATATATAATATCTGTGAATCGGAAGCATAGTAGTTTCTTATCCCGATTTCTGGAAAACTTTGGATGAATGTAACATTGCTGAACAGAAAACTGACCTAAAAACGATTTGTTTAAAATAATTTTTTAACAAAAATTCAAATTTGGCACACTGATTTAAAAAAACAACAAAATGGACACTTGTCGGCACACCATTGCCTGAACTAGGCCATGTTAGCCTAGTTCGGCCGAAAGTTGTGTGGGCATTGACAGGTGTTGGCCTCTTATCGACCGAACTAGACTGATATATGTGGTTCAGCCAATGGAGGCCCTAGTTCAACCGATCAGGGGCCGAACCTAGCCCTAGTCCCAACTTATCTACTCAATTGTGGGACTTCTACAATAGACCCCAAAGCTGTCGAAGGTGCTCTCGTCCCAAGTAAGTCCCCATCGCGTTTTTCTTCTATAGTTATTAAGTTTAGGTTAGTTTAGTAGTAGATTAGAAGTAAATCAATATTAATTTAGGAGTATATTAGGGTAGTTTAGATTGATCTAGGGGTAGTTTAATCAAGATTTAGAGATTGTTTAGGAGTATTAGGGATATTTTAGAGTAATCTAGGTATACTTTAGAGAAAATGTAGATATATTTTGAACATACTTTAATTTATGTTGACATACCATGTTAGATGGTGCAAAAGGATAGATCTGATCATGGTTACGATCTTCGTTAACATCCACCGAAAGGTGTCAAACCCCCTATGTGTTTTTGTGGAGACAAATGTAAATTCATGAGAAGTATGGATGACTTCACATACGAGATGAGGTATTGGAAGTGTGGCAACTACTCGTGCACTCCTGAAAAGCCAAAGCATGGAATACGTGCTAATAGACCGTCATAAATAACTTTTTGTTCAATTATATATTGTTCTTGAATAAATCACTTACAATATGTCTATTAATATTTGTGTGTGTATGTAACTCCTCCATCATCGCCACCACTACTTTGTGACTTTATCCAATGGATCGACAAAGAGGTTGATCTGGAGGACTGTGCCTCTCTTATGAGGCGCAAGGAGTTCAACAACAAGTTCTTTGAAATGAGATACCAGTGGGAATGTGAGTGTGAGGAAGAATAAAAGAGGAGGGAGGAGGCGGAGCGCAAGGCAAGAGAGGAGCATGAGGCTGATAGAGAGAGGAAGCGTGAGAGAGCTCGTTGTGCTAAAGAAACAGGACTAGAGACCATAAGGAAGGGAAAGTAACCTCGTTACACTCAATAGTCACATAGTCATGTTTATAGTCAAAGGCAATTAAACATGATATATTTGAATATGTTGATATTTCAATTATAGTATATAGCTTAATACAATATAATAATGGGTTTATGTTAACGCTAAGATTTGATAAAGCTCAGGCCTACTAAGGATGTCGCATGATTAATAGAAGTCAAAGGAGTCCGGCCAAAGGTGGTCAAAGAATCCCACCCATATCGTTATAACATGGCTGAATATGAAGGAGCCGATAAAGGTGAGAGAAAATAATGATGATCGAGAATCGGTTACAATGTAGATTACTTAGTCGACAAGTCTCCGGACTATAAATATGTATCTAATTAGCTAGGTTTGACACACACACAATCAACTACAACAAACTACTCTTTCGGCGCATCGCTACCCTTGGGTTCCCAAGGTTAATCCCGACGAGACTTGGCACTTGGAACCGGGTTACATCATTTCGATATTCGGTGAAGAGGTCAGTCTCGGTACCCCGATGGTCACATCGACTAGATCAGTGTTCTTCAAGGCAGCATCGTATCGATCTCTTGAGTTATTGGTCTGGTTAGTGCGATCGCTAGTTTATCTTGTTATATTTACTAGGTCTAATGTTGCATCACTTTGATCTCTTAGATTGATGTGAATTAGGTGTCATGGTTTGAGGCTTCATCGGTTAAGTATGACATCTCATTCTATTGTATCTGATTCATGTTGTGTACCATTCATCTAAATAGAGTAAGCCTGGTGCGTTGAAGTGTTATTGATTTATCGTGAGTAGCAACTCTCTTGGTTAGGTCTGATCTTGTAGTTACAATAATTTAATGTTATAGATACATTATTTGGTGTGCTCAGTTTAGTTTTGATCGGAGTACAAGATGATGTGTTATCTTTATTTTTACGCTATGTTTCACTTGCATCTGGGAGGCACTCATCGGCCTTTGTTCACAAGGACTTCATCCTATCGGCCGATAGCATGGTCAGACTTAATACAACTTTGTGCACAAGGACTTCAAAGTAGGTCAAACACATAACTCAGTCAAACAACTACTCGACGCATCGCCATCCTTAGCTTCCCAAGGTTAATCCAGGTGGGATTTGGCACTCGAAGCTAGGCTGTATTGTTCCGATCTCTAGCGAAGAGGTGAGTCCCACCACCCCGACGATCGTATCGGCTAGGTCAGTGTCCTCACGGCTACATCAATTTGATCTTTTGAGGCATCGACTGAAACAGTACAGTCGCTTGTTTATGTTGGTGTATTGGCTAGGTCTAAGGCTGCATCAGTTTTATCTCTTAGATTTATGTAATTTAGGTTTAGTAGTTTGAGGCTTCATCGGTTGAGTCCGACATCTCTTTCTATTGTACCTTTTTTCATGCTGTATACCGTTCATCTAAATAAAAGTGTGCCCAATACTTTGAAGTTTTATTAAGTTCATCGTGACTAACTACTGTCTTGGTTAGGACCAATCTTGTTATTGTGATGATTTTGATAATACAGATATGTTATCTGACATGTTTTATTTATTTCTATTTGAGTACAAGACGATAGGTTATCTTTAATTTAGAGTCATATTTTATCCTCTATCAAGGGATGCTCATCGGCCTATACGCGTAAATTACCTATCTCATCGGCCGATTGCGCATTCATCTTGATCGCTCTGCCTTGGTCATTGGCCTTGTGGCCGATCGGCGTTATTTATTCATAATTATTATATCCTTACCACAGTCACTGGCTTGTCTGCCGATAGGCTTTGCTACTAATGATATTTCCTATATTTCCTTATCAGTTGTAGGATCAAACTGATTGGCACACTTTGAACCCTTTTTTAAGATTGTAGGACCTGCACTGGAGTTAAGCAGATCTCCTAGGCCACGCGTGTGTCAAAGTGTGACCAAAAAAGACACCAACACGCTTTTTGGCATGCCCAATGGGACCTAGACTCTACCCGCCACCCATCAGACACGACTTGGGCCGGTAACATCATTAGAGTTACAAATGATGAAGTCAGACCGATCTACAGTAAGCAGCCCGGGTTCACCCTGTGAAGATGACATCGATGAAGCAGAGGGTAAATTCGGTTAAAGGTTCGCCATAGCCGATGAGCTTTAGGAAGTAGACTTTGGATCTAGTGATAGACCGAGACCGACCTTCATAAGTGCCTAACTCCCTGATGACATAAAAAGTGGACTAATCACGTTACTTCGAGAATATCGGGATTGCTTTGCATGGGAGTATCATGAAATGCCAGGTTTAAGCCGATCAATTATAGAACACTGGTTACCAATAAAATAGGGATATCGAACTTTCAAGCAATCACCTCGGCTGTTCAAAGTAGAAATATACCCAGATATCAAAGCCAAGGTGACAAGATTATATGATGCAGGGTTCATAAGACCATGCCGATATGTACAGTGGGTGTCGAACATTGTGCCAATATGGAAGAAAAGCGAAAAGCTCAGGATATGTGTTGACTTCAGAGATCTGAACAAGGCAACTCCAAAGGATGAATACCCAATGCCAATCGTGGACCTACTGGTGGATGCCGCATCGGGTCACAAAATTATCAGTTTCATGGACATAAACGCGGGATATAATAAGATCTTTATGGATGACGACATCCACAAGACGACCTTTCGATGCCCGGGGGCTATCGGATTATATGGGTGGGTGGTGATGACCTTCGGTCTGAAGAATACCAGAGCGACCTACCATAGCGCCATGAACTACATTTTTCATGACTTGATCGGCCTGTTAGTGGAAATATACATTGATGACGTCGTGGTAAAGTCAAGTAACATTCAAGACCACGTGGCCGATCTACGTCAAGTTCTGGAGAGGGCCAAGAAGTATGGGTTAAAAATGAATCCCAAAAAGTGTGCCTTTGGTATGTCGTCGGGGAAGTTTCTAGGCTTTATTGTACACGAAAGAGAAATTGAGATATGCCAACAAAGTATCGAAGCAATAAAAATACTGAGCCCCGCCCGATAAAACCAAGTTGCAGTCATTGGTCGGCAAGATAAATTTTGCCAGGAGATTTATAGCCGACCTCTCAAGAAAAATAGAGCCATTCACACAATTGTTAAAGCTAAAGCCTAACCAGGAGTTTAAATGGAGGGATAGGCAACAGAAGGCGTTCGATGAGGTTAATGAGTACCTGAGTTCATTACTGGTGTTAATGCTACCCTAGAAAGGTATTCCGTTCAAGCTATACTTATCGGCCAACGACAAAGTCATCGGGGCTGTTCTAATTCAAGAAGTGGATAAAAGGGAGAGGGTAATTTTCTATCTCAGCAGAAGACTTCTAGACGTCGAAGCCCGATACCCCGCGGTAGAGAGGCTATGCCTGTGCCTGTACTTTGCATGCACCAAGTTGAGAAACTACCTGGTCTCAACAGAGTGCACCGTGGTCAGTAAGGATGAGGTCATTAAATACATGCCATCGACCCAGTATTGAAGGGACGTATCAGGAAATGGGTCCTCGCTCTAACCGAGTTTGATCTTAGATATGAATCGACTAAGAAGCCTTAAGATTTCATTGTGGATCTCCAAGAGACGGTGAACAACCTCCACAAGTTCAAGTGGAAACTCAACACGGAGAAGTGTGTATTGAGAGTCCCAATTGGGAAATTGCTCAGATTCATTGTTAGTTGCCGAGGCGAACCCCCCAAAAATCTCAGCAATATTGAATATGTCAAGGCCCAATGAAGTCAAGCATGTTAAACGTTTGAAAGGTTGCATGACTTCCCTCAGCTAGTTTATTTTACGGTTGGGGGAACGAGGAATGCCCTTCTTCAAGTTGTTGAAGAAAGAGGGCTTCGCCGGGATGGAAGAAGTCGATCGAGCCTTCTTCGACCTCAAGAAGTTTCTGACCTCTCCTTCGAATCTCACCATGCCGACACCTAGAGAAGTACTTCTTCTCTACATCACCGCTACCACTTACGTGGTCAGCACCACCTTAGTTGTCGAACAACTTGAAAGAGGACTCGCATATCCAGTTCAACAACTAGTATATTTGTGAAACCTAGTGTGATCTCACTGAGGTTTCTGTCTTTATGATGAGTGATTGACAAGGATGAGCGTTTGAGTGATCGAGTGATTAAGTGATGGTTCATGTGCATTGAAGGGTTCGATGTACGAATGACGATTGTGTGTCGAGGTTTTCGGTGGTGCGTCGCGTTCTTGTTTTGGCTTGTCTCATATGTGCAGGGTGGAGATGCTGACCAACTGTCGACGGTGGGTGATCAAGGGTCAAGCGGGGAGCTTGATGCCGGAGGATGAGGAAGGTCGGGTGAAGTTGAAAAAGATCTCAAGAGTGCAAGAAGAGACCGAGCAAGACATGGACGGACGGATGGTTGCGACGGTGTGACAACCGAGTCTGCGAAAGGGAGGCCAATGCAAGTAATCAGTCAGCTCGAGGGTATCGAGAGCGGAAGAGGCTTGCTGGCGCTCGGATTCACAAAGCGGTGTCACGAGTCGAAGAATTGAGAGGCTTTGTCGATTTTTGCTGAAAATCATCGCAATTTAAGTATTTCTAATTTCAATAAATTAGAGTTACTTTTTGTGTAATAGTCTAGAGTAAATGTACTCCTTTAATATTTTTTCAGGATTTTTTAAATTCTGAAATTATATTAAGAGGCGTTGTAGCAATTTTGTTAGCTACAGCACATGTTTAGTATATGTGGATACGGAGAGTAAAATGAACCTCGAAGGGTTCTCTCAGAAGGAGAAAAGATTTATACTAGTTCGGGCCTTCCCTAGGGGATAATAGCCCTACGTCCAGTTTGTAGTGGATTTGGCATGGTAAGCCTCGGTATGGAGTAGTAATTCCAGGGTCTCGTGGCCCTGGAGAGGGTGGTCCTGTTACAAGGGCTTGGCCTTGCTTTTATAGGCGCGCAGGCCTTAAGGAAAAGACCAAAATGCCCTCTATAAGCCCTATGCTCATAGGGGTAAAAAGGGAAAAAGGAGCTAGCTACTGTACAAAAGTGCTTTACAGCTTTACAGACGTGGCAGACAACGTCATACTTTGACCAGCTAAACGACATACCAGGGGCGGAGGGGCCCCCGGTATGGCTTCTTCACTGCAGCGAGGCCCAGATATTTCTTGAGCTTCGGAGTAGGGGCCGGAGTACTTCTGGCAGAGGCTGCGAAGGAGGCTTCGAAGCATACCCCGAACTGGGCTCCGAACTGGGGTCTCGGAGACTAGCTCTGAGGAGCTCCGAAGGGGGGCTCGAAGGCCAACCCCGGACAAAGCCCGAAGGTTAACTCCGAATAAGGCCCGGAGGCTGACTTCGAAATTATCCTGAGACTTAGCTTCTGGCAGCCTTCAAGGAATCTTGAGGGCTTCGCTCTGGAGGGCTCCAAGGGACCTCGCTTCAGTGGGCTTCGACGGGGCTAGGGGGCTTCGCCCTAGCAGGCTCCGAAAGGAACCTTGAGGCTTGGAAACAACTTCTTTGGGAAGATACAGGCTTCGACAGTGTTGGGCTCCGGGCCGAAGTCTGTCGGAGGCTGACGTCATTTGGCTCCTGTTCAAGGGAAATCTATTCCCCCAACAAGAGGAATAGGACCTTGATGTAATTTGGAAAATCTAGAGGGTTCTTTACAGAATTATCCCTCCATGGCTGGCCTATAAATAGAGGTCCTTAGCCATGGGCTGGGGCTCTCTTTTTGGCTGTAACTCTTGGGGGGCTAGAAGCTTTAGAGCAGAATTTTATCCAGAAATTTTGGGGGCTGGAATTTTGAGAGAGCAGGAATCCATTTTTCCTCTTCCTGTTCTATTTTTCCATCACCGTGTTTTCTGTTTGGCGTTTTGGTTCTTTGCACCGCTGGCGTTTTCTTTTCTCTGCTATCTGCTAGTGCATCTGGCCTGGTTGCTTTCTGCAGATTGCTTGTTAATATTGTCGGTGGAAGCCACATGTAGTTCCTGCATGTTTTCTTCATCGAGTCAGGCCACCGCTCACCGCCTTTCTGTGATTTTCTGGTTCATCCAGGGAGCATCACCAGTACGTGTGCGAATTGATTTGTGCTAGATTTCAGAGTTCTAACCATCTTTTCAATCTTTTCTTGTGTGGCAGTGTTTTGTCTCAATCGTGTTGTTACAGGTTTGCTAATTAACTCTGTACTGTACACTGCGCATCAAATTATTCTGCCGGTTGTTCTGCTCTCTGCTTCTGCAATTCCTGCTTGAATATTGATTTTACCACACACTACATTGTTTCTGCAATTGTTCCTGAGTTGTCCCATCCATCACTTCATAGTAGTCATGGCAGGAGCTTTATCCCATTGTGTTGCACGCTGCAAGGTTCTGCTGAATTTATTAGCTACAGCTCCATGATTTGTTTCGAATTTTTTTTCTGCATCTAGTCACTGCACCTGCTGTCTCAAGCGCTGTCAATCAATAAAACTTCTTCGGTTTTTATTTTTCTGGCGAGTCATCTGAGTGCACTGCCTCTGTGCGATTTTACTTCTGTGAGAGAAACATATTACTTGGTTAGTTTTCTCTGGTTTTTCCCTCGTGCATGTCTCAGTTGAGCCAGGGAAACAATACCTTGTTTTTGCTTCTCGAAGAGAGTTCACACACCGCCTATGGAGCTGGTGTTTGCTTGCTGAATTGCATGGACTAAAGTTGCTTTTGCATAATTTTCTTCATCGCTGAGTACTGCGCCCGAGGAGGATTGCATTCTGGTCGACTGAGGGTGCGTTTGGTTCTGATGTGAACTGTGAAAAAACTGCTGTGAGCTGCCTGCTGTGAAAAACTGTTGTGAGCTGCCTGCTGTGAAAAAGCTAAAAGTCGTTTGATTGAAACTGCTGTGAAAAAACTGCCGTGAGCTGACTGTTTTTTATAACTTACGTAATTTTCATTATTATAATATTCCATACATATATATATAAATAGGAAACACTCAACATTAATGCAACTAAATAACTAAAAATATATTAGATAAATAAAAAAGTGCATAGTTTATCTTATAAAGTAACCGACAACCACATATTATCTCATAAAATTGTGCAATGCAATACAAACCATAATAATGTTAAATCAATTAAGACACCTTGAATTCATACTAGAAAAGCAGAAAAGCAAAAGCAGAAAAGCAGGATCCAAGCTGCTTCCAAATTTGCACTAGAAAAAACTGCTTTTTCCCAGCAGAAGCAATTTTGATAAACCCATTTGGTTCAGCTTCTGCTTTTTCACAGCAGAAGCAGATTTTAAAAGCGGAACCAAACGCACCCTGAATCTACAGGGAGGTAGGTCTAGGCATTACATTGCTTCTCCATTATGCAATTATGTTATTTTGATTAAATACATTGAAATATTTTTGTGTCATAAATCAGAATTTGCATAACGGTTATACATATATTCTGAGTTATATTCACCTGTGATCTTATAATGCTTGCCAAAGTATAGAATAAATTTTTAGAGTTTTAGACATGTTTGTTGCATAATGAGTTTGTGATTAATTTTCTGTGAACTGCTACCTAGTCTTCCTTGTGTGTTTTGTACGAGTGTCTTTTCAATCAGGACATTAGTTATTTTTAGGCTAGATTATTTTTAGTGCGAGTGAGCTCTTAGTCTGTCACACCATATCTTATATGACAAAAGAGTGATAGCACTAGTTTTGGGGGGTTTCTGCTGTGTTAATTCGTTTGTGTCTGTTTGTTCTTTTAGATGTGCATTGGGTGTTTTGAAAAGGCCATCGATTCGAAAGAATTGTTGAGGCGCCTATTCATCCCCCTCTAGTCGCCTATTCCGATCCCACAATTTTTTGTATTAGAAGTACTGGGGCCTTCAAAAATATGATATCCCCAGGTGTAGAAGCTTCTGTACGCTGTCCTTATCTCCATCCAGAAGCTCAAGCATTATTTTCAAGCTCACCCCATGGAAGTGGTTACTAAGTTCCCTCTCGGTGACATCCTTTAGAATCGGGACGCCACTGGATGAATCACCAAATGGGCCATCAATTTCGGAGAATACGCCATTGACTTCAAGCCACGCACCGCCATCAAATCTTAAGCACTCACCAACTTCGTCGCCAAATGGACCAAAGCTCAATTACCGCCGACGAGCATCGTTCAAGATTATTGGACCCTTTATTTCAATAGGTCCCTCGGTCTTGAATGAGCGGGAGCTAGGATATTCTAGACGTCTCCTCAAGGTGGAATCTTGAAGTATGTTCTCTGCTTGCATTTCACCACATCAAACACTGCAGCGGAATATGAAGCCCTCATCCATGGTCTTCGTATCACCATCTCCCTCGGAATCAAGTGGCTGATGGTATATGGAGACTCCAAGTTGGTGATTAGTGAAGTGAACAAGGATTGGTCCTATGCCAGTGAAAAATTGATGCTTATTACCAAGAGATCCGTAAGCTAGAGGATAAGTTCAGTGGCCTAGGATTGCATCATATCCCTTGGGAAAAGAAGTTGGTTGCTGATTCCCTAGAAAAACTCGTGTTGTCCCAGATGGCAACCCCTGACGATACCTTGCTACAAGAATTTTCAAAGCCATCCATCAAGGTTGAAGAACCACAAAACTCAAAAGACAAGGCTACTCCAGTAGTCTTGGTCATTACTAGCGAAGAAGAAGATTGGTGCCAACCATTCATTGACTTAATCCTCACCTCCAAGGTTCCCCAAAATAAAGACACAACTATTCAACTATCTTGAAGAAGAAAGAAATTCATCTTGATTGGGTCAGAACTGTACAAGAGAGATGCGTCCACCAGAGTACTATTGAGGTGTGTCGACAACGCTGAAGATTTGAAGATCCTAGAAGAACTACACTCTGGGACCTGTGGAAACCATGCTGAAGCTCGTACACTAGTAGGCAAAGCATTCAGAGCTGGATTTTATTGGCCGAGTGCTAATCTGGATGCTCGCTAATTAGTCCACAGCTGCAAAGGTTGCCAATTCTTCGCTAACCAACATCATATCCTTGCCCAAGCTCTCCATACCATTCCATCCTCTTGTCCATTTGCATGCTAGGAGTTGGATATGGTCAGACCATTAACAATGGCTCCCCAAGGGTAAGATCATCTTTTCGTGGCTATTGACAAGTTCACCAAGTGGATTGAAGTGATTCCACTGAAGACAAGCACTACAAAGAAGGCCACAGATCTTGGGACCTAGTTCACAGGCAATGATTTCTGGGCATTCTGTGAAGATTGGTGCATTGAGGTCAAGTATGCATCAGGTACACACCCAAGATCCAATGGACAGGTCGAGCACGCCAACGGAATGATTCTGCAAGGACTAAAAGCAAGAGTGTTCAATCCTCTTCACAATTATGGTGGTCGCTGGATGAAAGAATTACCTACTGTTCTTTGGGGGCTTCCCACCCAGCCTAGCAGGGCCACCGACCGAACTCCCTTTTTCCTAGTTTATGGATCAGAGGCCGTCGTCCCAGTGGATAGGTTGCATGAAAGTACTAAAGTTCTCTGTTATGAAGAAGGTGCTACCGAACGAACTCGAGAAAAAGATATCGACAATCTCGAGGAGGCCTGATTGGCAGCATTGATTCAGACTGTTCGGTACAAGCAAGGCCTACAAAAATATCATGATTGGAACATACACCAACATTCTTTCCAAATCGAGGATTTAGTCCTCTGCCAAGTCCATTCGGAGGTCGGCTCCCACAAGCTGTCGGCCCCATGAGAAGGACTCTTCATCATCGCCGAAGTCACTTCCTCAGGATCATACCGCTTGATGCGTGAAGAAGGCCAGAAGTTGGTGAACTCCTGGAATATCGAGCATCTCAGATGTTTTTATACTTAAACAAGATAAGTCTATGATATTATTTAATAATAAAGATATGTGCTTCATTAAAATCATTAAAAGCAGCTTGAGTTTGCTGCTCCCACATTGAGCCACGCCGTCTTTTCACGAAAAAGACCCTGCAATTTTCGGAAATTTGCTAAACCTCCGGACTTTTAGCTGGCGTGGACGTTCCCGTGGGCCGCCACGTCGCCCCGGCCGGAGCCAGCTGTTTTGCAAAAAAACCTCCTTTTATCTCTAATTGTGGTAAGCCCCACCGCCGTACTCTTCGCTGTGGTGCGCTTTTTACGTATGGGACCCCTTTTCCTCAGATTTTATACCCGAAGGAGAGAAAATTTGGGAAATCGGACTGCGCTCTAAAAACGAAGAACTCAGGGTGTTTTTTGAAAAGTGTCCTAAACATCAAGGGAGCCCACCCCCCGCGTGCCCTGTTCCTCATTCAGTATTCTCGTTCTCTCTAGAGCTCCGCTCCGTTGCTCGCCCCTATCCCCCTCCGCCACGCCGCCTCGGTGCTCCAGCGCCGTCTCCAACTCCATTGCTGCCAACGCCGGCGCCTCGAGGTACGCACACGCACACTGTTCCGTGGTGGGCGGGCTCCCGATCGGGTGGTGCCCCTCAGTTGCTAGGGTTTATGCCTCCTGAGGGGCACACGTCAAGGGTGCTGGATTAATGATCCGGCGGCGGCGGCGGAGGCCATGCGCGGGATGCACCACCGCTGGGCCAGATCTGAGGTTGCCTCCTGCATGCCCGACGACCTCAGCCTCGGCCCTGGAGTCGGCATCAGCGTCAGCATCGGCACGGGCTTCGACGAGATTGGCTCCGAGGATGACCTCTTCTCCGTGTTCATGGACATCGAGAAGATCTCCTCCGGCTTCGCCGCGGCGGCATCCGGGGGCTCCGACCGAGACCACGTCGCCGAGTCGTCCTCGCCGCCATGCCCCAAGCACCGCCACAACAGCTCCGTCGACGGCTCCGGGCTCTTCGCCGCCGCGCGGAAGGACGACACCACGCCGTTGGCTGAGGTCATGGAGGCTAAGAAGGCCATGTCCCCTGAGCAGCTCGCCGCCATCGATCCCAAGCACGCCAAAAGGTGTTGCCTCTCCGATCTCCCCCCTATCCATCCGCATGGCTACTATCCTTGCTCTCCCGAGGTCTCAACTTAATCGCTGATGCAGTGATGCTTGATTGCAAAGGCTATCTTCGCACACCATGCCATGGAGATTAGTAGGTTACTCAGTTCGTTTCTCCAATGTGGTGGGGAATCAGACGAGGCACCTAGGGCAATGATGCATGCATGCTTTTTTTGATGAAAATGCCTAGACGTAAGAGAAAAGATGCACATTTTCACCTTGTTTCTTTCTTTCTTCGTACTGTGGATAGATGGCGCTGTGTGGCTGGCCCAGAGCTCGAGCGCGGGGAGTTCGGGGTGACCTACCTCTGCACGGAGCGCGCCACCGGAGGCTTTCGCGTGCAAATCCATCTCAAAGAAGAAGCTCCGCACGACGGTGGACATCGAGGACGTGCGCCGCGAGGTGGAGATTATGCGCCACCTCCCCAAGCACCCCAACATCGTCACCCTCCGGGACACGTACGAGGACGACAATGCCGTCCACCTCATCATGGAGCTCTGCGAAGGCGGGGAGCTGTTCGACCGAATTGTCGCCCGGGGCCACTATACTGAGCGTGCCGCCATGCTGGTCACCCGCACCATCGTCGAGGTTGTGCAGGTGAGATTGGCTCCATGATTTCTCCATTCCTTAGTTGCTTTCTGCCTGAAATGGTCATGCTAGATTTCTCGTCGATAAGGTCGTTCTTAGAGTATAGTGAGAGATGTCAAGTTTGCTGTGGGATTTATGGTAGAATTGCTACTACATGAGCTTAATTGAATTAAAACGTCGATGATGGTATCGTCTTTTCTTTCTCCAATAATGTGGGAATCAATTTGTCGTGCTATATGCCAGTTGAATCTGTTGTCTATTTATCTGATTAATTAGACCATTATCACCTTTGATATTAGTTGTCCTTGCCTGCCTCTTTGAATTAGTAATTAGATTGTTGCAACTTTTTTCTATAATATGGTGAATATAACTGGTATATTTGTTCTGTCCTTTACAACACCAGATGTGCCATAAGCATGGAGTGATGCACAGGGACCTCAAACCAGAGAATTTCTTGTTTGCAAACAAGAAGGAAACTGCAGCTCTGAAGACAATTGATTTTGGCCTGTCTGTTTTTTTTCACCCCAGGTACCGTCTAACAATCGTGATGTTGTTAATTCCTATACCTGAAGCTTGCTGTTATAATTTCTCAGTCAATTGTTGATGTTGATACCATGATGACATGACAGTGCCTCCAGAAGGGCTTGTCTTATACTCCTATGTTGTCTGTTCACATTATATATTTCTTTTTTTCCTGGTGTGCTGATTATTGATAATGTGCAGGTCAACGTTTCACTGAAATTGTTGGAAGTCCTTATTACAAGGCTCCTGAGGTGCTAAAGAGAAATTATGGCCCGGAGGTTGATGTTTGGAGTGCAGGAGTGATCCTTTACATTCTTCTTTGTGGTCTCCCTCCATTCTGGGTAGGTTAGTTTGAAATCATCAATTGTGACAACCACATGTATAAATAAAATTAAGTATTTAGGGTATATAAGTTGACCGCTTCTGATCTCTTTTCTCCACGAATGCAGTCTGCGACATTAGAAACTAACATTCTTTATTGCATTTTCTCTACTTTGTTTGTGGGGTCATATGCTTGTTGTAGAGAGATTGACAACGTCGTGCTACTGGATGCTGTTTCTGACCTTTTTTATTTCCATGTTATAATGCAGAGACTAAACAGGGTGTTGCTCAGGCAATTATTCGCTCTGTCATTGACTTCAAGAGAGATCCATGGCCAAGAGTCTCAGATAATGCAAAAGATCTTGTCAAGGGAATGCTCAATCCAGATCCAAGGCGGCGATTAAATGCTCAACAAGTTCTTGGTAATAATCAGTTTGTGTGCTATTTGAATATATTGTGTATTTTGTTCCTTCTATTCTTTACTGATGCAGAATTGCAGAAACTTTCCAGTCTTTGTTAATCCGTGCAAAAAAATTCAAGCTTAAAATGTGGTGATTGGAGTTACAAAGTATCTATAACTTAAACTTATAATCTAAGATTGCACAGACCTTGCTTGAGATTGAGTAAAGAATTGATAAAGCTTTATGATTTCTGAAGATGTTATTCCTTATCATTTAACTCTGTTGTTTCTGGCTGACATTTTAACTTGTATTTCTTCCAGATCATCCTTGGTTGCAGAACATTAAGAAGGCTCCAAATGTAAATTTAGGTTAAACTGTTAAAGCCAGACTTCAACAATTCTCTGTGATGAACAAGTTCAAGAAACATGCACTTAGGGTATACCCCTCAGTCTGACTTGATCCTCAAACCTAAAATAATGGTTTTTCAGTGTTAGTCTTGCTTTCTCTGAATTCTCACATTTTGCTTTACTGCAGGTCATAGCTGAGCATCTTTCGATAGAAGAAGTTGCTGGCATAAAGGATATGTTTGAGACGATGGATCTGAACAAAGATAGTATGATTAATTTTGATGAGCTGAAGCTTGGTCTGCATAAACTTGGGCACCAAATGGCTGATGCTGATGTCCAAATATTAATGGTTGCTGATACTATGGAATGTTAAGGAATTCTGGCTTGTTCACTAGTCTTTCCAACTGATAGTTTCTCTTTCAATCAATGCCCTTATGAATTTCTGTTATACTATTACTTAAGTTTCTCAGAATTTGTTTGTTTGATAGATTAACATTTTTCCAATAGATATCATGGATTTCTTGTTATAGATTAATAATTATTAGGGATGAGGAAGCATCAGCCGTTTGTTGACCTGTATAATGTTTTGATGTTGTAAGATTAGAATTGTACACACTTTAATTCAGTTCGATAGATTCTGAACATGCCTAAATGTCAATGTGTTGTCAAGCTGCATCGTTTTCTTTTGAAAGTTATCATCTGTATGCCAACCCATCTTAATTTTATATCAGCCCTCATGATGAGATATTTAAATCATGGCATGACAATATTTGAAAATGTTCCCCACCTCCGATCGTGTGCCATTCAAGTTGTATATCAATGTGCACCTATCATGGGGAGTGCTACATTCTCTTTGTATGCTAAGAGGATAATGATATAAAAAACTGGAGGGCTTGACATATATGTACGTACACTTTGTCACCTGCAACATCTTTTCTATATATGTTCTTTATTTAATCTTTGTCGTACTATCCCTTCCAAGAAGTAATGTATATACATGTTTGTGATGCAGGTGAAGAACCTTATTTTGCTGGTGTCCCCATGTCCTCTACACCAAGTCAAAACCGGATTATTCCCATATTAAAAGGAAACACTTCATTATTTGTACTCCAAGTTTAGTTTGGAAACATGTGCAATATTCCTTGAAATTTTAGAATTTTACATTTTCCTAATTTCTTCACTGCAACATATTTGCATTCTATGCTTTCTTATCCTTTACATTATGATTCTAACTCTTATCTATTTAACTTTTTAATGTTTCTATTATATGTGGCTGTCTAGAAAGCGGAAGGTTGAGGAAAAAAATCAATTTTAGCACGTTTAACCTTCATCCGGGTGTGTTATTTTCCGTTCACACAACAATACAATTTGCATTTTATTTATTGCTTGCAATCCATCCATGCACTTTTCCAATCCAATACCTCGAGGGGCCTAGAGACGACTCTCCCGTTATTAGGAGGGTTAAATTCCATCTTGACTGCTCACATCCCAAGACATGTTTCATAACACACATGAAAACAACCCTTATTACTACCCTGCTACGGAATAGCGTTAAGAGGCATCTAAGTGTGTCACTACGCATTCTGGAATCAAATGACGATCTCAGGTCCAAGGACTCTGCAGGTACACCATTTGAGATGACAACTGTTGACACATAACAATCTCAGCAGAATCTCAAGTGGGTCTGTCCAACACCATGTTCACCAACATGTGTCTACATCACCGATTTGACATCTCTATGTCTATGATGTGTGAAACACAATCATCAATCAGTCGAATGTACTAATCCATGTATCATCACTGTCCCACATGACGACAAGATTAGGGACCCTTTTGAACAACATCGTCATAAAGCAAATAGTTTCACATAACAAGTCATACTCATTAATTAAATTCAAATGATATTTATTCAAGGAACAAGATAACAATTATCCTCATACATTATCATCGACTCTACTATCATCTTCCACAAACACACGACTCACTCACGCAATTATATAATACCCATGGAGCTCATATGCGCCTCATGCTTGGGATGTGGAAGAGGCTTTGTCAACGGATCCACCATGTTCAAATATGTGTGCACCTTGCAAATCTTCACATCACCTATCTCAATGATCTCGTAGATCAGGTGATACCACCGAAGTATATGTTTGGATTTCTAGTGCGATCTAGGCTCCTTGGCTTGCGCAATGGCACCACTATTATCGCAATAGAGGTCCACTAGACTAGACGCACTAGGAACAACACCCGGCTCAGAAACAAACTTCCTGATCCAAACCACCTCCTTTGCCGCTTCTGAAGCAACGATATACTTAGCTTCCATTGTAGAATCGGCCACCATCTCTTGCTTGGAACTCTTCCAACTCATTGCACCTCCATTAAGGCATAACACAAAACCAGATTGCGATCGAGAATCATCTTTATCAGTCTGAAAGCTAGCATCCGTGTAACCACTTACAATGAGCTCCTCTTCACCACCGTATACCAGGAAAATTTCCTCAATCCTTCTCAAGTACTTGAGGATACTCTTTACTACAGTCCAGTGACTTTCATCCGGGTTCGATTGGTACCTGTTCGTAACACTTAGAGCATATGACACATCTGGGCGTGTACATAGCATGACATACATGATTGATCCAATTGCGGAGGCATACGAGATCACACTCATCTTCTCTAGCTCATCAGGTGTCACAACACACTTAGTATTACTAAGAGAAATACCATGTGATATTGGCAGAAAACCCTTCTTAGAATTCTGCATTTTGAACCGTTTCAAAACCTTGTCAATGTACATACATTGGTTTAATCCAATTAACCATTTTGATCTATCTCTGTAGATCTTTATGCCCAAAATGTATGCTGCCTCTACAAGATCTTTTTAGAAAAACTATTTTTTAGTGAAGTCTTGACAGCATTCAACAAAGGAATGTCGTTTCCAATCAACAATATGTCATCCACATATACGACTAGAAACACAAGTGAGCTCCCACTAGCCTTCTTGTAAACACAAGGTTCTTCTTCATTCTTGATGAAGCCAAACCCTTTGACTACCTCATCAAAACGAAGATTCCAACTCCGAGAAGCTTGCTTCATTACATAAATGGAATTTAGCCACTTACAAACTTTCCCAGCATTCCCCGGACCGTCAAGACCTTCAGGCTATGTCATGTACACATCCTCACTTAGGTTTCCATTTAGGAAAGCCGTCTTGACATCCATTTTCCATATCTCATAATCATGAAATGTAGCAATAGCTAGGATGATCGTAATAGACTTAAGCATAGCGACGAGCGAAAACGTTTCATCGTAATCAACACCTTGAATCTGTTTGAAACCTTTCGCCACCAATCGTGCCTTATAGATGTTAACATTTCCATCAACGTCTATCTTTTTCTTGAAGATCCATTTACACTCAATAGTTTTTACACCATCGGGTGGATCAACCAAGTTCCAATCTTGATTGACACGCATGGACTCCAACTCGGATCCAATGGATCCAAGCCATTTCTCAGAGTCTGGTCCCATCACTACTTCCGCATAGGTATTGGGTCCGTCGTTGTCCAACAACAACACGTCGCAATGCCCAATGGTCAAGAACATGGACCTCTCTGGCGCATGGACTACTCTCCCAGACCTCCGTGGGGCTGGCGCATCCAGAACAGGGCCAACAACATCTTGCGTCTCCTACTCTGGCTCAGTGTGATCTGGAATACTTTCCAGTGGCTCTTGAACCTCTTAGAGATGCACAGTCCTCCCACTAAATCCTTTTGAGATAAACTCTTTCTCAAGGAATACACCATTCCAAGCGACAAAAACTTTGCCCTCCTCTCTATTATAGAAATAGTATCCTTTTGTTTCCCTAGGATACCCCACAAAGAAGCACTTGTCAGACTTAGGACTAAGCTTATCAGACGTCATACGTTTGACATATGCCTCCCATACAACATCTCATATGGCATCTTCTCTACTGACTTAGATGAAACTCTATTAATCGTGAAAGCTGTGATTTCTAGAGCGTCACCCCAAAAGGATAATGAAATATCAGTGTGACTCATCATGGAGCGCACCGTGTCCAACCAATTGCAGTTTCTCCGCTCGGACACCCTATTCCATTGAGGTGTGCCGGGTGGAGTTAGTTGTGGAACAATTCCACACTACTTTAGATGATCACTAAACACATGGCTCAAATATTCACCCCCACGATCCGATCGTAGAAATTTAATTTTCTTGCCCGTATGATTTTGTACCTCATTCTGGAACTCCTTGAACTTTTCGAAGGATTCCCACTTATGCCTCATCAAGTAGACATAGCCATATCTACTAAAGTTGTCAGTAAAAGTAATAAAGTACTGAAATCCTTTCCTAGCATTTTGACTCATTGGACCACACACATCAGTATGTACTATGGCCAATAGCTCACTCGCCCTCTCACTCTATATAGTGAAAGACATCTGTGTCATTTTACTAAGTAAACAAGACTCGCATGTGTCATATGATTCAAAATCAAATGACTCCAAAAATCCATCACTATGGAGCTTCTGTACACGCTTCTCATTTATATGATCCAAACGACAATGCCAGACGTAGGTAGGATTTAAATCATTGAGTCGTTGTTTCTTAGTATTAATGTTATAAACATGTGCATCCTTGAGACTTAGAATGTATAATCCATTCACCAATGGACAAACACCATAGAGCATACCATTCGAGAATATCGAACAACATTTGTTCTTTATCACAAACTCATAACATTCTTCCTCCAAACATGAGGAAGAGATAATGTTTCTGCCCAATGTTGGAACATAATAACAATTATTTAATTCCAGAACTAATCCTGAGGGTAGTGATAGAGAATAAATGCCAACGGCCAACGCTGCAACCTTTGCACCATTGCCGACGCAAATATCCAGTTCACCTACTGCACACTTTCTTGACCTACTCAGTCCTTGCAACAATTTGCATGTGTGAATCATCGAACCAGTATCAAATACCCATGAATCACTTGGACGAGTCACAAGATTAATTTCTATAACATTTATACTTCTCTGTCGCAAATTTTGTCTAGCATCGTAACTTCCGATCAACCATCGGACCTTCTAATCCGACAAATATCGGAACTTCCGATCTGGTATCGGAACTTCCGAAGTATTGCTAATAGAAACAAACCCAATCTGTCTTAATTCATCAAAGTGGGGCTCCTCTAGAACATTTTCCTCTTGCTTGAGAACACTTCTCAAGTGTCTAAACCAATCAATAAAAGTTGTTCAAAAAAGAATGAATCGCAAAATAAAGAGTAAAGTGTTCATAGCAGTCGGTGCCATGATCTACAAAAGATTAAATGTAAGGTTCAACACTATGGAATGTTTATCTTTTATCTAATAAAAGATGTCCCACTATCTAAACCAGTCACTTTCCCTCTCATGACTAATAGTGGCGCAAGATCCATGGTCACACTATCTCCTAGTGAGCTTTGGCATCACTGCTAGAAGCTAGTTGATATAGGTAAGAAACTCCTTGCTAATCACATCATATGTGACTCTTGTCATTGAAGAAGCATCCAATGCTCGACCCTAACTCCTATGATCCAAGGCCCAAAACCGTTTTGATAGCCTTGTCAAGTGAACCAACACTATGCGTGCTGAAGTCCGACTTCTGCCCCAACTGGTCGAGATAAAGATAGCACCCTGCTTTGGCAGACCCACTATCAATGAGCACGAACCTTGGTGGGCGCACTTATTGGGAAGAGCATCAACACTTAATTTTTAGAGGGAAAACTACTCTAGCATCGTAACGTCCCTAGCACACATGAAACATGCAAGAATAGAATAACAGGAACATAAGAAAGCATCACAGGCATTCATATTAACCGTGACATAGTATGACCTTCTTCACATGGCGATCTCCATCTCCATGGCTCCCATCATCGAGTGTGTACTCCCAGCTTCCATGAAGAGTACTAGTCCAACTCGTATAGGCTATACTAATTACATGGGCCGAAGCACCACGAAAACGACATGCAAGCCGTAATAAATTTTACATCAGCCTTGGCCTTTAAATAACCATGACACGCAGGCCATATTTAATTTACATTCATTGCATACATCTCATACATCACATTTTAACCAAGGCCATGCCAGTCACGACATTCTCTGCAAAACAAAGTTAGGCGAGCAATCTACAAATGGCTAGATTCTGGATCTGAAAAGCTCGGGTCAACAAGCTCAGTTTTTCAAAATCGCGCGGGTCGGAACTTTCGATCTGGCATCGGAACTTCTGATCTGTCGGAACTTCCAATCAATATCGAAATCCCACATCGCAACAATTTCCTTCTGTATCGAATCATTATTCGACATCAGAACATCCGATCAGTATCGGATCTTCTGATCAATATCGGAACTTCCGATCCACCATCGGAACTTTCGATCACATCAGAACTTCTGATCTGCCATGGATAGAAACATATCTAATCTGTTTTTCCACCATGTATCTCCATACAAGAGGGATCCAGATCGAACACTACACACGTAGGCTCTGATACCACTGTTGGGGAATAAGGGAGCTACGCTAGCCGACAAATTCAAAATTTCCGCCCTATGGCCCTGGGCTCATGTGCGTGTGAGATCAAAGATTAGTACCTTCTAGCACTTGACGCGCTAGGTGTAGCGGAAGAAGAGGTTGATGAAGCGCGTCAAGCCTATCCTCTCTTTTTCCTGGCCGTTCCTCACCAATCTGATCGATTAAGAAGTTGCCTTCCTCGTGGTGACATCCACGAGCATCGCTTATGGAGCAACGTCTCCACGTAGTCCACACATACAGGGATGGAGTTCCTCTGACGGCAGCGTGCTAGCACCACATGTGAGAGATGGGGATCCTTGACCTCAACGTTTGAGATCAAGAAGGGGAGGAGAGAACTCTTGGGTGGCTAGGTCTAATCTAGACTTATTGTTGTACCCAAGACATCCTCCTCCTCTCCTTATATAGGTATGAGGGCCCCTAGGTTGTGCTTATCCCAAAACCGTAATAGATCTAATCTATTTGCCCACGTTAGAACTTCCGATCCTATATCGGAACTTCCGACATGGTATTTTAGGTTTGCTGACACGTACGACACACAACAGATCTAATCTGTTATCCCCCACCTCGGAACTTCCGATACCATATCGGAACTTCTGATCAGTACAAAATTCCTCCAATTCCAAATCGGAACTTTTGGCTCATCGAAACATCCGATACCATATCAGAACTTCCAAAGCAACAATTGCTCTCTGTATCGAGACCAGAAATTAACTGGAACTTCTGATACTCACTATCAGAACTTCTGATCCATTGAATTTTCGTGGGCATAACCTTCAGGTTTTCCTAGGATATCCCACAAAGAAGCACTTGTCATACTTAGGATTGAGCTTGTCAGACATCATACGTTTGGCATAAGCCTCACATCCCTAGATCTTTAGAAAGGACAAACTGGGATGCTTCCCAAACCACATCTCATATGGCAACTTCTCTACTGACTTAGATGGAACTCTATTAATCATGAAAGCTACGGTTTCTAGAGTGTCACTCAAAAGGATAATGGAAGATCAGTGTGACTCATCATGGACCGGACCATGTCCAACAAAGTGCGGTTTCTCTGCTCGGACACCCCATGCATTCCATTGAGGCGTGCCAGGTAGAGTCAGTTGGTGAACAATTCCACTATACTTCAGATGATCACTAAACTCATGGCTCAAATATTCACCCCCACGATCTGATCATAGAAATTTAATTGCCTTGCCCATATGATTTTGTACCTCATTCTAGAACTCCTTGACTTTTCAAAGGATTCCCACTTATGCCTTATCAAGTATAAATAGACATATCTACTAAAGTCATCGGTAAAAGTAATAAAGTATTGAAATCCTTTCCTAGCCGTGTGACTCATTGGACCACACACATCAGTATGTACTATGGCCAATAGCTCACTCGCCCTCTCACTCTGTCCAGTGAAAGGCGTCTTTGTCATTTTGCCAAGTAAACAGGACTCACATGTGTCATATGATTCAAAATCAATTGACTCCAAAAGTTCATCACTATGGAGCTTTTGTACACACTTCTCATTTATGTGACCCAAACGACAATGCCAGACGTAGGTGGGATTCAAATCATTGAGTCATTGTTTCTTAGTACTAATGTTATAAACGTGTGCATCGTCAAGACTTATAATATATAATTCATTCACTAATGGACAAACACCATAGAGCATTCCATTCGAAAATATTGAACAACTCTTGTTCTTTATTACAAATTCAAAATCATCTTCCTCTAAACATGAAGAAGAGATAATGTTTCTGCCTAAGGTGGGAATGAAATAACAATTATTTAACTCCAAAACTAATCCTGATGGTAGCGACATTGAATAGACGCCGACAGCCAACGCTGCAACCTTTGCACCATTCCTAGCATGGATATCTAGCTCACCACTTGCACACTTTCTTACTCTGCTCAGCCCCTGCAATGAATTGCAAGTATGAATCATCGATCTGGTATCAAATACCCATGAATCATTTAGACGAGTAGCAAGATTAATTTCAATAATATTAATACCTGAAGCGGAAGTCCCACTTCCCTTCTTGTTTTTCTACTCTTCCAAGTACACCTTGCAGTTGCACTTCCAGTGCCCAGGATTGTGGTAATGGTGGTACACATCAATGTTGGAAGGACCAGACCTGGACTTTCTAGTTGGTTTAGACTTCTCACTAGAGATCGCATCTGTAGTCTTAGCCTTCTTCCTTCTCTTTTTGCCCTCATTCTGAACAACCATCACATGGTTTGGAGTCTTCGGGATACTCTCCTCAGTAGATTTCAGCATCCCACGCAACTCAGCTAGTGTCTTCTCTAGTCCAACCATGTTATAATTCATGATGAACGACTCAAAGCTCAGTTGGAGCGACTGGAGAATGACATCGATAGCGAGGTATGGATCCAGTGGAGTGCCCACTATCTCAAGAGTCTCTACGCAACCAATCATCTTGATCACTTGAGGTCTCACTAGGCTCCATTCTGCCAGCCTACTACCAAACAAGCATTTAGACACATTGTATCTTTCTGCCCTTGCTTGGTCCTGAAACATGCCCTTAAGCCCTACGATTATATCGTAAGCATCACGTTCCTCATACTATTTTTGAAACTGAGAGGACATGCAGGCAAGAATCATGCAACTGATATCCATAGAATCACTAGCCTGCTTCTCATAAGCACGCTTATCTGCTACAGAAGCATCCTCTCCTTGTTCATCAGGGTGAGGTTCCACTATGACAAAATCCTTTTTCTCTTGCTTGAGAAAAATTCTCAAGTTTCGATACCAATCCATAAAGTTCATTCTAGACAATTTATCTCATCCAAGAATAGATCGCAAATTAAAAACTGGAATGCTCTTAACAGTAGACGTAGTAGGTGCCATGATCTACAAAAGATTAAATGCAAGGTTTAGCACTATGCAATGTTTATCTTCTATCCAATAAACGACGTTCCACTACCTAAACTAGTCACTTTCCCTCTCATGACTAATAGTGGTGCAAGATCCATGGTCACGCTATCTCCTAGTGAGCTTTGGCATCACTACTAGAAGCTAGTTGACATAGGTAAGAAATTTATTGCTAATCACATCGTATGTGACTCTTATCGTTGGAGAAGCATTCAATGCTAGACCCCAACTCCTATGCTCCAAGGCCCAAAACCGTTTTGATAGCCTTGTCAATTGAACCAACACTATGCATGCAGAAGTCCGACTTCCACCCCAACTAGTCGAGATAAAAGGTAGCACCCTGCTTTGGTAGACCCACTATCGATGAGCACGAGCCTTGGTTGGTGCAACTATTGGAAACAACATCAACACTTAATTTTCTGAGAGAAAACTACTCTAGCATCGTAATGTCCCTAGCACACACGAAACATGCAAGAATAGAATAACAAGAACATAAGAAAGCATCACAAGCAGTCATTTTAACTGTGACATAGCATGGCCTTCTTCACATGGATAGCTCAATCTCCATGGCTCCCGTCATCGAGTGCATGCCACTGACCTCCATGAAGAGTATTAGTCCATCTCGCATAGGCTATACTATTTACATGGGCTGAAGCACCGCAGAAACGACATGCAAGTCGCAATAAATTTTACATCAGCCTTGGGCTGTAAATAATCATGACACGTAGGTCATATTTAATTTACATTCATTGCATGCATCTCATACATCACATTTAACCAAGGCCATGCCAATCACGAGATTCTCTTCAAAATAAAGTTAGGCGAGCAATCTACAAATGACTGGTTTCTGGATCTGAAAAACCTGGGTCAGCAAGCTCGGTTTTCAAAATCGTGCAGGTCGGAACTTCCGATCTGGCATCGGAACTTCCGATCTCTCAGAAGTTTCGATCAATATCAAAGTCCTGCATCGCAACAATTGCCTTTTGTATCGAATCATTATTTGATATCGGAACATTCGTCACTTTCGAAACTTTCGATCCACCATCGGAACTTCCAATCACATCGGAACTTCCGATCTGTAGCGGATAGAAACAGATCTAATCCGTTTTTCCACCATGTATCTCCATACATGAGTGATCCAGATCGAACACTACACACGTAGGCTCTAATACCACTGTTGGGGAATAGGGGAGCTCCGCTAGATGACAAATTCAAAACTTCCGCCCTATGGCCCTAGGCTCATGCGTGTGTGAGATCATAGATCAGTACCTTCTAGCATAAGACACACTAGGTGCAGCGGAAGAAGATGTTGGAGCAGAGCGCCAAGCCTCTCCTCGCTTTGTCCTTGCTGTCCTTCATCGATCCGATCGATGAAGACGACGTAGTCGTTCAGATGTAGATGTCCTCAAGTGTCGCAATTGTAGCAACGCCTCTATGGAGTCCAGACGTACAGGGATGGAGTACCTCCCACGGCAGCGTGCTAGCATCACACGTGAGAGACGGGGATCCTTGACCTCAATGTTTGAGATCAAGAAGGAAGGAGAGAACTCTTGGGTGGCTAGGTGTAATCTAGGCTTATTGTTTTTCCCAAGACGTCCTCCTCTCCTTTTATTGGGATGAGAGCCCCTAGGTCGTGCTCTTTCTGAAACCCCAAAAAACATAACATATCTAATCTGTTTGCCCACGTCGGAACATCCGATCCTAGATTGGAACTTTCGACAGGGTATTTTAGGTGTCATGATATAGTACTACACGTAACAGATCCAATATGTTATCGCCCACCTCAGAACTTCCGATACCATATCAGAACGTCCGATCAGTACAAAATTTCCCCGATTCTGAATCAGAACTTCTGTCTCGTCGAAACTTCTGAAGCAACATTTGCTCTTTGTATTGAGACTAGAAAATAACTGAAACTTCTGATCCACAGAATTTTCTTGGGCACATCCTTCACTCTGACCCTGCGATTGCTGGTTTTTCCGGGTTCCCTCGATGACTCACACTCTTCGCGAGTGTCTGCGTCATCTCTTGATAGTGCGTAGCACAGACGATTCTGAGTTGCATGTACGTGGTTAAAACCCCTACACTATGTGAACCTTATCTATGCCAAGGCGGTCGGGAACTCGCCCCAAAACATTCTAAGTTCATTTGGTGGGCTTGCTTGGCACTTGGGCAGTTGTGAGTGACTAGTCTGACTAGAGTATTCATGATCCGCTCTAGCATAGTCTTTGTTAAAGTCATTTGTCTGCTCGAGGGCTCTTATAAGCATTTGTTTTTGTATTCATCCTGACTACTGCAATTTACATTCGGCTACTCGTGACGCTGATGGTGCTAAACAACATGCATGTGGCCTAAGTTCCCTGCACTATACAGACATACTCTATATCGAATGAAGTCAATGTGAAATGCTACTTACAGTTGAACGAACAATAAGACTTGACAATGAAATATTTTTATTACATTTCCAGGAGATGTACATATACAAGAATTTATTCTGCACTACTTTTTATCTACTCAATAGGGTCAAGACTCCTCGGGTGGAGCTCCACCACTTACAAGCTGTGCTCGAGCGTTCCCGTGTCTAAGAAGCCCCACGAGTCAGTGAAGCATGTGACAAATGCTTTTTAGAATATTTTTCAATACACGATCCTGACTTGCCACGCAAGATGCGTATCTCCAATGACGCCGCCCAGACCACCGATGAGCCTTGGTTCATCGACGAGCGCTCCCTCACCGACGCCTTTGACAACTACGATGTCGTTAGCTCCAGAGCCCTGCCAACTTGTCGAGGAAGATGTGCATCACCACCGATGCCCTTCCTCTTCTTCTCGAATGACAATGTAAGGTCGCCGCACAGGCTCTCCAAGCCTAGGCAGCAATCAGAGAACCGCCATAAGGTCACTACATGGGCTCGCAATCCCATCGCCAAACGTAGTCACCAATGCTGCTACTCTCCTCTAAGTATTTGCAACACGACTCTGGTTGGTTTGCAAAGATATTCTTTGGATGATCCTACAGAAGAAGTTATCAAATACTTCAGCAACAAGCAGCATGAAAGAATACAAAAAATACTAGATGGCAATCACCAAAAGTCTAGGGGCTCTTGATAGCCCACCGTGAAGCCTTCATACCAAGACTTTAGAAGAAGAGTTTTACGCCTAGATGCTTGAGAAACTGACGCCAAAGGCACCTATTTATAGCCTAGAGTAGGGAGATTGGAAACAAATCGTTAGTCTCCCATTAATGATGAAACTCCATAAAGGACGCACCGATAATCGCTCTCCATATCGTGCTAGTAAATATCCACATCCATGCATGCGTGGTCAGCATGACTTGTCGCATCGCCTGAAAATGCAACATGGATTATACGACGTCTATTGCGCCTAACATTTCGGCTCCATCGAAGACTTCATCAGGATTTACTCCACTGGACTTCACTCATCAAAATTTACGGGATTTGATATCCCCAATGCCTGATTTTCTGAGCTGTTGTAACAATTGCGTTAGCTACAAACAGGTTTCTGTGATAGTGGTGTAAGATGTGGGACATGAACCACGAAGGGTTCTTTTAGAGAGAGAGAAGGGATTTTTATACTGGTTCGAGCCTAACCCTACATCCAGTTCATAGTGATTTTGGCATAATGTAGCCTCTGTCTTCTATATCCCTATTACAAGGGTGGTGCCTGCTTTTATAGGCTCACTGGCCAAAGAAAAAGACCCTATTACCCCCTACGTGTCGTAGGCTCTGTAGGGGTAAAAAGGAGAAAATGATATACTACTGTACATGTAACTTTATAGGCGTGGCATATATACATCATTTCAGCGGTATGGTTCCTAGCATGGCTACTTGTACTGAAGAGGTACTGAGATGTCATGTCTTCTGGGCCGGAGCACTTTGCCGAAGGGTGCTCGCCGAAGGGTATTTACCGAAGGCCTTTGGAGAGGACTCCGAAGAGTGCTCCGAAGAGGGCCTCAAAGGGAACTCCGGAGAGGGCCTTGGGGAGGTCTTCAGAGGGGTCTCTAGGGGCATCCTCAGAAGGGTCCGTAGGGGGACCGGAGAATTGTGGTTTCTTGAGGTTGCGTTTGGAGCGACTTCGATCAAAGGGGCGTGGAGGCCTGGCCGTAGACCTCGCTGACCTGGTAGGCTTTGAGACTCCCTACCTTCGGAGACTTGCATCATTTGTCCCCTTGTTATGGGAGAGCTATTTCCCCCAACAGTAGCCCCTCTCACATGGCCCTTCGGGCGAAGGGGTGCATGCACCCTAGGGAAAATTATGCTTCACAAGAGGTGCCCTTCGGAGACCGGTCCCGATCGGCACGATTCATTAAATGGACATACAGAATGGAGGGGATGGCCTCAGGAGCCTAAATGGCGTAGGAGGCCGATGACCGAAGCGAAGGGAGGCCTTCAGGGAGCCGAAATGGTGCCGGAGGCCAACGATCGGAGTGAAAGGATGCCTCTGGGATCCGAAAAGGTGCTTGCTTTGTGGGCTTGTCAGACGCCCTCGGGGGCCCAGCCGTCTTTAGGTGGGGCGCATTGCTTCAGTCCACCCTGGCCCCACTAGTCATAGACTACCGGGGGAGACTTCTGGGTGGCAAGAATCTTTACCACGGGGGCACATGATGGCTTTTACTGCCTATAAACGACCGCTGACACCCCGCGATCCCACACGCGCTCGTGCATTTCACTCTTTCTTGAGCCCTAACCACCCTTCGCGACCTTGATAGCCTTCGGAGCCCCTTGCAACTCCGAGCCCGTTGCTCCTAGCCCCTTTGTACTCGAAGCCCCTTCACGATGCCGAAGAAGACTTTGTCGAAGAAGGCACACGCCTTGGGTGGGGGGTTGAGTTCCATTCAAGTCCAAGCAGCGATCGTAGCAGCGGCGGTGGCAGCAAAGCCTCTTGCCAGACGTCTCGGGGCGTTCGACCTCCGCTCGCCCTCGGACAAGTTTGAGCAAACGCTGGAGTTATAGGCTTCGGCTTCCATGAAGGAGACCATTCAATGGATTTGCCCCAGAAGGGTTTCCACCGAAGTCGGTCTACGGAGGCCACCAGAGTCAGAGACTGTCCCGAGGCCACAGCCAAACGAAGCCATGGTCTTCAAGTTATTCTTCGAGGCCGGCCTCGGGCTCCCAGCCGAAGGCATGCTAGCCGCAGTGCTAGGCATGCATAACTTAAAGCTCCCCCACCTTTCTCCTAATGCAGTAGCTCGCCTCGCCATCTTCGAGTGGGCAATGAGAGCCAAAGTGTGTGAGGGGCGAGCTGATGTCTTCGCGGTCCGGCACAAAGCTAGCTGCCAACCGAAGAAGAAGAAGAAGGGGCCGAGCAGACTGGATAGGGCCTTGGCATTCGATAGTGCCAATTTCTAGCTTCGGAAGGAGTATGCGGACGTCTTCCTAGTGAGGGTCGTAAACAACCGCTGGCGCTCAAAGTGGGATCAAGAATGGTTTTATGCTTCGGTCGGTGCAGACTCCACCCTTCGGAGCACTAATGCCCTCATATCGTACCACCGCTAAGCCCAGATATCATCGGACTCCGGGACAATCCAGGCTCGTATTGAGCTGATGCGAAGGGTGGCCCAAAGAATGAGCATGAGGGACTTGGCCGAGGAGTTCATCACCCTTCGGATCAGTCCCCTCACGCTTTCTTGGCCGAACAACTTATTCAGAGCCCTCGACTCAGATGGCCTATGAGGGGTGTCTTTGGATTTCCTTGGTAAGGCTTCAAAGCATTCTTGTTTCTTCTAGATGCATGGGACTAACTTCTATGTTATTGCAGCTTTGCACGATGTCCGGACACCGGAGGAGGCCATCATAGTGGTCGAACACGTCATGGGGCCTCCAACGCTAGACGAGCATGATCGGAGGTTGCTCTAGTTGGGTCCTGGGAGAGATACAACCGGGTATGGACCTAGATGGGTGCCGTAGGGATCTAGGAACTCCTGCGGTTCTCGGACCTGGTGCCTTCGAGCGAAGGCCTGAAGCGGAAGAGGGTCGAAGAAGGCGAGCCGGGGAATCCGTCGCTTAGGCACTCCGAGGGTCCTTCGGAGATCATGGGGGCTTCGGGAAATCTCCAGGAGGCCATGAGGTTGAAGCCCACTCGAACACTGAGGCACTCGGTGGTGGCATGGAGGTCGAATGCTCGGAGGCTAAAGTCGAGGCCGTGAGATCAGAGCTGAGGGTTATGGCCTCGGAGGTGGAAGCAGTGGTTCCAGAGCCGGTCTCCGCTAGTTCGGGCCTCAAGGGGTCGCAAGCCTACGAGATAGACTTCGGAGGGCTCTTTGCACCTTCGGAGTATGTCGAACTTTCTCCCATCGAGGAGGACGAAGGTACCTTACCAAACTTATCTTCTTCTTTAAACTCGAACTAACTTGCTTCTGGACTGCTTTTCCTTAGATGCTGCCAGAACCGATCATGCAAGGCTCGAAGCCAGAGATGCGGAGGAGACCTCTAACAACAGTAAAAGTAGCGACGATAACACTGAGGGGTCCGAAGGAGGCTCCCCGGATGAGGTCGACGAGGAGGCCAACTACGACAATGTGGCTCCTTTAGAGCCTGCTGACGAAACCATCTTCTTGCTCGCCTCCGCCATGGTAGAACTCGGAGTCGACCACCGACCGGGCGAGGACTCAGCTTCTTTGCCTCAGGGGAGTAAGTTTCCTTGCCCTTCCTCTTCCTCCCAGAAGCGTCGTCATCCGGCCTAACATCTTTCTGCCCCACCGGGCATTGATGTTCTGGCAATGGCAGTATAGTGAAGAAAGTAGCTTGAATCTGCACCATTCAGGGTTATTGCTTCAAGAACAACCTACAAAATCCAATGACATCATCAAAGAAGAGAGTCTGAAAGGCCGACAACAGGTGAAGTTTAGAACCTCAACCTTCTAGCGAAGACACTCCATGCTCTTGCTTCCTCCTCCGACCTAGGTGGATTCTTAGCTGACTCCCCTAGTCGGGTCTTTGAGACCCGAGTACTCGAAGTTGAGGTGAAATCGCTGCTTCAGTGGAACGATCCAACAAAGTAGGAAACTCACCACCACATTGTCCTCCCGGAGTTGGCGAATCAAGACCACCAGCTCATCGACCTACCCCTGCTCCTTAGTCGGGCACCAGTCGGTCCAAGTGAGTTCCCTCTTTAGTACTCGGTCAATCTCCGGAGAAAGGGATGACTCGTGGTTGGCCACACAAAACTAACCCGAGTTCCACCCCTTATTTGAAGAAGGAAGCGGCATAGAAATATACTCTATTACTTTCCAACCATGAAGCTGAAGCCCACAACAACCGACCACCTTGTTGCCAAGGGACCACAAGCAGAAGAAATGGCAAAAAACATTTAAATGTGGCTCAATCCCCAAAAATTCCTCACCGAAGTGGACAAAGATGGCAAGGTGAAAAATGTAATTGGGATTCAAATTGCAAAGAGAAATGTTGTAATGGTGTAGAACACCACAAAGAAAGGGATGCACCAACAACCCAAAACCACAAGAGAAGAAGGAAACAAAAACCACAATCTCATGGGTATCGGGGAAAGTAAACAACTCACCATCGACTACACGCAACGAAGACAGAATCTTCGGAAGGATTTCCTTGCGACTCGCCATCACCAACACCACGTCTTCTCCCACTGTCAACGGTCGGAAATCCGTTGCCTAGTTGACCGACCTCTGAGAAGTGCTCGCCGCCATCGAAGCTTTGGAGGCACCCACCAAAGGTTTGAAGGTAAACAACCATCGGGCTTTGCGATAGAAAACCACACAATTGTAATACCGAGAGCTCTTGCGGGGTGCCAGGAAATCAAATGATGAAAATACATGAAGATTAGGGTAAAAGATCAAGGTACATCGAGGAAATTATTTATTACCCTCAGCTTTTCCATATGGTTTCAAAATTAGAAGCGCGGTGACCCAAAGTGTTTTTTGCCATCAATTGCGCCGGCACGGTTCCCATAATTGTTAGAAGAACTTCAAATCACACAATAGAAAATGAAGCAAAAAGCGACAGTTGCCCTCGCTCCATCTGCCAAAAGCAACAGTGGAAGTTACACAAACCATTCGGAACTAACAACACCAACTATCGTTGTTTTGTGCAATTCCTTTCGCCGACAATGGATCCATATGGTTCCACTGCTCATCAACGCTGAAGAAAAGTTTTTAGAAGCCATTTTTGAGACTGAACCTTATTCCTTGAAGAAACTTTAGCCTCGAGGGCTACACTCGGTAGGTGCACCTAGGTAATGCACTAATCAAGAAGATTATATCAACAACAAAATCACTTGGAGCTCTTTCCATCTGCTCTGAGTCGATCGCACATCGAAAAAAGCTCGGGGCTGCTGTCGGGGATATAACCTCGAGTACCTTGCTGAGTGGTTTCAAGTTGATTGTCAAGCAATCGGTCGACTCATGAAGACTAACTCTAGGGGACCACAAGCCCCCTAGAGCCCACACTCCAGAAAGATGCTTGTCCGAGTGTCTGAACTCTAATGGACGGTCTGCAATTCATCAAGGCAACGATTACCTTCATCAATACAATCATTATAACATTATGGTTATTCCTACTAATAACCCGCCACTACGTGGTTGTTTCTATAGCCATTAGCACGACATTTACCTTCCTGTAATCCCCTTTCCTTCTCATATAAAAGGACCAGGTGGAGGCTTTATATGGGGAGGATCTAATCCAAAACCCATATGACAAGAGACCCTTTTTGAGGAATCCCTTCTGCAATCATACACATATAGGAGTAGGGCTATTATCCTCAGGGAGGCCCGAACTTATCTAAAATCTTCTCAAGTACCCTCTCTCATCCATATTTTGCCTCACACGTTGAGGTAACCATTAGTCCCTAAACATGACTCAACCATTTACCTACATAAATCAAACTACGACCACCTCTCGTAGGCTTTTGTTCGTCTCACGCAACGACAAGAAGTGGTACACGCTTGTGATAGTTGATGATATTTCTTGATTTTTATGGGTTTTCTTTCTGGAGTCTAAGGATGAGGCTTTTAGTTTGTTCATGACTAGATCTTGAACTAAAGAATGAGAACAATGGTCGGATGCGAGCAATTCGCTCTAACAACGGTTCTAAATTCAAGAATTCTCAGTTCATCAGTTTCTACAGTGATCAGGGTCTTGAGCACCAGTTTTCTACCCCTTAAACTCCACCATAGAATGACGTTGTGGAACAAAAGAACCCCACACTGGTCGAGATGGTCAGGATGATGCTCGATGAGCATAAGACTCCGAGGCATTTCTGGGTTGAAGCTATGAACATAGCTTGCTATCTAGACAACCACATTTTTCATAGAGCTTACCTAGGTAAGACATCATATGAGTTGTTGTATGGAAGACAACCCAAGGTGAGCCACTTGCGAGTGTTTGGCTGCAAGTGCTTTGTGCTCAAGAAGGGGTGGCATTTGGACAAGTTTGAGTCTTGTTGCTAGGATAGAGTTATTTCTTGGTTATGCTTTGCATTCTTGAGGTTTCCGAGTCTAGAACCTCGACACTCAATAGCTTGTTGAGATATGTGAGGTTTCTTTTGATGAGTTTGTGCCTTCAATTACCCCTTCTTTTGAGCTTTCTGGTGATGATGAGTTTGGAAAGCCCATCTTCGAGGAAGATGAGGATACTCCCGCTTTTGTCGAGGGTGGGCCTTCTGCATAGCCTGTAGACCCACACCATCTAAGACGTCAACTAAGGACAAGGGCGGCCCTCTAATCACTTCTTTCACTTTGATCGAGCCCCCTCAATCGAGTCCAAAGGTGCCAACTATTGATTCCAGTGAGGTGATGTCTGATCATCAAGGCTCCCAGGCCGTTCAGTGTGATCACCCCTCAGGGCACATCATTGGTGATCTCACTTTGAGATCCTTGTGTTCTCATGCTGGTTCTCTCGTTGTTTATTCTAAGTCTACTTTTGTTGCCACTTTTGAGCCAAGAGATGTTGCTCACGCTTTATTTGATGTAAATTGGATAAATGCCATGCAAGAAGAGCTTGAAAATTTTGTTCGCAATCAGGTTTGGACACTAGTTGAGCTGCCACCTGGTTACAACCCCATAGGAACTAAGTGGGTGTTTAAGAATAAGCAAGGTGAAGATGGGGTTGTGGTGCACAATAAGGTTCGATTAGTTTCCTAGGGTTTTTGCCAGAAGGAGTGTTGATTTTGATGAGACTTTCACCCTTATTGCCCATCTTTAGTCCATTCGCATACTTTTTGCATTCACTGCTTCAAAATGTTTTAAGCTTTTTCAAATGGATGTCAAGAGTGATTTTCTCAATGGGTACATAGAGGAGATGGTCTATGTTAGGCTGACCCTTGGTTTTGAAAACCCTAAGTTTTCTCGACATGTTTTCAAACTACAAAAAGCTTTGTATGGTTTGAAGCAATCCCCTAGGGCTTTGTTGGGGGAATAAGTTTTCCGTTAAACAGGGGCCAAATGATGTCAGCCTCTATAGGACTCGAGCCCGAATCCTGACACCGCAAAAGCATTAAGTCGAAGCAGATCCCTCCTACCGAAGTTATTTCCAAGAAGCAATTAGTCCAAGCCTCTGGGCTCCCTTCGGATCTTGCCTCCGGGCTCCCTTCAGAGTCCTCCAAAGTCAAGCCTCTAGGCTCCCTTTGGAGTCCTCCGGAGTCAAGCCTCCGGGCTCCCTTCGAAGCTAGCCTCCGAGCTCCCTTTGGATCCCTCCGGGGTCAAGCCTTCAGGCTTCCGTTGAAGTTCCCTAGAGCTAGCCTCCGGACCCCTCTCTGGTCCCTCTCGAAGCTAAGTCTCCGAAAGTCCATTCGGAGTTTAGTTCGGAGCATACTTCGAAGTCCTCCTTGAAGTGCCCTTCGAAGCCTTTGATGTAGTCTCCGCCCGAAGAGCTCCAACCAATACATCGAACTAGGAAAATATCTTAACTCCACTACAGTGTAGAGCCATACCGGGGCCCCCCGCCCCTAGTATGTCATTTAGCTACTCAGAAGTGACGCTTATCTGACGCATCTGTAAAGTTGTAAAGCTATTTGTATAGTAGTCTAGTCTTTTTTCCCTTCTTGCCCCTATAAGGCCTATAACCTGTAGAGGGCATTTAGGTCTTTTCCTTTGTCCTGTGTGCCTATAAAAGTAGGGACATGCCCTTTTAATAGATAGGTTCAGTAGAGGCAAAACTATGCCAAATCCAATGTAGACTAGACATTGGGCTATTATCCCTTCGGGGAGGCCTGAACCAGTATAAATTCTTTCTCCCTCTATGAGAACCCTTCGAGGTTCACTCTATACACCATATACGAACAAAACCTACTGTAGCTAACACAATTGCTACAACAGGCTTGGTATGATCGTTTGAAGCAATTTTTGTTAGGTAACGACTTAGTGACGGGTTTTGTGGACAAACCTCTTTTCTTGTTCAAAAATGGCTCTGATTTCTTGATCGTTCTGGTTTACGTAGACGATATTATTTTTGGTGTTTCTACTAATGAGCTTGTGTCCAATTTTTTTGAGCAATGCACATCGAGTTTGAGATGAGCCTCATGGGTGAGCTTAAGTACTTCCTCGGGCTTTAGGTCAAGAAGACCAATGAGGGAATCTCATCCACTAGAGCAAATACACAAAGAATATGCTGAATACGTTTGACTTCGGTGGAGATGTAAAGCCTTAGATGACTCCCATGGGTACATCTAGGGGCCTCGACAAGGACGCGAGTGGTGGCATGGTCAATGAGAGAGTATTGAGAGATGATCAGGTCACTGTTGTACTTGACAGCGATAAGATCAGACATCCAGTTTGTCGTGGGATTGTGCATCCGGTTCTAGTCTTCACCGCGCACGTCTCATCATCATACTATGAAGCGCATTTTCAAGTATCTTACCTACACGCCTCATATTGGCCTTTCTTATTCAGCATTTGCATCTATTGAGTTATGTGGCTATTCCGATGCTAATTTTGGTCGGTGCTAGTTGGATCGCAAGTCGACTTTCGGTACCTCTTAGTTTCTCAATTCTTCGCTTGTTTCTTGGTCTTCATGTAAGCAATCTTGATTTGCACTTTCCATCACCGAGTTAAAGTATGTAGCTACTGCTCTTAGTTGGTCTGGATGATTTCCACTTTTAAAGACTTTGGGTTGTCTTTCCTTGCCAGAGTGCCTTTGTTTTGCGACAGCACCAGCACGATTAGTGTAGGGAAGAACCCATGTCTTCATTTGAAAACTAAACTGAGAAACCAAGGGTGGTTTCGGTGTTTTGTGATGAGTGATTGACAGGCATTTTACCCTCTGTTCGAAGGGTACCTCCGAAGGGGCTTCGGAGGTGGTACCTCCGAAGGGTGTTCGGAGGTGTGTCACCGAAGGGTGTTCGGTGTTTGCTTGCTGCAGCTGTGCAGCGGAGTGTGCTTGTCGGAGGGGTCCGGCAGTACGCGATGACTGGGTTCGTACCGAAGGCTTCGGTACTTTGGGCGGTACACCGGAGTGTGTGCCGAAGGTTGCTAACCCGGAGAGGTCTCCGGAGTACTGGATACACTTGTCTGCTTGTCGGTGGTGCGCAGGGACTTCGGTGGCGACGGACAGGGTTCGAGCCAGGTGAACTTGGGTCAAACGGGTGGTTTGATGCCAAGGGAGCAGGGAGCTCCGTCACAGTAGCTGCGAAGGTGGTCCGGGTCGGTCCTCGGGTCGAGGCGTGCCAGGTGAAGGCAGAGAGTGCGGAGCGTGGCTCCGGCTGAAGGTACTCCGAGACAAAGTCCTCGGAGGTGAGGCACTTCGAAGGTACTCCGAATGGAGTGACTTCGGAGTTGGTGGAACAAGTCCTCTGCGGAGGCAAGGTGTTCGAAGTGTGCTCCGGAGGGAGACACTCGAAGGTGGCCCGACGAAGGTCTCAGAAGTCGAGGCGCATCGAAGGCATGGTCCGGGTGAGGCTCGTCGAGGAGTGTGCTCGGAGTGAGACACTGCGACGAAGTGCTCATGGAATGCTTCATGCGGAGGCCTTGGACGAAGGAGGGACTTCGAAGGGTGGTACTCCGAAGGTAGGGCTTCGGAGTGTGAAGGACTTCGGAGCGAGGCTAGCTCCGGAGTGAGGTTGACTTGAGGTGCTTCGGCCATGCATGGCTTCGGTACACGGACGGACGGTGTTCGAGCTCGGAGTAGCTGCGAAGCCGTGGTGATCCACTCCGGAGGTGGTGGTGCGAAGGCCCAAGGGCTTTGACGGCTTCGGCTCAAAACCGTCACTGTATCGAAGGTCTTCTTCGGCGGAGCGAAGGCCAACTGGCTGCAGGCTTCTCGCCGAAGCTTCCGCACCCCTCGCGTGCGAAGGGAGGTTCCAGAAGTCAACACTGTAAAGGCTGACACTGTCTGTTCTGAAAAAGGCTGACACTGTCCCCTCTGCAGCTGACAGAGAAGCCTCCAAAATAAAGGTGGACTACCTTTTGTACCCCTTAGTTCTGTAGAGACAAATCTGTTGTAAACCCTAGGGGTAAAGTAGTCACTTCCTTAGGATGAAGCCGTGGGCTATAAATATGGGGGCTCGGTAGGTAACATTTAACACTTTGAGCATTTACTGTTGAGCTCCTGTAGACAGACCTCGCTGTATTCATTCTGAGTTCAATTTATTTCAGTGTTCCTTGTTCAAGCAGCGAAGCCCTGCTTCCTTGTGCTTTTGCTTGAGCTCGCGTTGCATACCTCGCTAGCTTTTAGTTCACCGAAGCCTGTTTTGGCGAAGGGTGTTTTTCTCGCGAAGTGTGCTTTTCAGTGTGCTGTCGCTCTGTGTAACACGAGGCAAGACCTCGCTGATTACTAGCGAAGCCCTGGTTGTTTCCCGTTTTGCTTCTTGTGTCGAAGCCCTTAGCGAAGTCCGATTTGTGTGCGTGTAGACCTTCGGGTACGAAGCCCAGCACTCGTTGCTGTTGCCAAGTACTTGGTCGAAGTCCTCAGAGGGCTGTCCACTCTTGCGAAGGGTGAAGTGCGAAGCCTGCTCGAAGCACCTGTGTGCGGAGCCTGCACTGACTTAGCAGAGTAGATTTTCGAGGGTTGTTAGTGGAGCGAAGTCTTCTTGGCTTCGAACTTTTGCTCCTCCGAAGTCTGTGTTCGAAGGTGTCGAAGTACCTCCGAACCAGACCGTCGAAGGCTGTGTTCGAAGCCTGTTCCGCAGAAGACAGAACAGAACCGAAGGCTAAGTTTTTAGCCCAAATTTTAAAAGCTCCCATTCACCCCCCCTCTGGTCGCCGTTTCCGGTCCATCAATTGGTATCAGAGCTTGGTTAAGATCACCAGTTGACCTTAACCGGTTTTGTGATCTGTTGGCGACATGGATAGAGGCAGTAAAATTCCTCTGTTCGATGGGACAGATTTTGCATACTGGAAGGTGCGCATGGAGGCTTACTTGTTAAGCCAAGGAAATGCAATTTGGGAGATTGTGGACTCACAATACTCCATCCCTGATACCCGCACCACTCAAACCGAAAAAGATCAATATATTGCCAACTCGAAGGCAAGAAACATACTGTTCATTGGTTTGAGTCGGAGTGAGTTTGATAGGGTGCAGCACCTTAGGACTGCTAGGGAAATTTGGACAACGCTCACTATTTATCATGAGGGCTCTACTCAGATTAAGGCCAGGCGCCAAAGCACCTACAACCAACAGTATCAGCTGTTTGTGCAGGCACCTGGTGAATCTATAGATGCCATGTTTTCGCGCTTTGATGCTATAGTGAGTAACTTGCGATCCAACGGGACGCTTGCTTACAGTGATCATGATAGGGCTATCAAGCTTCTCTATGCTCTTGACCGTAGCATATGGGAGGTGAAGATATCCAGCATTGAGGAGTCCACAGGCTATGACACTCTAACCTGTGATGAACTCTTTAGCAAGCTGAAGTCCACAGAGATTGCCAAGGCATCTCTTGCAGTGCACAGAAGCTCTTTGCCACAGCCATTGGCATTGGTTTCTAGCACTAGCCGTGGCACCACTGCAGAACCAAGCACATCAGGCACTTGTGTTCTTGCAGATGGTTTTGCTTTGTCCTCCCTGGTCTCCGTCACAAAGGAGCAGGTGGATACTCTAGCAGATGACGAGCTTGCTCTCATTGCCCGGAGGTTCACCCGCTTTCATCATGAGAGACGGGATCAGCGGAGAAGTGGTTTTAGTGGCTGCTATGAATGTGGCGACACTTCTCACATAAAGGCCAATTGCCCCAAGGTCAAAAAGAGAGATGAGAGTGACCGCCCTAAATACCACAAGAAGGAGAGGAAACCCTTTGTGAAGGGCAAGCGCGGCAAGATGGCTAAGAAAGTAGCCAAGGCCGCTTCCAGAGCCTTTGTTGCTGCTCTCAGCGACATCGACACTTCCTCAACTGAGGAGTCGAGCTCTGAGGAGGAGGAGTCCCCAAGAAAGGAGGACAAGAAGGACAAGAAGGGACGTGACTTCACCGGCCTTTGCTTCTTGGCCGACAGCGATCACAGCGGCGATGAGCTTGACTCATCTGAGGTAAACCTATCGTCTGACCAGCTTTTAGTTAAATTAGATGAGCTGAATGAAGTTGTGCTTGGTCAGGATAGATTACTTGTGCAAGCCGCTAGAGAAAGGAAAGACCTTAGACTTAGGCTAGAAAATATGTCTACTGAATATGCCATGCTTAAGTCTAAGTTTGATGATGCTGAATGTGAATCATGTTCTGTTGTCATGAGTGAGCTTGCTCAGTTGCGTTCTGTTCATGCTCAAACTCTTTCTGAGCTTGAGACTGCACAGAAGCAGCTTTTGGAGGTGGATTCTAGACCTCATGATATTATTGATTGCATGAACTGCTCTTTATTGCGCGATAGCATTAATTTACGTGATAAGCATGTTCATGATTTAGAGGCTAGATTGGAGAGGGCCGGTAGTTCTAAGGATGTGCAACCTGTTTGTGACACTTGCATCACCCTTAAGGACCAGCTAGGCACTGTCAGAGAGCGAGCTGAAAATCTCATGTCTGAAAATGAATACCTTCTTTCTGTGGTGAATAAATGCACTGAAGGGAAGGGTAGGATGGATTTGCTCTTGGCCAAGACCAAGTTGTGTGCTGACAGAGCCGGGGTAGCTCTAGGTTTGGGTTTTGAGAGGATAGCTTCAGACAGTAAAACCAAAACTGTTTTTACCTCTCCTACCACCCTAGAGAAAGAGAGAGCTCTGTTGGACACCCCTCCAGCCAAAAAGCCTACCCATCCACAAAAGAAAACCACTCCTCCTGCCAAGAAAAATCCTCCCAAGAAAGCCACTCAGAAGAAACCCAAGGAGCCTGTGAGAATTGCTCCTGTGACCCATGAGAGTGCCCCCAGGAGAGTGTTTCACTGTTCGTATTGTCAGCGGGCGGGTCATTTGATTGGTTTCTGTTTCCGTCGCATCAAGGATGAGCGACGTGCTCAGGCGATGAGCTATCAGGACATGCATTACCCGTCTTCAGGTATGCATGAGTCTGAGTATTACTCTCGTCCTGTTTTCGAGGCTCCTCGTGCTTCTCGGAGAGGTTTTGCTCCTCGAGGTGTTCACCATGTTCCATATGGTGGTAGACCCCGGGCGAGTAGCTTTGTACCTCATCAGAGTAGGAGACCTCGACATGCTTTGCGTTCTTTGCATGAAGGTAGACCTCGCACTTTGCATCATTCTGATTTTTATGTGCGTAGACCGTCTACTTTTACTGTGCCTACTACTCGTGTCACTCAGTGCTGGATGCCTCGTCATTATTTTACTCACCCCAGCACTGAGCGATCGAGGCGTTCTTATCATGTGTAGGCGACAGGTCGAGGCTTGGAGGGCACATGGATCATGGACTCCGGTTGTTCGCGCCACATGACCGGAGATGCAAACTGGTTCTCCAGCCTCACAACAACCAAGCAAAGGGAACATATCACCTTCGGAAACAATCGAAGGAGTAGAGTGAAAGGTAAAGGTGTGGTAAGAATTAACTCGAATTTCACTCTCAAAGATGTTGCTTTGGTTGAGAACCTGGGATACAATTTGCTGTCTGTATCTCAGTTGCTTGATGAGGGCTTCGAAGTGCGATTTCATCGCGATACTTCGCAAGTGCTCAATTCTGATGGCGTTGTGGTGTGTAAGATCTTTAGGGTTGGGAGAGTTTTTGGAGCTGACTTTTCAGAGTCATCTGGTTCTTCTCATTGTCTTGTTGCACATTCGACTTCTGAGCTTTGGAAGTGGCATAGGAGACTAGGGCATATGAGCTTTGAGTTGCTCGCTCGTCTGAGCGCCCTAGGTTTGATCCGAGGATTGCCCAAGCTCAAGTTTGAGAAGAATTTAGTTTGCGCTCCTTGTCGACATGGTAAAATGATTGCCGCTTCGCATTCGCCAGTCACCACAGTGATGACTGAACAGCCCGGAGAACTTCTCCACATGGACACTGTAGGTCCTTCTCGGGTTAGTTCTTTAGGCGGCAAGTGGTATGTACTTGTTATTGTCGACGATTTCTCTCGCTACTCTTGGGTCTTCTTTCTTGCCAGCAAGGATGAAGTGTTTTCACACTTTCGGAGCTTGGCTTTGAGACTTTTCACTGAACTCCCTGGTGCATTAAAATTCATTCGAAGCGATAATGGCACCGAGTTCAAAAATAGTCTCTTTGTTGACTTTTGCATGGAGCATGGCATAGAACATCAATTCTCTGCTCCGCGGGTTCCTCAACAGAATGGTGTTGTTGAGAGGAAAAACCGCACTTTGGTTGAGATGGCTAGGACGATGCTTGATGAGCATAGGACTCCTAGAAAATTCTGGGCTGAGGCCATGAACACTGCTTGTTACATCTCAAACCGAATTTTCTTGCGCTCAATTTTAAATTTGACATCTTATGAGCTGCGTTTTGGGAGACAGCCCAAGGTTACTCATCTTCGAGTTTTTGGCTGTCGCTGCTTTATCCTAAAACGTGGTAACTTGGATAAATTTGAGTCGCGATCTTCTGACGGGATCTTTTGGGTTATACTACTCATGGTCATTCTTATCGTGTTTATAACTTGGAAACTAACACTGTCATCGAGTCATGTGATGTGACTTTTGATGAATCAACCCCCTCTGTTAGTTCTGCTCTTGAACAGGCAGATGAACACGACATGGAACAGACCTTGTTTGAAGAAGAAGATCCCGGAGAATTCGAGGATGAACCCCTACTACCCTCGACATCGACCCCCGAAGCTGACCCCGCTTCAACTACTTCGGCACGAGGTCCCGAAGCGACTACCTCAACATCGGTCATCTTGGACCACTCCAACGCACAAGTTGAGGGGGAGACTGCATCCCGCCGCGAGGCTCCACATCATGTCCAAAGGATGCACCCTCCCGAGCAGATCATTGGTGAGCTTGATCAAAGGGTAACTCGTTCTCACGCTCATTTTACTAATGCTGCTTTTGTTGCTTCTTTCGAGCCTTTAGATGTTAGTCATGCACTTTCTGATTCTAGTTGGATCAATGCCATGCATGAAGAGCTTGAGAATTTTGAAAGAAACCAAGTCTGGACTTTAGTTGATCCTCCACCAAATGTTCATTTCATTGGAACAAAATGGATTTTTAAAAATAAACAAGGGGAGGATGGAACAATTGTTAGAAATAAGGCTAGACTTGTAGCTCAGGGCTTTTCTCAACTAGAAGGGATTGATTTTACTGAAACTTTTGCACCTGTTGCTCGCCTTGAGGCCATTAGGATTTTGCTTGCCTTTGCGACATCCCGGGGATTCAAACTCTATCAAATGGATGTTAAAAGTGCTTTTCTTAATGGCTTCATAGGTGAAGATGTTTATGTAAAACAACCCCCTGGTTTTGAAAACCCCAAGTACCCACATAAAGTCCTTAAACTTCATAAGGCGCTTTATGGACTCAAGCAGGCCCCTCGGGCGTGGTATGATAGACTTAAGTCTTTTCTGCTTGAGCGAGGGTATTTAATGGGCTCTGTTGATAAAACTTTGTTTACTCTCAAGCATGGCAAAGATTTCCTCCTAGTTCAGATTTATGTGGATGATATCATCTTTGGTGGCTCTTCTCATGCTTTGGTTGCCGAGTTTGCAGATACCATGAGCAGGGAGTTTGAAATGTCGATGATGGGTGAACTCACCTTTTTCCTTGGTTTGCAAATCAAGCAAAGCAAACAAGGTACTTTTGTCCACCAGACAAAGTACACCAAGGACCTGCTCAAGAAGTTCGACATGTCCGATGCGAAGCCCCTCGCCACTCCAATGGCTACATCTGTAGCATTGGACCCTGACGAAGATGGAGAAGCCGTAGATCAGAAGGAGTTTCGGAGCATGATCGGCTCCCTCCTCTACTTGACTGCCACGAGGCCGGACATACACTTCGCTGTGTGTCTGTGCGCTCGTTTTCAGGCTTCACCACGAGCTTCGCACCGCCAAGCGGTTAAGCGCATTCTAAGGTATCTTAAGCACACCCTTGAATTTGGCATATGGTATTCATCGTCTTCATCTTTATGTCTTAGAGGTTATTCAGATGCGGATTTTGCTGGGTGTAGAATTGATAGGAAGAGTACCTCTGGTACTTGTCATTTTCTGGGTACGTCTCTGGTTTGCTGGTCTTCCCGCAAACAGTCTAGTGTTGCACAATCGACGGCCGAGGCCGAATATGTTGCTGCAGCTAGCTGTTGCTCTCAGATCTTGTGGATGGTTTCCACTTTGCGGGATTTCGGGTTAGATTATAAGAGTGTTCCACTTTTCTGTGATAACACTAGTGCTATTTGTATTGCAAACAACCCGGTTCAGCACTCCAGAACCAAACACATTGATGTACGGTATCATTTTCTCAGAGATCACAATGAGAAGGGTGATATTGAACTTCAATATGTTGATACCCAACACCAGCTTGCCGATATTTTTACAAAACCCCTCGATGCTTCTCGATTTGCTTACTTGCGTGGGGAACTTGGTATTTGTCATCCCTACGGCATTTTGTGAGGGGGAGCTGCTTTTAATTGTCTTGCATATGCTCATTATGTGTGGAATTGCACTTACATCTTTTGCTATTATATGCCTGCTTTTAATTCAAAGAAATCATGACAGCTCAGCTCTATGAAATATGTCTGGAACATTGATTGTGCATGATGTTTTATTTTCTAAAAATTAAAATTTGCTCATCACACTATCTTGTATCTAGCTTGATTAGGCAGGACTGCTTTTAGCTATCTTTTATCTACTTGACAGCAAGACACTGTTCCTTGGATGCTAAAATTTGCAACTTGAAAACTTGTGTTCTTTATTCATGGATATTCATCAAAATATTAAATTCATCAAAATCAAAATAAAAAAAAATCCATGATTTGCCTGGTTTCAATGAAAAGATCCAGGAGGGTTTGTTTGTCGCACTACTCTATTCTAGACTGCTTACCATTGCACTTTGGTCTGAACTGGAATAGTGTAGTGTATGCCAAAATCACCGCCTTAAGCTTCAGATGGCTTTCATGCCTAGGCTTGGCCTGATTGGAAAGTATAAGGTGGACAAACAAATAACCCCTGGCATTAAGAAAAAGAACAACAAAATTAATTGATCATCAAGTTTGCTTTCACAGCTCCTTTTGAACAAGACTTGTCTGTCTAGGGTAGAATTTGTTAGCTTTGCGCAGTCCTTGCCTTTCATGTCTAGCTACTATGATTAAGTGGTGATGCTTTCACTTCAAAATGACAAAATCACATGCCATCATCTTGTTTCACAGATTGTTAAATTGAGCTGAGCACATGATCATTTATGTTACTGTTGGCATATTTTTGCATTATATGTCCTTGCAATTCTATTCATGTCGCAGCTTTGCATCTTTTGAATGCTCCTTGATGCTTGCATTGCCAAAGGGGGAGAGATTTTGCTATGTTCTCTGCTGCAAGAAGGCATTATTTCTAAAGGGGGAGTCTCTGCTGCAAGAAGGCATTATTTCTAAAGGGGGAGAGATTTTTGACATAAAGGGGGAGAAAAATTTGCTCAAACTCAGGGGGAGTTTTGCCGAAAGGGCTTTTGAGAATCTTTTGAGAAAGGGGGAGAAAATTTCTTTTATCAAGTGACATGCTTTGGCTCTTTTCTGAGTTTTTATGGTCACTTGTGTGCTGAAAGTTTTTTAAATTTTCTTGAACTTGGATTTGGTTGTCAATGCACTCATCAAGGGGGAGATTGAGAAACCAAGGGTGGTTTCGGTGTTTTGTGATGAGTGATTGACAGGCATTTTACCCTCTGTTCGAAGGGTACCTCCGAAGGGGCTTCGGAGGTGGTACCTCCGAAGGGTGTTCGGAGGTGTGTCACCGAAGGGTGTTCGGTGTTTGCTTGCTGCAGCTGTGCAGCGGAGTGTGCTTGTCGGAGGGGTCCGGCAGTACGCGATGACTGGGTTCGTACCGAAGGCTTCGGTACTTTGGGCGGTACACCGGAGTGTGTGCCGAAGGTTGCTAACCCGGAGAGGTCTCCGGAGTACTGGATACACTTGTCTGCTTGTCGGTGGTGCGCAGGGACTTCGGTGGCGACGGACAGGGTTCGAGCCAGGTGAACTTGGGTCAAGCGGGTGGTTTGATGCCAAGGGAGCAGGGAGCTCCGTCACAGTAGCTGCGAAGGTGGTCCGGGTCGGTCCTCGGGTCGAGGCGTGCCAGGTGAAGGCAGAGAGTGCGGAGCGTGGCTCCGGCTGAAGGTACTCCGAGACAAAGTCCTCGGAGGTGAGGCACTTCGAAGGTACTCCGAATGGAGTGACTTCGGAGTTGGTGGAACAAGTCCTCTGCGGAGGCAAGGTGTTCGAAGTGTGCTCCGGAGGGAGACACTCGAAGGTGGCCCGACGAAGGTCTCAGAAGTCGAGGCGCATCGAAGGCATGGTCCGGGTGAGGCTCGTCGAGGAGTGTGCTCGGAGTGAGACACTGCGACGAAGTGCTCATGGAATGCTTCATGCGGAGGCCTTGGACGAAGGAGGGACTTCGAAGGGTGGTACTCCGAAGGTAGGGCTTCGGAGTGTGAAGGACTTCGGAGCGAGGCTAGCTCCGGAGTGAGGTTGACTTGAGGTGCTTCGGCCATGCATGGCTTCGGTACACGGACGGACGGTGTTCGAGCTCGGAGTAGCTGCGAAGCCGTGGTGATCCACTCCGGAGGTGGTGGTGCGAAGGCCCAAGGGCTTTGACGGCTTCGGCTCAAAACCGTCACTGTATCGAAGGTCTTCTTCGGCGGAGCGAAGGCCAACTGGCTGCAGGCTTCTCGCCGAAGCTTCCGCACCCCTCGCGTGCGAAGGGAGGTTCCAGAAGTCAACACTGTAAAGGCTGACACTGTCTGTTCTGAAAAAGGCTGACACTGTCCCCTCTGCAGCTGACAGAGAAGCCTCCAAAATAAAGGTGGACTACCTTTTGTACCCCTTAGTTCTGTAGAGACAAATCTGTTGTAAACCCTAGGGGTAAAGTAGTCACTTCCTTAGGATGAAGCCGTGGGCTATAAATATGGGGGCTCGGTAGGTAACATTTAACACTTTGAGCATTTACTGTTGAGCTCCTGTAGACAGACCTCGCTGTATTCATTCTGAGTTCAATTTATTTCAGTGTTCCTTGTTCAAGCAGCGAAGCCCTGCTTCCTTGTGCTTTTGCTTGAGCTCGCGTTGCATACCTCGCTAGCTTTTAGTTCACCGAAGCCTGTTTTGGCGAAGGGTGTTTTTCTCGCGAAGTGTGCTTTTCAGTGTGCTGTCGCTCTGTGTAACACGAGGCAAGACCTCGCTGATTACTAGCGAAGCCCTGGTTGTTTCCCGTTTTGCTTCTTGTGTCGAAGCCCTTAGCGAAGTCCGATTTGTGTGCGTGTAGACCTTCGGGTACGAAGCCCAGCACTCGTTGCTGTTGCCAAGTACTTGGTCGAAGTCCTCAGAGGGCTGTCCACTCTTGCGAAGGGTGAAGTGCGAAGCCTGCTCGAAGCACCTGTGTGCGGAGCCTGCACTGACTTAGCAGAGTAGATTTTCGAGGGTTGTTAGTGGAGCGAAGTCTTCTTGGCTTCGAACTTTTGCTCCTCCGAAGTCTGTGTTCGAAGGTGTCGAAGTACCTCCGAACCAGACCGTCGAAGGCTGTGTTCGAAGCCTGTTCCGCAGAAGACAGAACAGAACCGAAGGCTAAGTTTTAGCCCAAATTTTTAAAAGCTCCCATTCACCCCCCCTCTGGTCGCCGTTTCCGGTCCATCATAAACATATTGATGTGTGCTTTCACTTTTTGAGAGATCAGTATGAGAAAGGTTTATTGACCTTATTCATGTTGATTCTCATCCTCAGTTGGCTGACATTCTTACAAAACTCCTAGATCAGTCTACCTTTGAACGTTTGCGAGTGTATTTGGGAGTTATGTTTCCTTTTTAGGAAATTTGTGTCTTTTCTTTCTTCTTTACTCTTTTATCGACTCTTTTGTGTGAGTACATATCATGCATATTCATATATCCACACTTTAAGCTTGCTTTTGTTATATGATTAAACTGCTTTTACTTGTTTCTGCTAGTATATGCTTTTGAATACCTGTCAATAATGAGCATTCTTTGTTTTAGTTCACATGACATATCTGATATCTGTCATATGCATGGCTTTTATGCTTTAAAATTTAAAAATGGTCACCACTGATTCTAGTAACTTGTATATGTAGGCTGAATGCTTTTGCTATCTTTTTCATGCTTGGTAGCTAAATCCTTATTTTGATGCAAATTTGCAACTTTGACATCTATATGCTTTACATGGAAAATATGCCATATAAATGATAAAAATCATGAAAAATGAAAAATGGAAAATGCATGCCTTTTATGCTTAAGTGAAAAAGATCCAGGTGGGTTGCTTTGTCGCATTGCATTATTCTTGACTGCTTACCATAGCACTTTGGTATGAACTAGGACATTGTAATGTATACCAAGACCAATGCCTTAAGCTTCTGATGGTCCTGTTCTGGCTTAGGATTGGCTTGGTCGGATAGCATAAGGTTGACATGCAAATAATCCCCGTAATGAAATTGAAAGAAAAATGAATGTAAAAGCCTGAAAATATAAAGTTAACAATTTTGCTGAAGCTATGAGTTTTGGATAATGCTTATCTTGGAAGATATTAGCTAGCCTTTGCAATTCATGCTTTGTTTGTCAACTAGAAAATGTGGTGATGCTTTATTTGAAAAATCTAAAAATGCGTGCAAATGACTTTCTTTAGATTATATCGATTGCTCTGATCATGCCATGTTTCTTAGATAGCATTCCCTTCTGTACTTGCTAAGATTTTGTAATTGTTGTTAATCATATCTAAGAAGCTTTCTTTTTACACTCAATTTGCACCCTAGTTGCATTCATTGCATATTTTGAGGGGGGGCTGCATTTCAGGGGCAGTGGAGTTGAGTTGAGTTGTGTCTCGTTGAGTGCTTTTAGTCTCACTTGATAAGTCCAATTGTCAATAAGGGAGAGAAATTTTGGGATATTTGATATTTTAGAAGAGCTTAGGGGGAGATTTTGGCTTTCTCTGGAATTGATTCAGGGAGAGTTTTATACTCTTCTAGATTTTAGGGGGAGTTTTATTCTCTTTGCATTTACTCTTCTCGATATCCTTGTTGATAATTTAGATATTGTACTCATTTGAGTTTTTGTTTGAAATCTTTGTTGATTTATTTTCTATTTAACAATAATGACCTTTTATTTTATTTTGTCCTTTATGTTCTCTTGTGTTTTGTTTTCCATGTTTCCACATGTTGTTGCAAGTTCCAAGTGAAGATGAAGAAGGTGTTGATAATGCACTCATCAAGGGGAAGATTGAGGAGTCATATTGAAGATAATGGGCCTCATGGCTCCAAAAGATGATGAATGATTGTCAACGGAAGTCAAAGAGAGAGAGAGAGAGGATGAGATGAAGAGGAGAAGAGAAGACTTGTTGTGTCTTTACTTCGTGTTTCTTAGGTAAACAGGCGGCGAGTGAATGTCGGGCAGAGGGAGCCGCGGAGTCGGGCCGGCCCAATCCGGGTATATGGGCCATGAATGGTAGGGGACTCGTCATGGTGTTGACCTGATTTGACTAAGGTAAATGGGCGTCGAGCGACTACTGGGTCGAGGGGCCATATAGTCGAGTCGACCCAATTTGGGTACCTGGTGCGAAGATGGTGAGTGTTTTATGGGTTTCAGCGCAAAACCGACACCCAATCTAGAATGTCAAATGAAGATCAGACAGTCCTGAAGTGAAGCTGTAGCTGCTACGAAAGCTCCGCGTCAAGACAAACTACCTTTAGTTAGGATTTTACTTTTTGCCCATTTGGCCCACAATTTGTCTTAATTGAGTCTGTAAAAATCCTAAAGGCAGTTTAGACATTTTTTATTTTATTCTTGCATCTCTAAAATACCCTAAGAGTATATTGAGATTTTTCTGATTTTTGAGTGGCCTATAAAAAGACCCCGTACCCTAGGGTTTTTTATTAACACAATTAATCAGAAAAATATCACATTTCAAATTTTACTTTCTTCTTCTCCACTATTACAGCGCCGCCGGTAGGAAACTTTACGCTACCACCCTGCGCGTGATTTGCCTATGTTCGTCCTTCCTTGGGAATCGAGCCCACCACTTCAGGCCTCACACACGTGCCCAGCAATAGCCTATCTCTGATTTTTCCTCTCCCCGAGTCGACCAAGCCGCATCAGCGGTTTTTCTGGTCACATGTAGCAGCTCTGGCACTACTGCGTCGTGTCCTGAGGTGGGTGCAACCGTAGTGTCCTGGCGCTGCCATAGCGAGCTATCACCGTCGTGCATGCGTGAAGGTACCAGCGACTGCCTTTGGTGTTTACTTTCCCCTGGTGCCATCGTTTTCTTCGTCCAGTCGGTTCTGCCTCCTGTGTTTTCCTTCCGCACGCTGCTACAATTCATCTTATACACAGGTAAGTGAAGGTATACTAATTTCTTTTCTTGTATTTATAATCAGTATTTTAATTTACTGCAAGACTGCTTTATTCATGGAGCCAAATAGTTGAACTATTTATTTTGTCTGTGAAATACATGATCTGAATTTATTTGATTAAATGCGTGTGATCTTATTCCATGATTAGTATTTGACTAATTACCTATGAAATGTGGTTATTTCCCAAGTGCTTGATTAAATGTCTATGATTTAGTAGAATGATTGATGATCAGTCATTTGATCTATGAGTAATATTAATCTACCGCTGAGCACTGTTTTGGTATCTTATTAATTAGGACACAGATTGTTTTTTGGAGGCTAGATTATTTTAGTTCTTGTGATCTCTCAGACTGTCGTATCACATCATATTACACAGGAGAGTGATAGCACTTGGTTAATTTTTGATTTCGGTGTGAAAATTTGCTAGATTCACTAGTTGTTTTTGGAGGGGCGTTGGGTATTAAGCGAAGGCTATCTATTCGAAATAATTTGTTGAGGCGCCCATCCACCCCTTTTGGTCGCCACTCTCAGTCCTACAATTGGTAGCAATAGAAGGAGCTTCGGCAGTAACGTTGATCGGAGCAACGATGATGGTAGGAGTGGTCGATACACTAGAGCCGGTGGCGACGCCTTCCAGTGTATCGTCCTCAGTAACAACGTCCGCAGTAACATTCTGTTGGGGGAATTAGTTTTTCCCTTCAACATGGGCCAAATGACGTCAGCCTTCGAAAGCCTGGGCCTAGAGCTTGTCAGCTGGCAGAGCCTAAAGGAGAGCTCTAGCCTCCTCTAACAAAGTCAACTCTAAGAGCAGCCAAGACCTTCGCCTCCGGGTCCCCCCGGAGCCAAGCCTCCGGGGGCCGGTTTGGAACCCACCTCTGATCCCTCTTCGGGGTCCGCTTCGGGGTTCACCTCGGGGCCCTCTTCTAGGTCCACCTCGAAACCCTCTTCGTGGTGCACTTCGGGGTCTGCCTCGGAGCCCTCTTTGGGGTCCGCTTCGGAGCCCTCTTCGGAGTCCGCTTCGGGGTACGCCTCGGAGCCCTCTTCAGGGTCCGCCTCGGAGCCCTCCTCGGGGTTCGCTTTGGGGTCCGCCTCAAAGCCCTCTTCTGGGTCCGCCTCGGAGCCCTCTTCAGGGTTCGCCTCGGAGCCCTCTTCGGGGTTCGCTTCGGGGTCTGCCTCGGAGCCCTCTTCGGAGCACTCTTCGGGGTCTGCTTCGGGGTCCGCCTAGGAGCCCTCCTCGGGGTCCGCTTCAGGGTCCGCCTCAGAGCCCTCTTCGGAGGCCTCTTCGGGGTCCGCCTCAGAGCCCTCTTCGGGATCCGCTTCGGAGCCCGCTTCAGAGCCCCCTCAGCTACCTCTAACTTAAGACCGACAATTACTTCGGACCAGGAAAAATATCCAAGCATCGGTACAGTATAAAGCCATACCGGGCCCCCTCGCCCCCGGTATGCCGTATACCTACTCCAGAAGTGACATTTATCTACTGCGTCTGTAAAGTCAAATGTACAGTAGCCTAGCCTTTTTCCCTTCTTGCCCCCATGAAGCCTACGGCTTGTAGAGGGCAATTGAGTCTTTTCCTTTGGCCTGTATGCATATAAAAGCAGAGCCATGCCCTTGTAATAGACAGGTTATTCAATAGAGGCAAAACTATGCCAAACCCACTATAAACTGGACGTAGGGCTGTTATCCCTCAGGGGAGGCCTGAACTAGTATAAATTCTCTCTCCCTCTACGAGAACCCTTTGAGGTTCACTGTACACACCATATACCACATAAAAACCTGTTGTAGCTAACACAATTGCTACAACACATTCCTAGCGACTGGAGCCAATGAAGCACTAGCAGTGTCATCGGCCATATCATTAAATGCCGCATAGAAGGAGGAGATATCAAGAGGAGGAGGAGATGGTGGCTGAAACAATAAGAAAATATAAAGTGTTGAAGTCACAAGGAATCAAAGATGCTACAGAATGATAAGAAAAAACCTGAGATTATGGGGGCTCTTCGGCGACCGGTAAAGAAGCGTCAGCAGCGGGCGCATGTGCAAAAAGGGAAGCAATCGACATCGGCTGTAGATAAAAGAAGGTAAACAAATAGGGCTGAATGGAGAAATCCTTCATAAGAATGGAAAGCCTACCGGACGCAGCGGGGTTGGAACTGAGACTGCAGCTTGACCGGATTGGGCCTTGGTAACCCTTTGCACGGTAGTGACCAACCTCTCACACTTGTGCCATAGGGTTTTGGCCTTCCTGGTTAATCCATTCCAATGGAGTGGGAGCCTCGCTACCTAGATTAGTAGTGGCTGATAGTGGTCCATAAAGTATCAGCTGACCACTTTGGCTCATCGAAGGCGCGTCGAAGTCATATTCCTACTAACGTAGAAATGATCAAAAGATGAAATATGTAAAAAAAACAAGTTGAGAAGAGATAAATCAAAGAAACCTCAGGGTCGATACCTACGAAGGCAGGGTCCAGCAAAAGGCAATGGCGCTTGGAATGTCAGTTGAAGAGGTGCTGGCTCGTCTCGACCCACCATCTCTTATAAGGGACCAAGGCCACCCAACACGCCATCCAACAGTTGAACTCACCTAAAGGGATTTGATATGCCATCAAAAGAAGCTGATTATATTCTAGGGAGCTTTTGATCTCGCCCCAGAGTTGGATCCGATCGATAAAGAACATGTTGATTGGTAGTTAGCCAAAAGCAAACTAAAGGGCACAAGCCGTTGGATGATAGAACACGTAAAATGGCTTGCGCGCATAGCCAACCGTGAAATTGGCTAGAAGAAGGCAAGGAGAGATACAAGCAATAAATATGTCCCTGCTCTCCTAGTCAACGAAAACATCGGCCAACGATAGCCAATGTAGATGTTCATAGTCTTCCAAGGACCAATATGCAAACCAGATTATGTGGTCATGGGTAAAACCGCAGTAGAAAGCTTTGAACCATTGGGCCAAGAGATCAGTGGACATTTTCATTCCTCATGACAAGCAGCTGCCTCGCCCAAAGACGTGCACCGATGAGTGGTCGGTTGGGTGGACTCAGGGTAATAAGAGGGGAATAAAAGAAGATCAAAAGAAGGGCCGGAAGAAATTTTGGCTATGTATACGTTAAGCTAAAGCTAAAGGAACCACCAAGGACAACCGAGATAGCCCACTGCCTCACCAACCGATAATCGGACCAAGGCCTGGTGAAAGAGGTGGTAGAGGGAGCCAAGAATCTATCGACCTAAAGGAATTTTTATGTTGGCGGCTAGTTTCTCTACCATGAATTAAAGGTGGCAAGTAGATCTGAGGGTGGATCCATAGAAAAGAGACGTCTCGAGCCAAAGGTTGATGAAGGAAACATACTTTCACATGACAACAGGGTTGGTTCGTTTATTATGAATCAAAAAATATTTTTCCCAACCACTGCTGGACTTGGTGTCAAGACGATGAGAGGGTTTGGAGCAGAAGGAGAAGGGATCGGGTTTTGCGGTGATATCGAGGGAGGTCAAAACAGTAACTTCGAGAAGATTGGGGCTCATTGGCCCATGACCAAAAAGAAAGCATTCAACGCATCGGACCAAAGGTAACAAGAAGAAGCTAACATCGACTCATTTTTGTAAGGTGCACCAAGAGAGAGGCTAATGCAGTGCGATATACTAGTATGCTCCCAGGAACTACGTTCTGATTTGTCAACTCGAAGGTACCAATTGTGCCAACTGAGAAGCGGAGAAGGAAAAGCCCTAAAACTTTGGTTCCAATCTGACATAAGTATTTTTGAGTTTTTAAAAGGAATTTGTTAAACTTCAGCATTAATAAAGTTAGTCTGATCAGAATCACCTACTGGACCCAAGAATAGCAAGAAGGGTGGCTGGCGATGGGGATTAGGATTTGACTTTTTAGATTCTACAGAAGAAAAGAAAAAAGAGTAAATCCAAAAGTAAAAACAAAAATGTGGTCAAGAACACCGAAGAACAGTAAGGAAAGGGGAAAAGAGAGTATTGAAAAACTTACCTCGGGGACAAAAGTGTTCGTCGCCATTGTAACGATTAATTGAGTCAAGGCCGGTGAGGGAGATGAAGACGGCGAAGTCACAATCTTAAGGACATGAGGGGCAGTCCGAGGATGCCAGTGGTGAGTTCAAAAGGCTAAAGAAATAAGGTTGTTGTGTGGAGGTGTAGAGAATAAGATGAAGCCAGCGGATACTTATAAAGTGAAGACAATGCCTTGGTAGCTGGGTCAAGCGGATCCTAGTAGATTCAGTGGGACCAACCACAACGTTCAGCAAAGGTTATAATAATCAGTACGTTGTTTGAGATGCCGAATTTATCACAGGTCCGGGATTGGAGGAACAAAATCTTTGGTGATTCTATTTAAAGGCACCATTGTCGGACTGTGTGGAATGAAGCCTGGTCCAATGCCGCCACAAAAGAGAAGTAGATGTGTCATTCCAGGAGATATTCGTCAAAGTCCTCCATGGCTGGAAAAATAAGCGAAGAAGGAGATGAGGATGTTGATGAAGAGTTCTACAAAGGTGGAAACATTGTTTCGAAGATATATAGAAGGCTTAACGACATCAGAAGGCAAAAGGTTGATTGCTAATAGAGAGTTTGATTGGACTTTTGAAATGACAGGATGCAAAAAGCCTTAAATGAGTAATAATTTTGAAGCATTAGCTATACTTGTGCTATAAAAATGGGGGGCGTGTGTTGACGGCGAAATTTGGTTAAGGCCCAAGCCTAGTAAAAACCCGACATGGTTAGTAGAAGTCAAAGAAACCCGGTCAAAGATAGTCAAAGGAGTCCATCCATTGTACGTGACCGGATATGAAGGAGCTGATAGAGATGAAGATGGGATGAAAACATAATTGGTTACAATCATAGTGGATGACACGTCTCCAGACTATAAATATGTATCTAGTATGTACATTAGAGGACACACAACTACAACTATAAAACTACTCTCGGCACATCGCCACCCTTGTTTATTCAAGGTTAATCCTAGCAGGACTTGGCACTTGGAGATATGTTGCGTCGTTTCGATCTCCAGCGAAGAGGTGAGTCCCAACACCCCAGTGATTATATCGACTAAGTTGATGTTGTTCAAGGCTGCATCGCTTTGATCTCTTGTGACGCTAGGTTCGGTCAATATAATCACTGTTTTATCTTATTGTATTAGCTAGGTTTGAGGTTGTATAATTATGATTTCTTAAATCGATGTAGATCAAGTATCTTAGTTCAAGGCTTTATCAGTTAAGTTTGACATCTTGATGTATTGTATCTTGTTTATGTTGTACATCATCCATCTGAATAAAGTATGCCTGATATGTTGAAGGACTATTAGTCATTCATGATTTAGCAACTATCTTGGTTAGGTCTGATCTTGTTATCATGGTGATTTAATAGTGTAACATCCCAAGGTTTTAAAAAATAAATAAAATAAAGAAAATGAATTTTCTGGAATATAAGTGATTTATGAAATTAAAGAAAATACTAAAAGAGACCTAACAAAGCCAAACAGGAATAAATACTTCAAATTTTAAATTGAAAAATTTATGGTGGAATCTATAGGCCAAGATATAATTTTAGGAATTTTTACAAATTTTTATCAACAGTGAATCAACCCTTAAACAAATAAATGAAATACGAGAATTATTTTAATTCAGAAAAGCATTTTAAATCCCAGTGGGCCGCAAACCATCAATCTGCCTCAGCCCGGCCCAGCCCAGTGCCCGTTTCACTGCCAAGTGGGACCCAGGTGTTGGCGCCAACCTCCCTCCTCTCTCTCCCGCCCGCGCCCCGCCTCAGCCCTACGCGTCAGCCTCTCTCTCCCCCCTCATTCGGCCACTGACCGCCCGGGCCCGCCTGTCGGCCCTTCCTTTTTCGCTCACCCACCGACAGGTGGGGGCCACCTGTCGGATCCATCGTCTCTGATGGAATCCCCCCTCCCCTTTCCTTATCCGGTGACCTCCTTCTGTTTTCTCGCCGTCGGCCGCCCGTATCCGTCGATCCGACCCCGGATTCTTTTCCCCCGATCGCCGGCGACCCCATTCCATCTAAAGCCGACGCGGTTTCACCTATATGGAAGCTAGCCCATGCATTTGGAATCCTTGCCGGAGTAAATAAGGAACCCTCTCGGGTTTCCTCCGTTTACCTTGCCATATCAGCGCCGGTGACCCCCTATAAGTACCCTACCGAACACTGCACTCTGCCCACACCACCTTAGCGCACGCCATCACATTCCAGAGCGCCGCCGCCCATTTTTCAGCCTTTAGCTCTGCTTCGCCTCTGGCCACCACTCGCCAAAGACTCAAGCCACCGCTAACCTCACCGATGACACCTCTGTGACCGCCATCTCCCGCCCGTCACCGGCCTCGCCTCCGTTGGGCTAGAACACCACCGGAACTCCGCCATCACCTCCAACCAGATGGACCTTCATCGCCCCTCTTCGACGCCGGTCGCCGTTAGCTCGCCACCGCCACCACCGCCGGTACGCCCGTACTCCCCGTGGTCCCCACTTTCCATTTTAGGCCTTAGCTTGGCTAGTGAGCCCTCGCCGACGCCGGAATTGCTCGCTGTTGCGCCGCCGGAGTCGGGAACGAAGGGGGTAATCCCCCTTACACGCGTGCTGTGCCAGATCCATTCCTGGCCACATGTTTGTAATCGGACGGCCCAGATTAAATCCCGTAGGGATTTAATCAGAGCCATCGATCTGGTCAAAGTGGTACCGAGGCCTCACAGCCGTCGATCGCCACTTAACCCTCCCACCTCGCGCCTGACCGCTTGATCTAGATCGGACGGTCCAGATCGATCCGGTCCACGTGCATAGTAACCTAGTCCACCGTGGGCTTGGCTCACCGTGGACCAGAACCCATTTTCTATTTAAAATAAAATTCAGAAATTGATTTAAACTTTAAAAATTCATAACTTGCTCATTTTAACTCCAAATTTCACCATTCAAATTTTGTTAAATTCCTCTTTTTATTCTCTACATGTTTATGCCATAAAAACAGTATGTTACTTTAGCACAAAATATTCTTATTAATTAAATGAATAAAAACCCCTTAGGGATAAATTGATAAATCATGAAATAAATTAGGAAAAACCCCTAAACTTTAACCTTTAATATTATTCAATATAACTTCAGAATAACAAAGCTTAATTCACATATTGAAATCCTAAAACTTGTATGCTTATGTTATGTGATATTTTGATTGTTTATTGAATGTTTTATGTAATTTTTTTCCGTATCGAGAAGACTACGAGATCGTCGAGGAGCCGGAGTTTTACCCCGAGGTTCCTCCATCACCATTTGCTGATCAAGGCAAGTCACAACCGCCATTTTGATCTTCATTGAGCCCATGTTTTAATAAATTATCGCTATAACTCATAGGATAATATTGCATTAGTCTAATCTCAAGCCTTACACTATATTTATTAGATCCCCGTCCTTGTGTGTAAACCTAAGCCATGCTTATCGAGCCTGAACTCCTTGTCACTCTACTATAATATATTAGCTAGTGTCCAATGTACCGACACAACTACTATAGGATAAAAGAATGAGTCGTAGATCGATGAATTCTACTATATGTATTTCTCCGTTATTCTCGTCTCCGGACTCTGTTGGAGTTGGCTATCTTATAAGTATGGTGGGTTCTGGGTGCAAGCTAGGGCATTGGTTGGTCGCACCCGGGGCACTATAAAGACCGGTCTGCGGGATCTGTTACAAAGCACTTCTGTACTAACCACAAGTCTAATGGGTAAGTCCTAACTGGAAGTATGGAACAAACCGACTCGATGCACCATAGTGGAGGGGGCAAGGGGCAACGTGTGGGTGACTTGTACCGACGTGTCTCAAGGAGGGGTATGGTGTTGGCTCGACGCGTCGGGGCACCATATGAAACCCATAAGAGGGTGCTGTCAGGTTGGAGAGGTCCATATGGAAGGTTTGGCACGAGTTCCCGTGGTATGGGTCATCTCGTTACACTTTGGTGTATGGGATGAGTGCGTGCCTTGTGGGTATAGTGGTACACCTCTGATCAAAGTTTTTAAATCTTTTTGAAAAGCTGAGCCCACGGTCATGGGCGGGTTGTGTGACTTCTCATAGTTAGTTTACTATTGCTTGTGTGAAAGTGTTATTCATGGCATGTAAGGACTGTTGAGCGAGGGTGGGCTGACTGTACCCCTCGAGTTAGATGATGATGCATACACATGTTTACATTCCAGTATTAATAACTTGATCACATTTAATTGTTTTACAAACATGCTTTTCCGCAAAATTAGCCACTACCTTCCTTGTTATTACTCTGCATTATATTTGCATCCGATGGCTTGCTGAGTACGATTGTACTCACCCCTTTTGACTTACACCACCAGAGCCCATCTACTACGAGGAGGATGAAGGTCTGGACTAGCGACCCAGTCAAGGCGAGACTGGAAGGAGGCATTCATCTAGGGCCCTTGTTTTATTAGTTTCTCTTCACTTTATTCACTTTTGTACTAATACAGTCTACGAACCGTGAATGCTTGTCGTATTGTACCTGGTCGTGTGATGAACGTCTTGATTTATTGATTTTCTATGGAATTTCAATAGAGGTCCGGATTTATTAAATCTCGGCGTTACAAGATGGTATCAGAGCCGACTTAATTGTAGGAAGCCAAACAGACCTGACCCTAGGACTTAGAATAACCATATTTTCTTACAAAATTACTTACCCTCTCATCTTCTGGAGTTTCACAAAAAATTTCTCTCTTTTGTTGATGCCGGTCCATACCATGAGTGGGACTCTCCGTGATGAGGCTGGATTCATCCGCGAGCATCGCATGCTCGTCAGTTTCCTCGGGTTCGAGCATGAGCCAATGTTCCACGGAGTCTTCCCCGATGAGGACGAGAGCTACTGCGAGGTCACCATCGTCATCCACCTTTCCACGCAGACAGCTCACACTTACCGAGCCGGAGGACCCACCTTTTTGGTGGCCAGTCAGCGCACCGCCCTTCAGGACCTCACCAAGCTCCGGGTGATCTACGATAGCCAGCTCTATGACACAGACTATCGCTTCATGCCCATGCATACTCCGGGGAGTTCACACAGCGTCTACGTTAGCACACTCTCCCAGCGCCACTCCGTCGTTGGCCACACGATACGCCTATTGGAGGCAATGGATGAGCTCCACTACGAGGCTCTGCAGGATGCCAACGGCCAACGTGACACCATTGACTTTTATCGCCACTCTTCAGAGGATTTGAACCGCAAGAACGGAGAACTTCGTCACCGTGTACAGCAGGGGCACCGTTTGGCCGCCGAGGCTGAGGAGTTAAGACGCCAGAACGAGCTTCTACGCCAGGGCGCCACCGTCACTGCACAGATTCACCACTAGATCCGAGAGTTGCAGAAGGACCTAGAGGAGGTCGCTCCCCTTCCGCCCCGCAAGCGGAAATTGCTCCGGATCCCCACAGTTAGGCCCAAGAGGATCTCCCGCAGTGCACCTCCCGCCGGACCCTCCAGCTCCACCACCCCTGCACCGACCATCTCCACCAAGCCCGTGATCGAGCCGTCCCCCGAGCTGCCTTAGACGTAGTTTCTACAGTTGCTTGTTTCCTTTTCGTTGTTTTGATTGTATTGCCACTCATGTCAAATATAAGGCATGTGTGAAGATTAAATAAAAGATTTATATGTAATAGTCTAGGATAACACATTTTGGAAATAAAACTTAGCCACATTTCCCCCTAAAAGTTTATTGTCTGTTTTGGAAACTCCAGGATGACCAACACTCAGGGATCCAATGCTCCCCAAAATGGAGGGGACAACAGAAACTTGCCCCAATGGGGAGCAATGGGGCAGAGGCAGGCCCTAGTCGCCAACCACTCCACCTTGGCCGAAATGATAGCCAACCAGAACCAACTGATATCCACGCTGCTCAACCAGATGCAACAACAGCAAAACCAGATGCAAGAACAACAGGCTCAATTCTTTCGTCTGCACCAACAGCAGCCCGAGATCCCCCGTCCCACCACTCCCGCTCCTGCACCTGCCTCACAACTATCGGAGTTTCTCCGAGTCTGCCCTCCCACGTTCTCTAGCACCACCAACCCCATGGAGGTTGGTGACTGGCTATGAACGATAGGGAAAAAGTTGGATCTCCTGACCTGCACTGAGCAGGAGAGGGTAGCCTTCGCTGCCCACCAACTCCAGGGACCCGCCGGAGAATGGTGGGACAACCTGCGCGAGACTCTACCGGAGGGACACGTCCATACTTGGGCGGAGTTCTCCACCGCTTTCCACGTAGCCCACGTCCCTGACGGCATTATTGCCCAAAAACAATAGGAGTTCAGGGATCTGCACCAAGGAAGCATGTTCGTGATAGAGTATCTTCACGAGTTTAACCGGCTGGCCCAGTATGCGCTGGAGGAAGTCCGTACTGATATGGCCAAACAGTCCAAGTTTCTCCGGGGGCTGAAGGACGAGCTTTCCCTTCAGCTGGTCTCCGGAGACTACTCCAACTTTCAAAAGTTGGTCAACAAGGCGATTATTTAGGAGACCGAGCAGAATAAGGTTGACCTGAAGAAGAAGAGGATGATCGCCTTCCGCCAGAATCAGGGAATGGCACAGAGGCCACAATTTGCACCTCCCCCACCAGCGCCCCAATATCACCCGCGTCCGGTGTACCGCTCCGCGCCACCCGCTGCCAACCCCGGAGCAGGACATCCTCGCCCCGCCCCCACCACACCAACTACTCCAACCGCCCCTGCCAAAAAAGCAGAGGTTCTGTGTGACAAGCACGGCAAACCCGTGATTTGTTTCAACTGCGGCCAGGAAGGGCATTACTCTCACCAGTGCCCCCACCCCAAGCGTCCGCAAGGAGTCACGGCCAACCCTGTCGTCCGTGCCCGCGTCAACCATGTCTCCACCGAGGAAGCCCATGCTGCATCGGAGATTGTCATGGGTAAGTTCACCATACATTCAGCACCTGCAGTGGTCTTATTTGATACTGGAGCTACGCACTCCTTTATTTCAACAACTTTTATGGAAAAATATAATCTAAACAAATACGAACTAGAAAGGCTAGTATTGATAGCCACCCCTGGCAAACAAGCCCAAGCCCGCTCTTATAGTCCAAGGGTATGGGTACATATCCAAGGTACAATATTCTGGGCCGACCCCATCCTAATAGAATGCCAAGGTTTGGATCTGATACTAGGAATGGATTGGCTCAACAAACACCAGGGTGTGATAAGATGTGCCCGGAGGCAAGTAACTGTGACCAGTGAAGAAGGGACTGTGGTCACCTTCCAGATGCCAAGTCAGAAGTCCGGAAAACCTCGCCTACACCAGATTACCTTGGAAGAGATACCAGTAGTCTGCGAGTACCCGGACATATTTCCAGAGGATTTACCAGGGATGCCACCCAAAAGGGACATCGAGTTCCAGATTAATATAGTGCCCGGAACCACTCCCATCTACAAGCGACCATATCGAATGGCCGCCAATGAGCTAGCTGAGATGAAGCAGCAACTTGAAGATCTTGAGAAGAAGGGTTACATCAGACCCAGCACATCCCCGTGGGGAGCCCCCGTCATCTTCATTGAGAAGGAGGACAAGGCTAAGCATATGTGCGTAGTTTATCGAGCCTTGAATGAGGTAAACATAAAAAACAAGTACCCTTTACCCAGGATCGATGATCTATTTGATCAGCTAAAAGGAGCCACGGTGTTCTCCAAGATCGACCTATGGTCCGGTTATCATCAGCTGAGGATTCGAGAGGAAGATATACCCAAGACGGCATTCACTTCTCGCTATGGACTTTATGAGTGCACCGTCATGTCCTTTGGATTGACCAACACCCTGACTTTCTTCATGAATATGATGAATAAGGTGTTCATGGAATACTTGGACAAGTTTATTGTGGTATTTATAGATGACATCCTCATCTATTCTAAGGACAAAGAAGAACACGAGACCCACATCCGGTTGACCCTGGGAAAACTAAGGGAACATCAGTTATATGCCAAGTACAGCAAGTGCAAATTTTGGACGGCGGAAGTAAAATTCCTTGGGCATATCATCTCCGCATATGTATCGCAGTAGACCCTACTACTGTGGAAGCAGTTACTGATTGGCTGCCACCCACCAACGTATTTGAGATACGGAGTTTTCTTGGGCTAGCAGGATACTACAGACAATTCATCGAAAATTTGTTCCAAGATAGCCAAGCCTATGACATGTTGTTGCAAAAGGGAGAGAAGTTTGAATGGACTCCCGAATGTGAGGAAAGTTTTCGAACCCTTAAGTCAAGGCTGGTGTCAGCACCCATACTAACCCTACCAAATTTAAGGAAAGATTTCCATGTCTATTGCGACGCATCTCGTCAGGGTTTGGGATGTGTTCTTATGCAAGACGGGAAGGTGGTCTCGTACGCCTCTCGGCAGTTGAGACCCCATGAGCTAAACTACCCTACACACGACCTAGAATTGGCTGCCGTTGTGCACGCCCTGAAAATATGGAGGCACTATTTGGTCGGAAACCGCTGCGAAGTCTTTACAGACCACAAGAGTTTTAAGTATATCTTCACGCAGCTGGATCTCAAACTTAGGAAAAGGCGATGTTTAGAATTGATAAAGGACTACGACCTAGGCATTCACTACCATCCCGGCAAAGCAAACATGGTAGCTGATGCATTAAGTCTTAAAGGATATTGCACCGCCATCGTGATTCAGGATCACGCGCCTTTGTTATGTAAGTAGATGGGAAAGCTAAACCTCGGGATAACCACAGGAGCCTATCTAGCCACCCTGGAAACTCGACCGGTCCTGTTCGAACAGATCCGTGAGGCTCGGTTAGAAGACCCAGACATAGCCGCCATTAAGAAGAACATGAGACAAGGCAAGGCCCCAGGATTTTCAGAGGATGAGAATGGCACCATAAGGTTCAAAACCAGGATCTGCGTACCCGATAAACCAGAAATAAAGACCCTTATTCTAAGGGAGGCCCATGATACTCTGTACTCCATCCATCCCGGGAGTACAAAGATGTACCAAGACCTGAAGGAACGTTATTGGTGGGTTAGCATGAAGAAGGAAATTGCTCAGTTTGTCGCAGAATGTGACACCTGCCGACGAGTGAAGGCAGAACATCAGAGACCCGCCGGGCTGTTACAACCACTTAAAGTGCCTGAATGGAAATTGGAAGAAATCAGTATGTACTTCATCACCGGACTTCCAAAGACCCAACTTGGATATGATTCTATATGGGTAATCATTGATCGGCTAACGAAGGTAGCTCACTTCATAGCCGTCAAGACGACCTTCAGTGGCCCTAAACTAGCAGAGTTGTATATGGCCCGCATAGTATGTGTTCATGGAGTACCCAAGAAGATAGTCTCCGATATAAGGAGTCAGTTTACGTCTTGATTTTGGAAAAACCTTCAAGAGGAAATGGGAACTAGACTAAACTTTAGCACAACATACCACCCTCAGACGGATGGACAAACTAAAAGGGTAAATCAGATATTAGAGGATATGCTCCGGGCATGTGTCTTGGATTTTGGAGGAACTTGGGACAAGAGCTTACCATATGCCGAGTTTTCGTACAACAATAGTTATCAAGCCAGCCTTCAGATGTCCCCGTTCGAAGCTTTATATGGACGTAAGTGTAGGACGCCTTTACTTTGTGATCAAACCGGTGAATCCCAAGTGTTTGGAATAGACATCCTTCGGGAAGCTTAAGAGAAGGTACGGATTATCAGAGACCGACTCAAGACAGCCCAATCTTGACAAAAGAGCTATGTGGACAATCGTCGTCGAGATTTAGCCTTTGAAGAGGGAGACCACGTCTATCTCCGAGTTACTCCTCTTCGCGGCACTCAACGGTTAAACATGAGAGGAAAGTTGGCACCTCGATACGTTAGACCCTTCCCCATTGTTTGACGTCAAGGCGAGGTCTCTTATTAGTTAGAGCTACCACCCTCATTGGCTGGGGTGCATAACGTGTTTCACGTGTCACAACTAAAGAAGTGTTTTCGAGTCCCAGCAGAGCAAGTTGACCTTCAGCAGTTGAATATACAAGAGGATCTGACTTATGTTGAAAAGCCCGTCAGAATCTTGGAAGTCAAGGAAAGGACCACCAGGAGCCGAGTCATCCGTTTCTGTAAAGTTCTGTGGAGCAACCATCCCATAGAGGAAGCTACATGGGAAAAAGAGGAAGAACTAAAGGCGCAGCATCCAGAGCTATTCGAGGATTGAACCGAATCTCGAGGATGAGATTCTCTGTAAGGGGGATAGGATTGTAACATCCCAAGATTTAAAAAAATAAATAAAATAAATAAACTTAATTTTCTGGAATATAAGTGATTTATGAAATTAAAGAAAATACTAAAAGATACCTAACAAAGCCAAACAGGAATAAATACTTCAAATTTTAACTTGAAAAATTTATGGTGGAATCTAGAGGCCAAGATATAATTTTAGGATTTTTTACAAATTTTTATCAATAGTGAATCAACCCTTAAACAAATAAATGAAATACTAGAATTATTTTAATTCAGAAAAGCATTTTAAATCCCAGTGGGCCGCAAACCATCAATCTGCCTCAGCCCGGCCCAGCCCAGCGCCTGTGTCACTGCCAAGTGGGACCCAGGTGTCGGCGCCAACCTCCCTCCTCTCTCTCCCGCTCGCACCCCGCCTCGGCCCCACGCATCAGCCTCTCTCTCTCCCCTCGTTCGGCCACTGACCGCCCGGGCCCGCCTGTCGGCCCTTCCTTTTTCGCTCACCCTCCGACAGGTGGGGGCAACCTGTCGGATCCATCGTCTCCGATGGAATCCCCCTCCCCTTTCCTTATCCGGTGACCTCCTTCCATTTTCTCATCGTCGGCCGCCCGTATCCGTCGATCCGACCCCGGATTCTTTTCGCCCGATCGGCGGCGACCCCATTCCATCTAAAGCCGACGCAGTTTCACCTATATGGAAGCTAGCCCGTGCATTTGGAAGCCTCACCAGAGTAAATAGGGAACCCTCTCGGGTTTCCTCCATTTACCTTGCCATACCAGCACCGGCGACCCCCTATAAGTACCCCACCGAACACCGCACTCCGCCCACACCCCCTTAGCGCAATCCATCACATTCCAGAGTGCCACCACCCGTTTTTCGGCCTTTAGCTCTGCTTCGCCTCCGGCCGCCACTCGCCGATGACTCGAGCCACTGCTGCCCTCGCCGACGACACCTCTGTGACCGCCATCTCCCGCCCATCACCGGCCTTGCCTCCATTGGGCTAGAACACCACCGGAACACCACCGTCACCGCCAACCAGAGGGACCTTCATCGCCCCTCTTCGACGCCGGTCGCCATCAGCTCGCTGCCGCCACCACCGCCGGTACGGCCATACTCCTCGTGGTCCCCACTTTCCGTTTTATGCCTTAGCTTGGCCAGTGAGCCCTCGCCGACGCTGGAATTGCTCGCCGTTGCGCCGCCGGAGTCGAGAATGAAGGGGGTAATCCCCCCTTACACACGTGCCGTGCCGGATCCATTCCTGGCCGCACGTTTGTAATCGGACGGCCCAGATTAAATCCTGTAGGGATTTAATCAAGCCGTCGATCTAGTCAAAGCAGTACCGAGGCCTCACAGCCATCGATCGCCACTTAACCCTCCCGCCTCGTGCTTGACCGCTTGATCTAGATCGGACGGTCCAGATCGATCCAATCCATGCGCATAGTAACCTAGTCCACCGTGGGCCTGGCTCACCGTGGACCAGAACCCATTTTCTGTTTAAAATAAAATTCAGAAATTGATTTAAACTTTAAAAATTCATAACTTGCTCATTTTAACTCCAAATTTAACGATTCAAATTTTGTTAAATTCCTCTTTTTATTCTCTACATGTTTATGCCATAAAAACAGTATGTTACTTTAGCAAAAAAATATTCTTATTAATTAAATTAATAAAAACCCCTTAGGGATAAATTGATAAATCATGAAATAAATTAGGAAAAACCCCTAAACTTTAACCTTTAATATTATTCAATATAACTTCAGAATAACAAAGCTTAATTCACATATTTAAATCCTAAAACTTGTATGCTTATGTTTTGTGATATTTTGATTGTTTATTGAATGTTTTATGTAATTTTTTTTCCGTATCGAGAAGACTACGAGATCGTCGAGGAGCCGGAGTTTTACCCTGAGGTTCCTCCATCACCATTTGCTGATCAAGGAAAGTCACAACCCCCATTTTGATCATCATTGAGCCCATGTTTTAATAAATTATCGCTATAACTCATAGGATAATATTGCATTAGTCTAATCTCAAGCCTTACACTATATTTATTAGATCCCCGTCCTTGTGTGTAAACCCAAGCCATGCTTATCGAGCCTTAACTCCTTGTACTCTACTATAATATATTAGCTAGTGTCCAATGTACCGACACAACTGCTATAGGAAAAAAAGAATGAGTCATAGATAGATGGATTCTACTATATGTATTTCTCCGTAATTCTCGTCTCTGGACTCTGTTGGAGTTTGCTATGTTATAAGTATGGTGGGTTCCGGGTGCAAGCTAGGGCATTGGTTGGTCTCACCCGGGGCACTATAAGGACCGGTCTATGGGATCTGTTACAAAGCACTTCCGTACTAACCACAAGTCTAATGAGTAAGTCCTAACTGGAAGTATGGAACAAACCGACTCGATTCACCATAGTGGAGGCGGCAAGGGGCAACCTGCGGGTGACTTGTACCGACGTGGCTCAAGGGGGGTATGGTGTTGGCTCGACGCGTCGGGGCACCATCTGAAACCCATAAGAGGGTGCTATCAGGTTGGAGCGGTCCATATGGAAGATTTTGGCACAAGTTCCCGTGGTATGGGTCATCTCGTTACACTTTGGTGTATGGGATGAGTGCGTGCCTTGTGGGTATAGTGGTACACCTCTGATCAGAGTTTTTAAATCTTTTCGAAAAGCCGAGCCCACGGTCAAGGGCGGGTTGTGTGACTTCTCACAGTTAGTTTACTATTGCTTGCGTGAAAGTGTTATTCATGGCATGTAAGAACTGTTGAGCGAGGGTGGGCTGACTGCACCCGTCGAGTTAGATGATGATGCATACACATGTTTACATTTCTGTATTAATAACTTGATCACATTTAATTGTATTACAAACATGCTTTTCCCCAAAATTAGCCACCACCTTCCTTGTTATTACTCTGCATTATATTTGCATCCGGTGGCTTGATGAGTACGATTGTACTCACCCCCATTGACTTACACCACGAGAGCCCGTCTACTACGAGGAGGATGAAGGTCTGGAGTAGCGACCCAGTCAAGGCGAGACTAGAAGGAGGCGTTCATCTAGGACCCTTGTTTTATTAGTTTCGCTTCACTTTATTCATTTTTGTACTAATACGGTCTACGAACCGTGAATGCTTGTCGTATTGTACGTGGTCGTGTGATGAATGTCTTGATTTATTGATTTTCTATGGAATTTCAATAAAGGTCCGGATTTATTAAATCTGGGCGTTACAAATAGTATGGATACGTTTTCTGGTATATTAAATTCAGATTCTATCGGAGTACAAGCCGATAGGTTACTTTTTAATTCCGCATTACATTTCTTTGGCATCGGGTATTACCGATCAGCTTCAGCATATAGCGCACTGCTTTCCCCGCTATCGGTCTGATGGTGCAGACATCGCATATCGGCCGATCGCCTAATTTCTCCCGATGGCCCTTCGCGGGTATGCGAGTATCGACGTGTCAATCATCTAAATAGCCAATCGGCGTTGCTACTAACGATTTTTTCGTACCTTATCAGTTGTAGCGTCAAACTAATTGGCATGCTTAGAACCCCGATAATTTAGGACCTACACAAGAGTTAAGCAAATCTCTTAGGCCACCTGTGTGACCAAAAACAACACCAACACAACAACAATGGATTCATGTTGACATTGATTTGGTTAAAAGGTGATAAACATCTTCTGCTCTCCGATCATGTGGTGGGTGCTTCTACTATCCATCACCCAACTCGATCCACTGGAGGAATAGTCCTACAAGAGATTAGTTCTTAGTTTTAGGTACCCAAATCTTTTTGGGTCCTTCAATGTTAGGTACAAGAACCATAGTAATCCAAACTTACCTTTTTGCCCTTATTCTTCATTCTAGGGGCGAACTTGGTCTCATTTGGTGATACACATGTCCACGCCTCTCAATATTACCTTGGGTGTTGAGGGTCTTATAGAGAGCATCCTTGGACTTGTAGGTTTTGATACACCCATAGCTCACTAGGGTGCCAAGCCTTTCATTTTCCTTTCTTAGGATCTCAATTTTCTTCATATTAGTCTCATAAGCATTTACATTAAGTTTATAACATTTAGCACATCCATTACTTGTGGAAGCAATGGAAGGAATTGAAATAGGTTTTGACTTTAGAGGCTCAAGTTTCAATTCTATACACTTGTTGGATTCTTTTAGAATCACAAGCTCACTAGAGAGAGACTTCACAGTCTCTTCCAATTCAAGATTTAATTCATTAACTAACTTGTTATTGCTAGTCAATGTCTCAACTTTTTTCTTTTTCTTAGCAAAAAGTGACTCAAGATATGCATTCTTTTCTTTTTTAAGAACAAGCAATGCTTCTTGCTTCTCAAGAGTTGCCTCTTGCGACTCTATTGTTTCCAAAAGTTGTTTAAATTTTAATCTACCTTGTCTATTCATGGAGTTAAGAAACAATTGATTTTCATTGGTTTCCTAATAACTAGAACAACTATCACCACTAGAATCACTATCATTATTCTTATTTAAACACTTGTAAGTTACTTCTTGCTTTTCGCCATGAAGCACTTAGGGTAATGTCGTCATCATCGTCACTTGACTCTCCAAAGAGTGAAGGTCTTGGAGGCTTGATGTTGGCGATGGCGATGGTGGCGACTCCCTTCTTTTATGAATCAGAGTCCGACTGTGATTCGGACTTGGAGTTGGAGTCCCACTCCTTCCCAATATGAGCGTGGCCTCTTGGCTTTCTCTTAAGATACTTGAGAAACTAAGTGGGGTTTGCACCGTGGTTTTATCTTTGTGATAAGTGATTGACAAGTTTGCTTGATTCAGGGTTTGGGCGTGTGTTTTCCTGTGTGTTCACTAATGGGATCAGCGTGTTCTTTGCATGGAGATTCATGTTTTGCTTGTCTCATGTTTTGTAGGGATGAGATGTGAGTCAACTGTCAACAGCGGGTGATCGGGTCAAGCAGGGAGCTTGATGCTAGATGGTGAAGGATGTCGGGTGAAGTTGAGGAAGATATCAAGCGTACATGTGGAGATAGATCAAGACATGGACGGACAGATGATCGAGACAGTGTGTTGACCAAATCAGCGAAAGGGAGGACAGTGCAAGTGACAAGGCGACTCGAGGGATTGAGAGCAGGAGAGTCTTGCTGGTGGTCGAGTTCACGAATTGGTGACACATGTCGGCGATCTGGAGCGCTTTGTCAGTTTTGACTCAAAACCATCAGATCAAGATCGAAGCATCTTGAAACGGAGCCGTAGTTGCTACAAAAGCTTCGAATCGGGACAAACTACTTTTAGATAGGATTTTACATTTTTAGTGTTGTGTGCCTTGAGTCTATAAAATAGAGTCTGCAGTCTATTAAACCCTAGAGGCAAATCAGTCTTTTTACTTTTCCATGTAGGCTATAAAAAGCCTCACATCCCTCTACGGTTTGGCACCCATTTTTAGAAATTACTTTAGTAATTACAAAAGTTTTGGGTCACTTTTTCTTTGGTTTTCCTTTCTTCTTCCTGGAGGTTCCACCGACCTTCTCTGATTTCTCCGATTTCCGTCGCGTCAGCTGTGATTTTTCTTGTGCGTAGCTCTTGAATTTTCTAGTGGGCATTCGCAGCTTTGCTGCCTCCACTGGTTCTATTTGTGGCCATCGATTGAGCGCTAGAGGAAGGTTTTCTGTTTTCTTCGCGTAGCCTGTAGCGATCTGCTCCGTGTTTTATTCCTCTGTCTCGCTGCCTATTTCTAGCACCAGAAATATGTGACTGACTGTCTGATTTTTTCTTTGCCAAGAGATTGCCTGTCGTTGCTGTTTTAGTCTGGTTCTATTCCGTGCGTCTGGTTTTTATCTATGAAACCCATCGCCTTCTTGTTCTCCGATCTGTGTACTGTTGATTTTCTAATTAGCACAAAATCCCACGTAGTTTTGATTTTCTATTTATTTGCCACCGTCCAAGGAAGTTTTTATCCCCTGTGTATGCACTCTCTCACCTGGATTTAATGTGGAGAAAGAACCCTGTGCTTGGACCCTAGATATTTTTAGTGGTTTACATTTTTAATTTCTGTGCTCAGACAGACAAGATCAACACTGCTGGTATTTCCTTGGAAACTGTGCCCATAGACTGATTCACCGCCTTAGACTGTTTTTAATCAACACCTTCATCTGCTACAAGTAATTGAATCATCTATTTTATTACTGCACATCACCAGTTATTTTTGATGAAATGACTGTGAACTATTGATATATGTCTATATGCTTGATGATGGGTCTATTTGATCTGTAAGTAGTATTAGTCTGCCTTTGAGCACATTGTTGTGTCTTTTTAATTAGGACACCAATTGCTTTTTTGGAGGCTAGATTATTTTTAGTGCTTGTGATCTCTCAGACTATCGCATCATATCATATCTGACAGGAGAATGATAACACTAGCATTGTCTGGAATTCTTGCTGTGAAAGTTATTTGCTTCCACGTATTTATTTAGAGGTGCGTTGAGTATTTAAAAAAGGCCACAATTAAAAAGGATTTGTTGAGGCGTCTATTCACCCCCTTATAGTCGCCCGTTTCGGTCATTCAATACTTGTTCTTGCCCTTGCTGTCTTCTTCCTTCTTCTTCCTTGGGTAATCCACTATGAAGTGGCCAACATCACCACAGTCATAGCTACCTCTATTGAATCATTGCTTCCTTGGCTTGTCATGTTTTTTCTACTTGTTATATCCGCCCTTCTTCATGAACCTCTTGAACTTTTTGACCAATAGGGCTAATTTTTCATCTTCGCTTTCATTACATGAGCCTTCTTCCTTTTTTGCCCTCAAGGCTACGTCATTGCCTTTGCTATTGTGCTTGGCAAGGTTTTCACTTCTTCTACTTCATCCTCCATTAGCTCATGTACTATGAATCTCCCCAGCACATCGCTCGAAGTCATCTTCTTAAATTTTTCTTTTCCCGAAGCAATGCCATCAAGGTTGGATTTCTTGGCACTATTGCTCAAAGTAATCTCTTCACCACCACATGGTTGGTCATCTCCTTACTTCTAAGTCCTTTGATCTTGTTGCCCAAGACCATCAAACAATCATATATCTCTTGGGAAGTCTCGTCATCTTCCATCACAAATCTTCCAAGCTTCCCTTCAAGAAGCTCGATCATCGACTTCCACCCACATGATGTACCTTCATGGGCCACATGTAATGTGCCCCATATCTCCTTGGCATCTTCTATGCCATCGACCTTGTTGAACTTCTCGGGGCTCATGGCGATGAGTATGGCACTAGCCTCTTAAAAATTATAGTGGATGGCATGTTCTTCTCCTAGAGTCTAATCCTTCCATTTAAAATCATTGATGTCGAAGTCTAGCCCCGTGTTCATAATTATCTGAAAATCTGATGCATAGAAAATAGATATATATATTATCTTATGTTTCAATGTCGTGTATTGTGTACCATCAAAGTAAGGTACACGACTAGCAGGCAAGGATACACGACTCCCATTTTATTGTTGTTGTTGCTCTTGGGAGAGTTAGATCCTCTAGCCATCTTGATTGGAGATGTGGGTAATGCTGATGGGAACAATTTTTACACTATGAGATTCTCTAAAACAAGGCAAAAGAGTAGATCGGGCAAAAATAAGATGTGACCTAGAAAGAACCCTAGAAACTTGTTGAACAAACGAATACACAATACAATAGATTTATTTACCAGAGTTCAGATCCAACGATCCAACGTCTCCGTTGAGGGACCTCGGTAGGCTAGGTCTCTTTCAACTCTTTTATCACCAAGTATTAGCCGTAGCTAAACTTGGATTTTCTCTTCGGTTCCTAGTTAAAGCCAAGTAAGAGATTTTACAAACTTCTTCGGGCAACCAAAATCTCTTGGTTGGTCTCATAGTGACTCCTAGCTGGCTAGGAGTAGAACCTCCTAGAGTAAACAATGCGATTAAATGATTTTCCAAACTTAATTCCATCTGCTCAAAGATTTTTCAATAAACACAACAAAACCAACCACTCAAATCTTCTAAAAAGATGCAACAACAAGACTGCAAGAAGATCTTAATATAACTCTCAAGTCGAATTGCAAGGATTCACTCTAGATATGATCATGAATGCAAGAGAGAGCAATAGGGTTAGGGTTTTGAAAGAGAGCAACAATGTTTGCTAGGGTGATGGTTCAAAATGGTTGAGAGATTATTTATACACTGCACTAAAAAATGACCGTTTGAACAATTTTTTCCTAAAGTCATCGGAAGTTCCAATGTCAAATCAGAAGTTCTGACCAAGAAATTAATCAAATTGGAATTTTCGATGGCAGATCGGAAGTTCGGACGAAAAATCATTTGTAGACCTAGAGCTCTAATCAGAAGTTCTAACAACAAATCAGATGTTCCGACCGAAAAATAAATTCAAGACCGAGAGAAGAAATTGGAAGTTCCGACCAAAAATTAATTCAAGGCCGAGAGCTGAAATCGGAAGTTTCGATGGAAAATCAGATGTTTCGATCACTTTGAAAAATCAAGAACTAAGTTTAGACTTGTCCAAAGAGCTTTCAACAAAGTTTTTATTAGAGCACAAAGTTTTAGAACAAAACACAACACATCCCTCTTAATAGTACGACTATCCTAGACTTAAATTAAATGAAAAATAGACAAATTTCACCTTTGAGTCTATTTTCGACCAAATTGAGTTTTTTCTCCAAATTTTCTTCAACTAATGTTGATTTTCTCATGAAATCTCTACATTCATATTAACAACTTTATTAGTTGCTTTTGATCAATATTGTCGTTAATACACCAAAATTAAATAGGGGCCTAGATGCACTTTCACTTGTAACAACAAAAGACAAACAGAGCTATCTAGAATGCATAGCTTGTTAGCACGAAACACAAATCCATCATAAATGACGAATTTGTTCCATGTTATACCATATTTACAATTCAACAGTACATATTTAAATTTATCATCATGCATATAAGGTTCTTTGAGGATTTCCAAACAAAATATCTTATAATCAAGTTGGGATAGCATGGTATAACATTGAGACAATGCATGAGCAATAATATTATCTTTACACTTTTGTGTTTAATGACATAAGGAAAAGATTCAATAAACTCAACCCACTTAGCAATGCTCATATTTATTTTAGCTTGACCACAAATATGCTTCGAAGATTCATGATCAGAATGGATGAAAAATTGTTTAGGCAATAAAAAGTGTTGCCATTATTCTAATGTTCGAACAAGAGCATATGATTCCTTATCATAAGTAGACTAATTTAGACTAGGCCCGCTCAATTTCTCACAAAAATATGCCACATGTTTGCCTTCTTGTAACAACACACCTCCTAGCCCAATGCCACTAGCATCACATTCGAGCTCAAAAGTTTTATTAAAATCAGGAAGTTGTAGTAATGGTGCGTGTGTTAAGCTTTCCTTTAGCAATATGTAGATCTCTTGTTGTGCATCGCCCCAAACAAAGGAAACATCTTTCTTGGTAAGTTCATTTAGTGGCGCATCAATGGTTGCAAAATCTTTGACAAAACACTTATAGAACCTAGTGAGACCAAAAAAACTCCTTACTTGTGTGACCGTGTTAGAAGGCGGCCAACTCTTAATGGCTTCAATCTTAACTGGATCAACTTCAATTCCTTGTGTTGCAACAACATAGCCAAGAAAAACAACTAAATCGGTGTAGAAAGTGCACTTCTCAAGATTACTAAACAAACATGCATCTCATGAAGCATTAAAAACAACCAGTAAATGGTTCATATGGTCTTATAAAGATCTACTATAGATAAAAATATCGTTAAAATAGACCACCAAAAAATGGCATATGAAAGCACACAAAACTTCGTGCATTAAACCCATGAATCCAATAGGGGCATTTGTTAAACCAAAAGGCATCACTAACCACTCATATAACCCAAATTTAGTTTTAAATGTTGTTTTCCATTCATCTCCCAATTTCATACGAATATAATGGTAGCCATTACACAAGTGAACATTAGAGAACATTGTAGAACCACTCAACTTATTAAGCCTATTATCAAACCGTGGTATAGTATGATATTAATTAATAGTAATACTGTTGATAGCTCTACAATTGGTACACATGTGCTACCATCACCACATTCATAGCTATCTCTCTTGGATCGCCGCTTCCTTGGCTTGTCGTGTTTTTTCTTGTATTTGTTATATCCACCCTTCTTCATGAATCTCTTGAACTTCTTGACCAATAGGGTAATTCTTCATCTTTGCTTTCATCACTTAAGTCTTCTTCCTTATTTGCCCTCAAGGCTATGTCATTGCCTTTGCTAGAGTGCTTGGCAAGGTTTTTCACTTCTTCTACTTCATCCTCCATTATCTCATGTAATATGAATCTCCCCAGTACATCGCTTGGAGTTATCTTAAATTTTTTCTTTTCCCGAAGCAATGTCATCAAGGTTGGATTTATTAGCACTATTGCTCAAAGTAATCTCTTCACCACCACATGGTATGTCATCTCCTTACTTCTAAGTCCTTTGATCTTGTTGACCAAGACCATGAGGCAGTCGTACATCTCTTGGGAAGTCTCGCCATCTTCCATCATAAATCTTCCAAGCTTCGCTTCAAGAAGCTCGATCTTCGACTCACACCCACATGATGTACCTTCACGGGGCACTTGTAATGTGTTCAATACCTCCTTGGCATCTTATATGCCATCGTCCTTGTTGAACTCCTCGGGGCTCAAGGCGGTGAGTATGGCACTAGCCGCTTAAAAATTGCAGTGGAGGGCATGTTATTCTCCTAGTGTCTAATCCTTCCCTTTAACATCATTGATGTAGAAGTCTAGCCTTGTGTTCATAATTCTCCGAAAATCTGATGCATAGAAAATAGATCTATTTCATCTTATGTTTCCATGTCGTGTATTGTGTACCATCAAAATAAGGTACATGACTGGTGGGCACAGAAGCATAATTTGTACCAGGATTTAACTTAGAGTAGTCGAAAGGATATGTGGCTCCCCTTTTGTTGCTGTCATTTCCCATGGGAGAGTTAGATCCTCTGGCCATCTTGATTGGAGATTTCTCAACCATCTTCACTCTTCAAGTAGTTAAGACATAGAGAAGAGTCTGGCTCTGATACTAATTAAAAGTTGCCTAGAGGGGGTGAATAGGCAATCTAAATTTTTCTTGTGGAAAACGGAGTTTTGAAAAATTCTTGGATCAGAAGTTTCGATTTGTCATAAGTTTGTCGGAACTTCAACGGATCAGAAGTTCCAACTAGGGATCGAAAGTTCTGATCAGCTGAGAAAAATCAACAAAACTGAAAATAGTTTTCTGAACAAAGTAAATGAATTGAAATGCGGGCAATGATGATGGGAACAATTTTTACACTATGAGATTCTCTAAAGCTAGGCCAAAGAGTAGATGAGGCAAAAATAAGATGTGACCTAGCAAGAACCCTAGAAACTTGTTGAACACACGAATACACAATACAAGAGATTTATTTACCAGAGTTTGGATCTAACAATCCTACATCTCCATTGAGGGACCTCGGTAGGCCAGGTCTCTTTTAACTCTTTTCTCACCAGGTATTAGCCATAGCTAAACTTGGATTTTCTCTTCGGTTCCTAGTTAAAGCCAAGGAAGAGCTTTTACAAACTTATTCGGGCAACCACAATCTCTTGGTTGCTCACATAGTGACTCCTAGATGGCTAGGAGGTAGAACCTCCAAGAATAAACAATGAGATTAAAAGATTTTGAAAACTCAAATCCTTGTGCTCAAAGATTTTTCAATAAACACAGCAAAACCAACCACCCAAATCTTCTCAAAAGATGCAACAACAAGATTGCAAGAAGATCTCAATATAACTCTCAAGTTGAATTGCAAGGATTCAATCTAGATCTGATCTTGAATGCAAAAGAGAGCTCTAGGGTTAGGGTTGTGAGAGAGAGCAACAGTGTTAGCTAGGGTGACTGTTCAAATTGGATGAGAGGGTATTTATACCCTGCACTAAAAAATGGCTGTTTGAACAATTTTTTCCTAAGGTCATCGGAAGTTCCGATGTGAAATTAAAAGTTATGACCAAGAAATTAATCAAATTGGAATTTTCGATGGCAGATCAAAAGTTTGGAAGAAAAATTATTTCTAGATCGAGAGCTCAAATCGGAAGTTCCGACCGCAAATCTAAAGTTCTCACAGAAAATTAATTCCAGACTGAGAGCACAAATCAGAAGTTCCGACAACAAATCGGATGTTCCGACCGAAAAATAAATTCAAGACTGAGAGAAGAAATCGGAAGTTCCGACCAACAATTAATTTAAGGCCGAGAGCTAAAACCGGAAATTCCGATGGAAAATCGGAAGTTTCGATCACTTTGAAAAATCCAGAACTAAGTTTAGACTTGTCAAAAAGCTTTCAACAAAGTTTTTATTAGAGCACAAAGTTTTTGAACAAAACACAACACATTGCTCTTAATACTACGACTATCCTAGACTTAAACGAAAAATAGACAAATTTCACCTTTGAGTCTATTTTCGACCAAATGGAGTTTTTTCTCCAAATTTGCTTCAACTAATGTTGATTTTCTCATGAAATCTCTAAATTCATCTTAACAACTTGATTATTAGCTTTTGATCAATATTATCATTAATACACCAAAATTAAATAGCGGCCTAGATGCACTTTCACTTGTATCCACAAAAGACAAACATAGCTATCTATAATGCATAGCTTGTTAGCACGAAACACAAATCCACCATAAAGGACAAATTTGTTCCATGTTCTACCATCTTTACAATTCAATAGTACATATTTAAAATTATCATCATGCATATATGGTTCCTTGAGGATTTCCAAACAAAATATATTATAATCAAGTTGGGATAGCATGGTATAACGTTGAGACAATGCATGAGCAATAATATTATATTTACCCTTTTGTGTTTAATGACCTAAGGAAAAGATTCAATAAACTCAACCCGCTTAGCATGGCGCATATTTATTTTAGCTTGACACGAATATGCTTTGAAGATTCATGATCAGAATGGATGAAAATTTCTTTAGGCAATAAATAGTGTTGCCATGTTTCTAATGTTCGAACAAGAGCATATGATTCCTTATCATAAGAAGAATAATTTAGACTAGACCCGCTCAATTTCTCACAAAAATATGCCACAGGTTTTTCTTCTTGTAACAACACACCTCCCAACCCAACACCACTAGCATCACATTCGAGCTCAAAAGTTTTATTAAAATCAGGAAGTTGTAGTAATGGTGCGTGTCTTAACCTTTCCTTTAGCAACTTGAAGATCTCTTGTTGTGCATCGCCCCAAACAAAGGAACCATCTTTCTTGGTAAGTTCATTTAGTGGCGTAGCAATGGTTCCAAAATCTTTGACAAAATGCTTATAGAACCCAGCGAGACTAAGAAAACTCCTCACTTGTGTGACCGTGTTAGGAGGCGGCAAACTTGAAATGGCTTCAATCTTAGCTGGATCAACTTCAATTCCTTGTGTTGTAACAACATAGGCAAGAAAAACAACTCAATTGGTGCAGAAAATGCACTTCTCAAGATTACTAAACAAACATGCATCTCATGAAACATTAAAAACAACAAGTAAATGGTTCATATGGTCTTATAAAGATCTACTATAGATAAAAATATCATTAAAATAGACCACCACAAAATGGCATATGAAAGCACACAAAACTTCGTGCATTAAACCCATGAATCCAATAGGGGAATTTGTTAAACCAAAAGGCATCACTAACCACTCATATAACCCAAATTTAGTTTTAAATGCTGTTTTCCATTCATCTCCCAATTTCATACGAATCTAATGGTAGCCACTACACAAGTGAACATTAGAGAACATTGTAGAGCCACTCAACTTATCAAGCCTATTATCTAACCATGGTATAGTATGACAGTTGTTGGGGGGAAATACTTCATCCCCAGGGACATTAAGATCAAAAGGCAAATACAATTTATGCATCTTTAGGACAGAAGCTTGCCCGCAAGTTGATGAAGTTTCCGAGCCGAAGGGTCCTCCGAACCCCAGTTCGAAGATACCCTCCGAAGGCCCTGTCTCTACAGTGGGAAACAGCAAGACTGACGGGACGTCTGCTTTATCTATCTTCTTTGAATACATTTTACTATTTTAGCCCTATTCAGGGTACCGAATAGTTTCCACTATGTCGGTTGTAATTGAGGGGTAAAATGGTCTTTTCCAAGTTCAAGGCTTCGAAGCTGCACAAATACTCTGGTGGGTCTGACCCCGGAGAGTTCTCTCGTTCGTATGCCTTGGCGATAGAAGCCTGTTGAGGGGTGCGTAACACTATGGCAAAGTGTTTCCGTCTCGCACTAGAAGGTGTAGCTCTCCGATGGTTCTAGTCTCTAAATCCAGGATCGATCAAGTCTTGGGAGCAGCTGAAGAGGAAGTTTGTAAGCAACTTCCAGGGTATGTTTGTAGACCCAATGTTGACCGGAAGTCTGTTCCAGGTGAAGCAGTGAGTGGGGGAGACGCTTTGGGAGTATTTCACATGCTTTGCCCATACCAAGTCTCAGATCAAAGGCTTGTCTACCTCTTCGGTAGTCGATGTCGCGCGTGAAGGGGTGCTGAACCGAGATCTCCTCAGAAAGCTTCACCGGAAGTCGGTGTCGTCTGTAGCACAGCTGATGGCATACTTCGAATAGTATGCCAAGGCAGAGGAAGGCCGCCTCCAAAGAACCGCAACACCTGTACCAGCCCTTCGATAAGTGAAGACGGAGCCCGAAGTCCCAACTTTTCCGCAAGCCCCCTTGATAATCATTTCAATGATCATAGGCAGGGAAAGAAACACTTCCGCTCCGAGGTGTTAAATATTGCACCCTCCGCCCTGAAGACGCTTGTCAACTTTCAACAGGCGCAAGGTTTCAAGGCTGGTACCTCGAAGCCCCAAGAAAGAGTGGCTGGCAGGCGCCATAGCTTCTTCTGTTGTGTGCATGGCGAGAATAGAAGCCATGACATGAAAGATTGCAAGTCCATATTAACCCTTTGGGGTGAGTACCTAGGACGAAGCTCAGGGTGAGGTACCTCGGACCGAGCCCCTCCAATAGTGCGTTTGGAGCCTGTACAAGCCGTGGCTCAAGCCGGCAACCCCGAAGCACCGATGCAACTCCCGGTGGCCAATATTATGCCACCACCGAAGCAGGAAGATCCAGAAGATCACGGAAAGCGAGTGGTCCTGCCCATCTCTGGAGGGGGACCCTCGGTACCATGTCAAAAAGGCAGCGAAGAGAATATGTCCGCGAAGTAGGGCACATAGAGACCTCGAATTCGGCGGCAGAAATGCCCGAGTGGTCTCATGTACCTATTTCTTTTACTGCCAATGATGCTGCGGGGGTGAAATTCCCTCATGCTGACTAATAGACCCTTACGGGTATGGGGGAGCCCGATCTTTCGATGAGAGATGGAGGATATGGTGATTTGGTGGAGGCCGACGTTGGCTGCCCGACTACCACAACCAAGATGGTGTGGCGCCTTGAGCGACAGGTACACCGTCTCCTGATAACTACGATTTGGGGGTGGAGATCGACGTTGTGCTACCCGACTACAACAACCACAAGGATGCTGCGCCTTAGCGATAGTTACACCGACTCCGGTTGTTGCTGCTCTTGCCGTGCCAAGAACAGCCTTGAACCTGCAAGCAATCGAAGAACAAGCAAGAACAAGATGACAAGCAAACACTCACGGATGTGATAAAAGTTGGAGTTTTGATTCAAGTAATCGGGCGGTCTAGCCGACACGCGCGTTACAAGGAAGTAGCAGCAGCTATCTTACATCAAAACAAAACCCGAGTTCTTTTGTGGCTACCACTTGCTTTTAAAGGGAAAACTAGAAACTCAGGATGGAGTCACGATTGTTCTTCGGCAGTTTCTGGACGTTTCGTATGTCCTCTGCCATTGATTCTTGATCCGTTGGAAAGCAGACGAAGAGACCTTTCCAACAAGTACTTATTTGCATTAAACAACCTTGGGAGTTGAAAGATATGCTCCATTTAATCTCGGATTTCTGCAGTTACAAGAGTTCCTTCGGGTGCACGAACATTGTTGCCTTCTCCACTCCTAGCTGGTTCAATTCCTAAGCACTTAAGGATTATAAAGTCATCACAAGGTTTTAATAGTATCCCATTGGAAAAATAATTAATTTGAACAGCTAGGAACGAGTTCACCAGATAATTAAGTTCACGTGCACGGGCGCGTGTCATTGGTCCTCGCTTAGGTGTAAGCGGTGAAGTGTTGGCTGCAGTTGTGGTTGTATCAATGGCAGTGATGTCCTCATCATCCTCCCCTTCTTGCAATAGAGTCGTCCCCGACTCGAACGTGTCCTCCTCACGCAAGTATGGTTTCAAATCTGCAATGTTAAAAGAGGGACTAACCCCGAAATCTGCAGGCAACTCAATTTTATATGCATTATCATTTATTTTTTGAAGCACTTTGAACGGTCCAGCAGCTCGTGGTAGTAATTTAGACTTTCTTAAATCCGGAAATCTATCCTTTCTCAAATGAACCCAAACTAAATCACCAGGTTCAAAAGTAACATGCTTTCTACCCTTGCTACCGGCTTGTTGATACTTAGCATTCATGGCCTCAATGTTTGCCTTAGTTTGCTCATGCATCTTAAGAATCAGTTCAGCACGGTGAGAAGCATCAAAATTCAATTTTTCTGAAGGTGGAATGGCCATAAGATCAATGGGAGCACGAGGGACAAAACCATACACAATCTCAAAAGGGCATAATTTAGTAGTCGAATGCAGCGAACGATTGTAAGCAAATTCAATATGAGGCAAACATTCTTCCCACAATTTGATATTATGTTTCAGAACAGCCCTAAGCATGGTAGATAAACTACGGTTTACAACTTCTGTTTGTCCATCAGTTTGAGGATGACAAGTAGTAGAAAAGAGTAATTTAGTTCCCAATTTAGCCCATAAGGTTTTCCAAAAATGACTAAGAAATTTGGCATCCCGATCGGACACAATAGTGTTTGGTACCCCATGCAAACGTACAACTTCACGAAAGAACAAATCAGCAATATGGGTAGCATCATCAGTTTTGTGACAGGGTATGAAGTGTGCCATTTTAGAAAACCTGTCCACAACAACAAAAATACTATCCCTCCCCTTCTTTGTTCTAGGCAGTCCTAAAACAAAGTCCATAGAAATATCCTCCCATGGAGTACTAGGAACAGGGAGAGGCATGTACAAACCATGTGGATTAAGACGGGACTTAGCTTTTTGGCAGGTGGTGCAGCGAGCAACAAACCGCTCCACATCCCTTCTCATCTTTGGCCAATAGAAATGGCTTGCTAGGATGTCTTCTGTCTTCTTCACACCAAAGTGCCCCATCAACCCACCGCCATGTGCTTCCTGCAATAGTAACAGACGCACAGAACTAGCTGGAATGCATAATTTGTTAGCCCGAAATACGAAGCCATCAGTGAGAACAAACTTGTTCCATGTTCTCCCTTCTTTACATTGCAGCAACACATCTTTGAAATCATCATCAAAAGCATATTGTTCTTTAATTGTTTCCAAGCCAAAGATCTTAAAATCAAGTTGGGATAACATAGTATAACGGCGAGACAAGGCATCTGCAATTACATTATCTTTTCCTTTCTTATGTTTGATGACATAAGGAAAGGACTCAATAAATTCTACCCACTTGGCATGCCTACGGTTCAGATTGGTTTGGCTCCTAATGTGCTTCAAAGATTCATGATCAGAATGTATAACAAATTCTTTAGGCCATAAATAATGTTGCCATGTTTCCAAAGTTCGAACTAGAGCATATAATTCTTTATCATAAGTGGAATAGTTCAAACTAGGCCCATTCAGTTTCTCACTAAAATAAGCAATAGGCTTTCCTTCTTGCAACAAGACACCTCCCAACCCAATACCACTAGCATCACATTCCAATTCAAAAGTCTTATTGAAATCTGGTAATTGAAGAAGGGGTGTATGAGTTAACCTATCCTTCAAAGTGTTAAATGCAACCTCTTGCGCCTTCCCCCAGGTGAACGGAGCACCCTTCTTCGTAAGTTCGTGCAGTGGGCCTGCTATGGTGCTGAAGTCCTTCACAAATCGGCGATAGAATCCAGCAAGCCCGAGAAAGCTTCGGACTTGCGTGACCGTGGTAGGAACCGGCCAACTGTGTATTGCCTCTACCTTGGTTTGATCAACTTCAATTCCCTGTGGTGTCACAACATAGCCAAGAAAAGAGACTCTATCTGTGCAGAAGGTGCACTTGTCAATGTTACCAAATAAGCGTGCATTGCGTAAAGCATTAAAAACAGCACGTAAATGTTCAAGATGTTCTTCTAGAGATGTGCTATAGATCAAGATGTCATCAAAGTAAACTACCACAAATCTCCCAATGAAAGCACGTAAAACTTCATTCATTAATCTCATGAAAGTGCTAGGTGCATTAGTGAGGCCAAAAGGCATGACCAACCACTCATACAAACCGAACTTGGTTTTAAACGCTGTTTTCCATTCATCTCCTAGCTTCATGCGAATTTGGTGGTATCCGCTACGCAAATCAATTTTAGAGAAAATCATCGAGCCACTAAGTTCATCAAGCATATCATCTAACCTAGGGATAGGATGACGATATCTGATGGTAATGTTATTAATTGCTCGGCAATCTACACACATGCGCCATGATCCATCTTTCTTTGGAACCAACAGAACAGGAACAGAGCAAGGACTAAGGGACTCACGCACATAACCTTTGTCGAGTAATTCCTGAACTTGTCGCTGAATCTCCTTGGTCTCCTCCGGGTTGGTCCTGTATGGCGCTCGATTTGGCAAGGAAGCCCCAGGGATGAGGTCAATCTGATGCTCAATACCTCTGATTGGTGGTAGCCCGGGTGGCACTTCTTGTGGAAACACATCAGCATATTCCTGCAAAAGATTAGTGACAGTAGGAGGCAAAGTAGATGGTATGTCGTGAAGTGAGAACAAAGCTTCTTTGCAAACAAACACATAGCAGATCATGGCGTTGTCATTTAATTCAAGTAAATCAGATTTTGAAGCAAGGAAACAAGCACTTTTCAATTTTATGTCATTTTTTCCAACATGAGCAGATTTAGATTTGTCATTCGTAGGTTGAACCGATCCGTTCACAACACCACTGTCATTTTGAGCAGATTTCTTGTTTTTCTCCTTGCAAGCTCTAGCAACTTCATCCCTCAAAATAGCATCGGGGGACATAGGGTGCAAAACAAGTTTCTTCTCATTATGCATGAAAGAATATTGATTTGATTTACCATGATGCAATGTATCCTTATCAAATTGCCAAGGTCTACCAAATAACATAGAGCAAGCTTGCATAGGTACCACATCACAATCAATGTAATCATGGTATGAACCAATTGTAAATTCCACTCTGACCATACGTGTTACCTTAAGCTTACCACTATCATTGAACCATTGGATGTAGTAGGGATGTGGGTGTGGAAGTGTTTTCATCCCAAGTTTTGCTACCATGGTGGCACTCGCCAAGTTGTTGCAGCTTCCTCCATCAATAATAATGCGACACGATCGTTCCAAAACTACACACTTTGTTTGGAACAGATTGTGTCGCTGGTTCTGTTCAGCTTGAATCATTTGTGCACTCAAGATACGCCTGACAACAAGACTCTCGTAGTGTTCAGCATGTTCAGCCCCAATGTGTTCTTCATCATCATTATTATTTCCTGCATCTTGGGCAGCAAGCATGGCATATGTTTCATCATCTAAATCACTAGCTGATGAATACTCACCATTTTCTCGTACGATCAGCACACGCTTGCTTGGACAGTCCCTTTGTATGTGCCCAAATCCTTTGCATCGGAGACACTGGATGTCCTTCATTCTCCCGGTGGAAGCGACGGAAGAAGACGTGTTGGCTGCAGCTTGGGTGGATCCTTTTGCTGTCTCGGTAGTACGAACAGGTGCTAATTTTGATGTAGTTGTGGACTGCCGATTGGAAGCATCTCTCTGAAAATCATGTTTAGGGCCAGCGGCACTTGTGCGGGGCTGCCACGATGTAGTCCGTCCTGCAGGAGTGTTATTTATTTTGCGGCGTCCCTGCACTTCCCTTTCAGCCTTACAAGCAAGATGAAATAATCGAGTGACATTAGTGTACTCCTTGTAAGCCAATATATCCTGAATTTCTCTAGTTAAACCACCCATGAATCGAGCCATCGCAGCCTCTTCATTTTCAACTAGACCACATCTCAGCATGCCTATTTGTAGTTCCTGATAGTACTCCTCAACCGATTTGTTGCCTTGCCTAAGCTGTTGTAATTTATGCAACAAGTCTCGAGCATGATAGGAAGGAACAAAACGACTACGCATGATTCTTTTTAAAGCATTCCAAGTTTGTGGTACAATAGCTGGATTTTTAGTTTGATACTCATGCCACCAAACAGAAGCAAAGTCAGTGAATTCACTAGTGGCAGCTCTAACCTTTTTATCATCAGGAAATTCATGGCATGCAAATTTTTGATCTACCGACAGCTCCCAAGTCAGATATGCATCAGGATCATATTTCCCATCAAAAGATGGTATGGAGAATTTAATCCTGCGTAGGGAATCATCGTTGTCACGTACCTCACGTCGTGGAGCTCGGCCAACCATACCTTGATAGTGGCGACGTGGTTGCCGTCGAGACCTGAAAGATCCATTATCAAGCTCGGTATCCGCTGAATACTCTAGGTCGTCATATCTTGCGGCGCTAGCAATGGAGGTATGGCCGTCATCATCACGGTGTTCCAACTCTCCGAGCCCAGCTTGTTCCATCCTCTCTAATCGCATATTGATTGCTGCAAGAGAGGTGTTAATAGCCCCAGCTGTTCTCTCTAATGTGGTCAGCTGGTTGTTGGCAAGAATCTGCGCCGCCTCTAATTGACCAATGCGCTCATTGGTGACTTGAACATCCTCATTGAGGGCTTCCGTGTGCAACCTTAGTTGGCGTTCGAAATGTTGAATGATGCCCCTCGTACGTGGTGAATGTGGAATCGTCTCACTTGCATCAGCTGACATGGTTAGTATAAAAGAAATACAAAAGCAAGCAGATTAAACCTAACAGTTGCTAGGAAATGGTAGGACACAGACACTTTCTCATTAGCAAGAAATCAAGCTCTTGCAAGTTCTTACCACACAATGCAGGAGGCGTTGGCAAACAGCAAGAACAACAACAAACGGTGACTGCCAGCACAACCCGGTGGTGTTGTAGATAATTTTGTGGAGCTGTAGGTGGCTGTTAAAACAATTGCACAAAGGAACAGCTAGTACCACGTTAGTCACAACAAGTTGAATAAACGTTCCGCGATGGTACTGTGCTGGTCCTAGTCCAAACCGTGATAGAGACGTGAGCCGTCACCCAAACCTTATCACCAAAATGCTCAAAACAGCAAACTGAAATCAAATGGAAGCAATAACAGGCCAAAATCAGCTTTCTGCAGATCGGACAAGAGATCGGACAAGGGTTCGGACAAGGGATCGGACAAGCCGAAACTGCCACTGTCTCCCACTGATTGGACAAGAGTTCGGACAAGGGTTCGGACAAGGGATCGGACAAGCCGAAACTGCCACTGTCTCCCACTGATCGGACAAAGGATCGGACAAAAGTTCGGACAAGGGTTCGGACAAGCAACTAACAGGACTGCTTTTCCTTTTTTTTTGTTTTTTTTTTTCGTTTTTTTTTCTCTCTTTTTTTTTAACCTGTGCCTTGTTTCTTGCTGATCTGTGCGGCTTTTGCTTTGCACTTGCCTTTTTCTCTCCTTGTAACTTCAGCTAGAGAATGAAAATGGAGATAGAACAAGGTGCACGAACTCAAAACTCTAGCGGTAAAAACTTAGGACCAGCAACTTGACACAAAGAAGTAACCGTGAATTCAACAAGCCGAGAGCTAAGTAGCAAAGCAAAGGCACAAAATGTTTTTGGGATTTTCAGATCGAAACTTATCTTTGGGCAAAAGTGGATTGTAGGAAAAATAAAGAACAAAGGAGAAGGAAATCTCTCACCGATCAACCTGAAATCTGATACCACTTAATAGACCCTTACGGGTATGGGGGAGCCCGATCTTTCGATGAGAGATGGAGGATATGGTGATTTGGTGGAGGCCGACGTTGGCTGCCCGACTACCACAACCAAGATGGTGTGGCGCCTTGAGCGACAGGTACACCGTCTCCTGATAACTACGATTTGGGGGTGGAGATCGACGTTGTGCTACCCGACTACAACAACCACAAGGATGCTGCGCCTTAGCGATAGTTACACCGACTCCGGTTGTTGCTGCTCTTGCCGTGCCAAGAACAGCCTTGAACCTGCAAGCAATCGAAGAACAAGCAAGAACAAGATGACAAGCAAACACTCACGGATGTGATAAAAGTTGGAGTTTTGATTCAAGTAATCGGGCGGTCTAGCCGACACGCGCGTTACAAGGAAGTAGCAGCAGCTATCTTACATCAAAACAAAACCCGAGTTCTTTTGTGGCTACCACTTGCTTTTAAAGGGAAAACTAGAAACTCAGGATGGAGTCACGATTGTTCTTCGGCAGTTTCTGGACGTTTCGTATGTCCTCTGCCATTGATTCTTGATCCGTTGGAAAGCAGACGAAGAGACCTTTCCAACAAGTACTTATTTGCATTAAACAACCTTGGGAGTTGAAAGATATGCTCCATTTAATCTCGGATTTCTGCAGTTACAAGAGTTCCTTCGGGTGCACGAACATTGTTGCCTTCTCCACTCCTAGCTGGTTCAATTCCTAAGCACTTAAGGATTATAAAGTCATCACAAGGTTTTAATAGTATCCCATTGGAAAAATAATTAATTTGAACAGCTAGGAACGAGTTCACCAGATAATTAAGTTCACGTGCACGGGCGCGTGTCATTGGTCCTCGCTTAGGTGTAAGCGGTGAAGTGTTGGCTGCAGTTGTGGTTGTATCAATGGCAGTGATGTCCTCATCACTGACCCCCTTGTTATTTCAGCTGATATAGCGGGAGTTGAAGTCCGAAGGATCCTAGTGGACGGTGGAACCTCCGTAGATATACTCTTCGTCTAGGCCTTTGACCAGATGTGCATTCCCTAGAGACACCTACTTCCGGCAGCTCACCCACTCCAAGGCTTCACATGTCCTCCTCTCAATGTCCTCGGCCAGATAGGCCTCGAGGTTGCCTTTAGAGAGGGGCCCCTGGCTAGGGTGGAGGAGGTGATCTTCGACGTCGTCGACGCCCCATATGCCTATAATGCAATTTTCGGACGGGGAATGTTGAGCCAGTTCGAGGCTATAGCACATCATAACTACTTGTGTCTTAAGATGCCCACGCAAGGTGGAGTTCTCACTATCTCAGGAGACTAAGCTGCAGCCTAAAGAGCGAAGTACGGCCATGGTCCACCACTAGACCCTCAGCAAGTGCACAGTGTGTCGGAGCACACGGAGGAGGCTTCGGAGTCTTCAAGCTCCTTGAAGGGCCCTTGCCTAAAGCCAAGCCCGGAAGGTGATGTGATCACGAAGATGATCCTGAAAGATAGCAAGGAGTACCCAATACAATTCAACAAGGGGCTACCTTCGGAGATAGATACTTCAATAGAGGAAGTAGTTAAAGAAAATTTAGATATCTTTTCCTGGACTGACGAAGACATCACCGGGGTTGACCGAAGCATCATCGAGCACAGCTTGCTTGTTAACCCGAAGGCTAGGCCAGTGCGCCAGGGGCTCCATAAGTTATTAGCAGAGAGGGCAGACCTCGCCAAGGTGGAGGTGGAAAAATTGCTAAGGGCCAGCATTATCAGGGAAGTAGCCTACACGGAGTGGTTGGCTAACCCCGTTTTTGTCCAGAAAAAGTGCTCCGGTAAGTGGCGTATGTGCATTGATTTCACGTCATTGAATAAAGCATGCCCATGGGACCCTTACCCTATGCCCCGAATAGACCAGCTTGTGGATTCTATGGCTGTCTCTGAGTTGTTAAGCTTCCTGGACACATACTCCGGTTATCATCAGATCTGGCTAAAGCGCGAAGACGAAGCTAAGACGAGTTTTATAACTCCCTTAGGAGTATTTTGTTATGTTCGAATGCCTTTTGACTTGTGGAATGCCGGGGCAACCTTCTCACATCTTATAGCTAAGGCTCTAGGTCACCAGATAGGCCGAAATATTGAAGCCTATATGGATGACATTGTAATAAAGAGTGTTGAAAGCACCATCATAGCGTAGACTTAGCTAAAACTTTTGAGAGCCTCCAAGCATGTGGAGTTCACCTCAACCCTGAAAAATGTATATTCGGGGCACAAGCAGAAAAACTGATAGGGTACTTAGTTTCGAGTAGAGGAATCGAAGCTAGCGTGACGCAGATAAGCGCATTGCAAAGAATGGCTCCAGCAGAAAATATGAAGCAGGTCCAGAAGTTGACAGGACGACTCGCAACCCTCAGTAGATTCCTGGCTAGATCAGCCGAATGAAGCCTTCCAATTTTTAAAGCTCTAAAGGGGTTCGAAAGTTTCAAGTGGATGCCGGAGTGCTAGAAGAGCTTCAATGACATTAAAGATTATCTCGGAAATCTGTCAACACTTACTGTGCCCCTCCCAGAAGAAACTCTCCTTCTTTATCTTGTAGCAACAGGCTCTGCAGCAAGTGTAGTACTGGTCAGGGAAGCTGAACTTAAAGGAAAACTGGTGCAGAACCTAGTCTACTTCGTCTTAGAAGCTTTGTCCGAAGCAATGACAAGATACTCCGAGCTCAAAAAATTTGCTTATGCTTTGGTAATGGCCTCACGAAAGTTAAGGCATTACTTCTTAGCACATAATCTCGTCTCCCCTTTGTGATATGCTTCGGAGCAAAGATTGTACGGGTAGGATCGGAAAATCAGTTGTCGAGCTAGCCCCCTTTGGTATTTCCTTCACGGTGAGAACAACTATCAAGTCCCAAGTCATAGCTGAGTTCATGGCCGAGTGGACTCCATCCGTAGTCTGGGCTCCGGAAGAAACCTCCGAAGGTCTATGGACAATTTTTTATGATGGAGCCTATCAGGCATCTGGTGCTGGAGCTGGATCTATGATAATATCACCGTCATGGCAGAAGGCCATGTATTCTGCGAGGCTCAACTTTAAGACCACTAACAATATCACAGAGTACGAAGGGATCCTGCTATGCCTCTTAAAGGCAAAGACACTTGGAGCAGCAAGGATTATAATAAAAATAGATTCCCAAGTCGTCACATGACATGTTGACATAAGCTTTCAAGCCAGGAACCTGCATCTTGCAAAGTATTTAGAAGAAATCTGCAAGACCGAAGCAATGTTTAAAGGATTTTCTATTCGAAGTATCCCTCGAGCAGATAATCAACTTGCAGACATTCTAGCGAAGGCTGCGGCCAAAGCATTGGACGTCCCAGAGGGCGCTTTCTACGAAGAACTCATCAAGCCTACAGTGCATCAATTACCCTCCAAAGAAGTCCTTTGCATCCTAGTCACCGATTGGCGGACTCCGATAATGGATGTGTTGCAAAACAATGCAGTCTTGTCAGAAGGTCCAGATTTCTGAAGGTTGCAAGCAAGGGCTTGAAATTATGAGCTTGTCAACGGAATATTGTAGAAAGCCGGAGTTTGTTCTCCCCTACTCCGGTGCATCTCAGAACCCGAAGACCAAGATACACTTCGAGAGATTCAAGAAGGCTTATGTGGTAGCCATCTAGCCCCCCGTGCTCTAGCAGGAAAGACACTTCGACAGGGGCTCTATGGGGGAACAATTGTAAGAGATGCAGAAGAGTTAGTTCGAACCTGCCAAGGGTGCTAGTGGATGGGTAGACGGAGCCACCATCCGCCAACACCTCTTCATGTTATTGCCCCGGTATGGCCAATGACGCGATGGAGAATGGATCTCATCGGCCCTTTCAAATGGAAAAAAGTAGCTTGAAGTTTGCAGTGGTAGCAATCAAATATTTTTCTAAATGGGTCAATGCTGAACCCCTAAATGCTATCACTTTGAGAAATGTGCAAAAATTATTTTGGCAGAATATCATATGTAGGTTCGGAGTACCAAGTGAGTTAACTATGGATAATGGCACTCAGTTCAAAGCTGAGCCCTTTAGAGAGTTTTGCGAAGGACTAGGCATCAAGTTATGCTTCGCAACTGTTCGCCACCCTCAATACAACGGAGCCGTCGAGCGAGCCAATGGAAATATTCTCTCTGGTTTGAATCGTAGGATTGTCGGGTTGGCTAAGGGGCTATGGACCGAAGAGCTCCCTACGATTTTATGGTCCATTTGGACCACTCAAGCCAGGTCCACAGGCTTCACCCCATTTAGGTTGCTATTCGGAGACGAGGCCATGACTCCTACGGAGCTCAAAGTTGGAACCCTCCCCGTAGTGGAGCCTGAAAATGAAGATGAAAGAAACACTTCGCTGGACTTGTCAGAAGAAACAAAGCTTCGAGTTGTCGCCAATCTGATGAATTACCAAGACCAAACGAAGACATGGTATGACCCGAAGATAAAAGTGAACGAGCTTAGCCCAGGTCATTTGTGTTGTGAAGTGTAATTGCTCCGAGGAAGCTAGGAAATAAATGGGAAAGGACAATATATTATCCTATGCTCAGGGCGTCTCGGGTCTTTTAAACTAGCTAATTTAGAAGGGGAAGAGTTGAAGCATGTATGGCATGCGGAGCACCTTAAACGTTATTATGCTAAGGGGCTCCTTGTAATCAATTGTAAAAGTACCTTTCTAAGTTAAATAAAGATGGAGGTTCGAATTATGCTTACTCTTCAAATATTCCTTACTCTCGGTGGACGCATCAGGAAAACAGAGATGCTTGCGGAGGTAAGCATCTTTCAAGGAACCCAACAAATGGCCTTCGAACCATTGGTTCAAGGATTCCGTAAAAGAGCCGAAGGTGGTCAGCCTATGGATTCCAGGCTCTGGCTTGTTAGGATCCATAGAAGAGTCTAAGGACTTTAAAAGAACAGATTTCTGGCCTCCGGGTTTGAAGCATCTGTAAAAGAGCCAAAGGTGGCCAACCTATAGATTCCAGGCTCCGGCTTGTTAGGATCCGTAGAAGAGTCTAAGGACTTTAAAAGAACAAATTTCCGGCCTCCGGGTTCGAAGCATCTGTAAAAGAGCCGAAGGTGGCCAGCCTACGGATTCCAGGCTCTAGCTTGATAGGATATGTAGAAGAGTCTAAGGACTTTAAAAGAATAGATTTCTGGCCTCTGGGTTCGAAGCATCTATAAAAGAGCCGAATGTGGCCAGCCTACGGATTCCAGGATCCGGCTTGTTAGGATCCGTAGAAGAGTCTAATGACTTTAATAGAATAGATTTCCGGCCTTCGGGTTCGAAGCATCTATAAAAGAGTCGTAGGTGACCAAGCAATAAGGTTTCAATGCTCTGGCCCAATGAAACACTTTTAAAGTCCTAAGCGACTGCTATTGGAGCTTAGAAGTGTAAACTTAGCTCCGAAACTTATAAACATCATAATACGAACGTACAGTTCGAAGAACTCTACGAAAGAGTGAAGTATGATTACCAAGTGTTATGTGAAGCATCAGGTTGTTATATCAATCATTGTGTCCGACAGACCCTATCACAACGCGTACGGTCCCCCACCCACAAGGAGGGGTAGGGGAGTAAGGGACAGTCAAGTGATGCTTCCAAAACAGATCATATTAATTGGATAATCATATTGTTTTACATCAAGAGAAATTTTGGTCTAAGCCTAGATAAAAGCGGAGACCCCTCCGACCTCTAGAACTACTTCTAGGACCGCTTCGATCTTCGGAGTCCTGAGTTCTTAAGACTTTTCTCTTAGTCCGAGCGCCTTTCTTCTTCGAAGCTCGCAGCTTTTTCTGCTCTTCTTGAAGTTCATCCCAGGACAGATGTCTTTCGGAGCTAGCCTCTATTGGGTCTTCTGCTTGGTACTCTAAGTCAGACCAATCTACGTATTCGGAGGATGAACATGCTACTTCCTTATCCTCTTCTTTAATATAATCTAAGACTTCACGATGAACTTCAGGTGCTATTTACCCTTGCTCCCCTCGAGGAACAAAGAAGCATGAGCGTCGGTAGGCGTTAAGCCTTTGAGGACAGCCCACTACTAGCGGAGCCCTTCGCTAGGCTCCAGTACTTCGAAGTCGGGTTCCGAAGTGCATAGCAAAACCTAAGAATAAACATCCAAGCAAAGACTCCCCATTTATAAACTTTTCATTCATTAAGATAAAGGGCTTTTACAAGATTTCTTGTACATGCTAAAGCGCCCTATGAAGCTAAACCTGTGGGTCGGCTGGCGGAGCAGGCGGAGTCGGAGCCGGTGAAGTCGAAGTTGGAGGCTTCGTCTGAGCTTTCTTCTACCGGCGAGCCTCGTCAATCCAAGCTTTGGCTGCAGCTTTGTGGTCCGTTTTCCAGATCGCTTGGAAAGCTTCCCAAGCAGAAGCTACATCCATAGAAGGACACAACAAGTCTTCATCGGTGAAGCCTGCAGGCGTTGAACCCCCTACCGGAGCAACAGAAATCCCAAGGGCTTCGACATGATGAAGGACTCCAATTCCGGCTACCTGCACAGAGATATCTCCATAGCGAATTCCGGAGCCCTTCATCAACTTCGTTGCTGCTTGGATCATCTTCAGCTTCCGCTCGAGGGGCTCACTCACCACAGCTAAAGACGAATGGCATATCGTAACAAAATATTCTAGGGTACCCCGGAGGGTGTCCATGGTCTGTTCAGCAATGGCGGTGTGCTTCATTTCTGCCACCTCCATCTTAGAAGCAGAAGCAGAAACATCGGCTATTCTTGATAGCAGAGTACTCTTCTGAGCCAGCGCTTGTTGGCAGAATCTTGGAGCTCTACAAGTTGTGCGCTGGAGTCTACTGGTGCTCACCGAAGCATCTTGACCTCCACCCTAAGCACCACACGCTCGGCTTCAATCTCTTGGACCGAAGCCTTGAGTGTAGTGTTGTTCTCTTGCTCAACCTGGAGTGCTTCGTTAGAAATGGCTCTGGCCCTCCGCTCCTCGAGGAGCTCCTCCTCCAGTTGCAGTGTTTTGTCCTCGGAGCCTTTGAGGGCAGACTGGAGGGTGGTAACCTTCCTTTTGAGCCGATTAGCTTCGAGCTCATTGGAGGTCTCTACCGCTCTAGCAAGGACGAATTGCTGCAAAAAAGAAAAGTGAGTACAAATTTATTTCATTCATTAATTTAATACACTTTTTGTATGTTGTATACCTGAAGGGCAGCCCTTTCGAGGGCCAAATCGAGCTCCAGTGCTCTTGCTTCGCTCAATATGGAAACCAGTTCAGAGCTCCCAACCTCTTGGCCTTTATCTGCCAAGGGTTTTAGGAGCGTTCGGAGCCCTATCCGTTGCTCCAAGAACAGAGCTAACAGAGGAAGCCAGGACAGGGCCCAATGGTCGTCTACAGCAGCCTCCTCCTCTAAATTTCTCACTGAGGGGTCGTTGGAGGAGGGCATCACCATCAAATCAGGAAGGGGTCCGAAGCTCGTCATACTCTTGCCCCTCCCTAGCACAAAAACTGGAGCTGGTACTTCGGATAGAGTAGATCCTCCTTCAATCGTTGCCCCCTTGATCAGAATTATTTTGCCCGAGACAGCTTCGGTCATTGGAGCCACGGCACCAGCCGGAGCCTCAATTCCGAGTGAAGCCGAAGCTCCATCGGTGGTCGGAGCCATGCCAGTTCTCGACGCACCTACAAAAGTTAAGGTATTCATTGAATATTTGTTGTATGGTAATCGTTGTAGGAATTTCAAAGGCAAAAGTTTCGAGGTATACCTTCATCCACGCCTTGGGGGAGAATTTTGGGGTCCTCCAGAACTTCGTACATCTGAAGATATTATTCGAGGTCATCCCCCAAAGTTTGCTCCGGAGCAGCCGCAGCCGATGCCCCAACCTTCGGCACTACCACTACGGTCATGGGTGAGTTAGGATTTACTAACCCAAGTTCTAAGCCAGCTGTGGATGTTTCGAAGGAGATTGCTGCATTAGCTAACGTAGATTCTTGAGGGGGGCCTCCAACTATGGCTAGAGACTCGTCCTCGCTATCTTGCAGAAGATAGTCTTCAAGGGCCTTCCCCATCTGGACATTTGAGTCCTTTTCTTTTGAGCGCTTCGAAGAGGAGCTCTGAATGTCCAGAGAGGAAGGCAAAAATACCGAAGAGGCTTGAGGAGGAGGCTTCACTGTCTTCTTCCCCTTCTTGATGGGGATCTTGGCGTCTCTTTTTGAGGGTTTGGCGGTGGATTTCCTTTTCCGGGGGCCACTCCCATTGAGTCGAAGTATGGTAGGGGAGAAGGCTCCATTCCAAGAGCACTCCACACCCTATTGAAGCGCTCCTAGCTTCCCACCAGCTCTACCCTTCGCTGCTTATCCACCACTGTAGGGGCTCCAAGCACCCGTTCAGTGGCTCTTGCAATCTGTGAGAAACCATGTTGAACAATATGGTTTTGATATTCCAGATGTGATGAGTGATTGTCAACGGCAGTCAAAGGAAGGGGGAGATGAAGACCTGCCAAGTCTGAGGTGCATGTGACTCAGGTACACGGGCAGCGAGCGACGGCCGGGCAGAGGAGCCGCGGAGTCGGGTTGGCCCAATCTGGGTACATGGCTAGGAGCGGCAGATGATCCACCGGTCTGTTGACTGGGTTTGATTCAGGTACACGGGTGGCGAGCGATTGCCGGGCTGAGGAAGCTGCTGGGTCGGGTCGGCCCAATCCGGGTACCCGGTGAGAAGACGGTGGACGCTTTGTCAGTTTCAGCGTAAAACTGACAATCTATAATTAATTCATTTTTAGGATATTAATATTTATTTTTTAAGTTTAGAATATTTTTATTTGAGTCAGGTGATTTTTCTAAGAATATTTTAGTAATTTTCGGAATTTATTTTAGAGTCAGTTTAATTTTACCCGAGGGTAAATTAGTCTTTTCATGTATTAGGATTTGTCTATAAATAGACCCCTATCCCCTTGGGGATAGATGACTGTTTTTCTTAATAGATCAATCTACAGTCCATCGCCTCTACGTTTTCCTTCTTCTCCACTGTTTTCCCTCCGCCGGGGCCAGCGAAATTGTTCTTTGTTTTACCGGCGCCATCCTGCTCGCCCGTGATTTTTCCTTCAGCGCGTGCGGCTTCTGCTTCTACTTCAAGCGGGCCCCACGGATGTCCAGCAGTGAAGGATCTACTGAAATTTCCAGGCTACGTGCTAGCTTTTCCATCTGCGTGCATTATTTGTGTGGGGCCCACGGTTGCTCTACACTGACCGACGGCAGGAGCACACAGCTGCCCACGCGACGTTCCACGGCTAAGTTGCTGGCAACGTGAGATAAAAAGCTGCGGCCATGCATTGATTGCATGTGTAGTTGCTCTCAGCCATAGCGTCCAGGAAAAAGTTTTTGTGTTTGTTTGTTCTTGCAAGCTACGCCTGGCATTGCTTCTCACACGGAGGCACGGCGCACGGAGCACGACTACCGGCTGGACTCTCTGCGGCGCACGGCGATGAGCACGATGACGCAGGTAAGTTTTTTAATCTCCTATTTTTTAGCCAGTTAATTATCTGTTATTAATTAGCTGAAAATCTATTTAGACATTTCGTGGTGAGTTTAATCTGCAAAATATTATTAGTACTCTCATAATTTCTATTTAAATATTTATTAATCTACTCATATAAAAAAATTATTATTAGTCGCAGTAATATTTTATTCTAGATTTACGTGCAATATTTTAAGTTTATTTTTGAGTTAATTTCTGGATGATCCATGTTTTATTCAGTTGATTAGTATTTTTTTAGACAGCAATCCGGATTATTATTGATTTATTTAGGTATTTTTCCCTAGGCCATTAAATATGTTTTTATTTAGTTTAGTTTATTTTTAAATATCATTTTAATTGGGACACCGGTCATTTTTAGGCTAGACAACTTTAGCTCCTATAATTTGCTTTGCTAATATTATTTGTCTAGTTAAGTTTTTTTTGTGTTGGGATTAGGATAGAGTTTAGCAAGAAATTTTTAGGCGCCCATTCACCCCCCTCTGGTCGCTACTTTCGGTCCTACAAGTTCTATCAGAGCGAGGTTAGGTTTTTCTAATATCTTAACCGATTCTAAAACCTAGGTAGTGACCATGACGTCTTCTGGTAAAATCCCATCCCTAGAAGCTTTTGGCTACACTTATTGGAAGACTCGCATGCGAGCATACCTTATGAGCCAGAGCTCAGACATATGGGAGATTTGTGTTCATCCTAGTTTCACCATAACGACTATTGATGTGGATACTGCTGCTAATGTAATTACCCAACATCAAAATAATAGTAAGGCAGTGAACATTTTATTTTCTGGTCTAGGTCCTAGTGAGTTCGAGTGTGTTAGCCATCTCACCACTGCTAGAGAGATCTGGGCTACCCTCGAGGCACACCATGAGGGGACAGCTCAGGTCAAGTCTAGGCTATATCAGACCTACCGGCGTGAGTATGAAAATTTCTCACAGAAGCCGGGTGAGACTGTTGAGGCTTTGTTTGGTCGTTTTCAATCGATCATTAACAAGCTTCGTGTTAACAAGGCCGAGGGTGATCAGCTAGTCTTGGATCATGAACAGGCGCTTAAGGTACTCCATACCTTGGACGCTAAGATCTGGGAGATCAAGGTCTCTTCTATTGTTGAGAGCACATCATATGATACCTTGATCATCGCAGAGCTTTTTAGTAAGCTCAAGGCCTCAGAGGTCGATATCCAGTTGAGATCAAATCTCACTGGTTCTGGACCAAAGACTCTGGCGCTTGCGACATCATCTGCTGATCCTAATGCCATGAGTTGTACTGCGTTTTCCTTGATGTCTATTTCCGAGGAACAACTTGATACTCTAGGAGATGATGATTTGTGCTTGTTTAACAAACGGGTGCGACGTGTCTATGATAAGCGAATGTTTAAGAGACACGACACAAAATCCGGATGCTTTGAGTGTGGTGATACAGGTCATTTCATTGCCGACTGCCCCAAGCGGAAGAATTACAAGAAGGGAATCGACGGAAACTCCAACGACTCTGACAAGTACGACAACTCTACAAAGGGCAAGCCCAAGACGAGATTCTTTCGTAAAGCTTTGAAGGACTACAGGCGTGAGAACAAGAAACGAGACAAGGTTTTCTTCGCCGAGATGGAGAAAAGCTTCTCCATGAGATCCTCGTCTTCCTCCTCATCGTCGAGCTCAAGTGATGAAGAGATCGTGATCAGGAAGGGGAAGGACAGGGATGATCCGGTGGGCCTCTGTTTCATGTCCTTCGGGGACAAGCCGAAGAGACGCTCACGTGACAGCCGAAGACCCCCCGAGAGCTTCTGCTCAATGGCTCTTGGGGAGAAGAAAGAAAAGGACTCCTCCGACGACTCCGACAACGACGACGACGATGAGAAGGTATCATCCTATGAACAAGAAGTTATTAATTTATTAGAACAGAACCGTCAAGAGTTGAAGTATAGGGAGAAACTGCTTAGAGGGGCTAAGAAGAGGATAGATGAGCTTGAGAGTGAGCTTGCCACAGCAAATGGCAAGATTGAGAGTCTGTCTTCTTCCCCTTGCTTGGGTGATAGTGGAGAGTGCCCTAACTGTGAGGTGTTGTTGTGTGACCCGACGACTCTTAAGTTCAGGTACACATAGAGAGTAGATGAGAGAAACGCATTGGCCACTGAGCTTGAGAGTTCTCAGCAGGAGCTAAAAGATGCTCATGCCACTGTCGTCGCACCTTGTGTAGACTGCCCATCTCATTTAGCTAGTATAGCTGAGCTGAGAGCCAAGAGTGATGAGCAGTTGAGCGAGTTAGCTGGAGTGAGAGGTGAGTTGGAGCAGACTAAGCTAGAGCTTGAGACCTTGTCAGTTCCATCCACTGTTTGTGAGAACTGCCTGTCCATTAGAATGGAGTTGATCAAGCTAAAAGCTGAGAAGTCTGTCGAAGCTGATAAAGAGTGTGAGATCTGCTTGTCTCAGGTGGAGGTGTTAGTTTCTTTGAGAGAGGAGCTAGCTGATGTTCAGAATGAGAACTTTTACCTCCGTTCAATCCTGAGTTAGATTAGTGCTAGAGAGCCACAACTCGGCATGATGATCTAGCAGTTCAAGAGACAGGATTGTTTTGGGGTAGGGTACACATATACAAAGGCTGATTTTGAGAGCGCTATTAGTCGTGCAGTGGAGTGGAGTAAGATGACTCCCGAACAGAGATATCCCAAGACTCACTCCACTGAGTCCGGACTGACGGAGTTCGAGCTGGGAGTAGCTGCGAAGCCGTGGTGGTCCACTCCGGAGGTGGTGGTGCGAAGGCCCAAGGGCTTTGACGGCTTCGGCTCAAAACCATCACTATATCGGAGGCTATCTTCGGTGAAGCGAAGGCCACCAGGCTCAAGGCTTCTCGCCAAAGCTACCGCACCCTCGCGTGCGAAGGGGGGCTTCAGGAAGGTCAAAGACTGCAAAGGCTGACACTGTCTGCTCTGCAAAAAGCTGACACTGTCCCCTCTACAAAGCTGACAGAGAAGCCTCCAGAATAAAGTTGACTACCTTTTGTACCCCTCCATTCTGTAGAGACAAAACTGGTGTAAACCCTAGGGGTAAAGTAGTCATTTCACTTGGGTGAACTATGGGCTATAAATATGGGAGCTGGGTAGGTAACATTCAACACTTTGAGCATTTACTGTTGAGCTCCTGTACTAGCCTCCTCATACTTTGAATACATCCAGTGAGTTCATTTTTGTGTTCCTTGTTCAAGCGGCGAAGCCCTGCCTCGGTGTGCTTTTTGCTTGAGCTTGTTTACATACCTCGCTGCATACTTCGTTCATTTGTGTGTCACCCTGAGTGACTTTTGACAGTGCATCGAAGCCTGTGTTGACGAAGTGTGTTGTGTGCGAAGTGTGTTTTTCAGTGCGCGTTCGCTCTGTGTAACAGAAGGCTAGACCTCGCTGCTTACTAGCGAAGCCCTGATCGAAGCCCGTTTCTGCTTCTCGTGTCGAAGCTCTTAGCGAAGTCTGTTTAGTGTGCATTTAGACCTTCGCAGAACGAAGCCCAGCACCAGTTGCTGTCGCTAAGTTTTAGGTCGAAGTCCTCGGAGGGTAGTCCACTCTTGCGAAGGGTGAAGTGCGAAGCCTGCTCGAAGCACCCTGTGTGCGGAGCCTGCACTGACTTAGCAGAGTTGTTTTCGGGGTCGTGGGTGGAGCGAAGTCTGCTTGGCTTCGGACTTTTACTCCTTGCGAAGCCTGTGTTCTGAGCTGTCAAGTACCTTCGAACCAGACCTTCGAAGGTTGGTGTTCGAAGGCTGTTCCGCAGTAGACAGAACTAAATCCGAAGGCTGTTTTTAGCCCAAGTTTTTAAAATCTCCCATTCACCCCCCTCTGGTCGCCGTTTCCGGTCCAACAATTGGTATCAGAGCAGGTTAAGATCACCAGTTGACCTTAACCGGTTTTGTGATCTATTGGTGACATGGATAGAGGCAGTAAAATTCCTCTGTTCGATGGGACTGATTTTGCATACTGGAAGGTGCGCATGGAGGCTTACTTGTTAAGCCAAGGAAATGCAATTTGGGAGATTGTGGACTCACAATACTCCATCCCTGATACTCGCACTACTCAAACAGAAAAAGATCAGTATAATGCCAACTCCAAGGCTAGGAATATACTGTTCATTGGTTTGAGCCGGAGTGAGTTTGATAGGGTGCAACACCTTAGGACTGCTAGGGAGATTTGGACAACGCTCACTATTTTTCATGAGGGCTCTACACAGATTAAGGCCAGACACAAAAGCACATACAACCAACAGTATCAGTTGTTTGTGCAGGCACCTGGTGAATCTATAGATGCCATGTTTTCGTGCTTTGATGCGATAGTGAGTAACTTGCGATCCAACGGGACGCTTGCTTACAATGATCACGATAGGGCTATCAAGCTTCTCTATGCTCTTGACCGTAGCATATGGGAAGTAAAGATATCCAGCATTGAGGAGTCCACAGGTTATGACACATTGACCTGTGATGAGCTCTTTAGCAAGCTGAAGTCCACAGAGATTGCCAAGGCATCTCTTGCGGTGCACAGAAGCTCTTTGCCACAACCATTGGCATTGGTTTCTAGCACTAGCCGTGGCACCGCTGCAGAACCAAGCACATCTGGTACTTGTGTTTTTGCAGATGGTTTTGCTTTGTCCTCCCTGGTCTCCGTCACAAAGGAGCAGGTGGACACTCTGGATGATGATGAGCTTGCTCTCATTGCCAGAAGGTTCACCCGTTTTCACCATGAGAGACGGGATCAGAGGAGAAGTGGTTTTAGTGGTTGCTTTGAATGTGGCGACACCTCTCACATTAAGGCCAATTGCCCTAAGCTCAATAAGAGAGATGAGAGTGAGCGCCCCAAATACCACAAGAAGGAGAGGAAACCCTTTGTAAAGGGCAAGCGCGGCAAGGTGGCTAAGAGAGTAGCCAAAGCTGCTTCCAGAGCTTTTGTTGCTGCTCTCAGTGACATCGACACTTCCTCAACTAAGGAGTCGAGCTCTGAGGAGGAGGAGTCCCCAAGGAAGGAGGACAAGAAGGACAAGAAGGGACGAGACTTCACCGGCCTTTGCTTCATGGCCGACAGCGATCACAGCGGCGATGAGCTTGACTCATCTGAGGTACCTCTATCATCTGACCAGCTATTAATTAAATTAGATGAGCTGAATGAAGTGGTTCTTGGTCAGGATAGATTACTTGTGCAAGCCGCTAGAGAAAGAAAAGACCTTAGACTTAGGCTAGAAACTGTTTCTACTGAATATGCCATGCTTAAGTCTAAAGTAAATGATGCTGATTGTGAGTCTTGTTCTGTTGTCATGGGTGAGCTTGCTCAGTTGCGTTCTGTACATGCTCAAACTCTTTCTGAGCTTGAGACTGCACAGAAGCAACTTTTGGTCGTGGATTCTAGACCTCATGATATAATTGATTGCATGAACTGCTCTTTATTACGCGAGAGCATTAATTTACGTGATAAACATGTTCATGATTTGGAGGCTAGACTAGAGAGGGCCGGTAGTTCTAAGGATGTGCAGCCTGTTTGTGACACATGCATTACCCTTAAGGACCAGCTAGGCACTGTTAGAGAGCGTGCTGAAAACCTCATGTCAGAAAATGAATACCTTCTTTCCGTGGTTAATAAATGCACTGAGGGAAAGGGTAGGATGGATTTTCTCTTGGCCAAGACCAAGATGTGTGCTGACAGAGCAGGGTTAGCTCTAGGTTTGGGTTTTGAGAGGATTCCTTCAGATAGTGAAAACAAAACTGTTTTTGCCTCTCCCACTACCCTAGAGAAAGAGAGAGCTCTATTAGACTCCCCATCAGCCAAAAAGCCTACCCGACCACCAAAGAAAACCACTCCTCCTGCCAAGAAAAATCCTCCCAAGAAAACCACTCAGAAGAAGCCCAAGGAGCCTGTGAGAGTTGCTCCTGTGACCCATGAGAGTGCCCCGAGGAGAGTGTTTCATTGTTCCTATTGTCAGCGGGCGGGTCATTTGGTTGGGTTCTGTTTTCGTCGCATCAAGGATGAGCGACGCTCTCAGGCGATGAGTTACCAGGACATGCATTACCCATCTTTAGGTATGCATGAGTCTGAGTTTTACTATCGTCCTGCTTTTGAGGTTCCTCGTGCTTCTCGGAGAGGTTTTGCTCCTCGAGGTGCTCACCATGTTCCATATGGTGGTAGACCTAGGGCGAGTAGCTTTGTACCTCGTCAGAGTAGGAGACCTCGACATGTTGTTCGATCACAGCATGTAGGTAGACGTCGCACTTTGCATCATTCTGATTATTATGTGCGTAGACCATCTACTTTTACTGCGCCTACTACTCGTGTCACTCAGTGCTGGATGCCTCGTCATTTTTTCACTCACCCCAGCACTGAGCGATCGAGATATTCTTATCATGTGTAGGTGACAGATCGAGGCTTGGGGGCATGTGGATCATGGACTCCGGTTGTTCGCGCCACATGACCGGAGATGCAGCATGGTTCTCTAGCCTCACCACAACCAAGCAAAGGGAACATATCACCTTCGGAAACAATCGAAGGAGTAGAGTGAAAGGTAAAGGTGTGGTAAGAATTAACTCGAATTTCACTCTCAAAGATGTTGCTTTGGTTGAAAACCTGGGATACAATTTGCTGTCTGTATCTCAGTTGCTTGATGAGGGCTTCGAAGTGCGATTCCATCGCGATACTTCGCAAGTGCTCAATTCTGATGGCGTTGTGGTGTGTAAGATCTTTAGAGTTGGGAGAGTTTTTGGAGCTGATTTTTTAGAGTCATCTGGTTCTTCTCATTGTCTTGTTGCACATTCGACTTCTGAGCTTTGGAAGTGGCATAGGAGACTAGGGCATATGAGCTTTGAGTTGCTCGCTCGTTTGAGTGCCCTAGGCCTGATCCGAGGATTGCCCAAGCTCAAGTTTGAGAAGAATTTAGTTTGCGCTCCGTGTCGACATGGAAAAATGATTGCTGCTTCGCATTCGCCAGTCACCATAGTGATGACTGAACAACCCGGAGAACTTCTCCATATGGACACTGTAGGTCCTTCTCGGGTTAGTTCTTTAGGCGGCAAGTGGTATGTATTAGTTATTGTCGACGATTTCTCTCGCTACTCTTGGGTCTTCTTTCTTGCCAGCAAAGATGAAGTGTTTTCACACTTTCGGAGCTTGGCTTTGAGACTTTTTACTGAACTCCCTGGTACATTAAAATTCATTCGAGGTGATAATGGCACTGAGTTCAAAAACAGTCTCTTTGTTGACTTTTGCATGGAGCATGGCATAGAACATCAATTCTCTGCTCCGCGGGTTCCTCAATAGAACGGTGTCGTTGAGAGGAAGAACCGCACTTTGGTTGAGATGGCTAGGACAATGCTCGATGAGCATAGGACTCCTAGAAAATTCTGGGCTGAGGCCATGAACACTGCTTGTTACATCTCAAACCGAATCTTCTTGCGCTCAATTTTAAACTTGACATCTTATGAGCTACGTTTTGGGAGACAACCCAAGGATACACATCTTCGAGTTTTTGGCTATCGTTGCTTTATCCTAAAACGTGGTAATTTGGATAAATTTGAGTCGCGTTCTTCTGACGAGATCTTTTTGGGTTACACTACACATGGTCATTCTTATCGTGTTTATAACTTGGAAACTAACACTGTCATCGAGTCATGTGATGTGACTTTTGATGAATCAACCCCCTCTGTTAGTTCTGCTTTCGAACAGGCAAATGAACACGACATGGAACAGACCTTATTCGAAGAAGAAGATCCCGAAGAATTCGAGGATGAACCCCTACTACCCTCGACATCGACCCCCGAAGCTGACCTCGCTTCGACCACTTCGGCACGAGGTCCCGAAGCAACTACCTCGACATCGGTCATCTTGGACCACTCCAACGCACAAGTTGAGGGGGAGACTGCATCCCACCGCGAAGCTCCACATCATGTTCAAAGGATGCACCCTCCAGAGCAGATCATTGGTGAGCTTGATCAAAGGGTAACATGTTCCCATGCTCATTTCATTGATTCCACTTTTGTTGCTTCTTTCGAGCCCTTAGATTTTAGTCATGCACTTTCTGATTCTAGTTGGATCAATGCCATGCATGAGGAACTTGAAAATTTTGAGAGAAACCAAGTCTGGTCATTAGTTGATCCTCCACCAAATGTTCATTTCATTGGAACAAAATGGATTTTCAAAAACAAACAAGGGGAGGATGGGACTATAGTCAGAAACAAGGCTAGACTTGTAGCTCAGGGTTATTCTCAACTAGAAGGGATTGATTTTACTAAAACTTTTGCACCTGTTGCTCGCCTTGAGGCCATTAGGATTTTGCTTGCCTTTGCGACATCCCGGGGATTCAAACTCTATCAAATGGATGTCAAAAGTGCTTTTCTTAATGGCTTCATAGGTGAAGATGTTTATGTAAAACAACTCCCTGGTTTTGAAAACCCCAAGTACCCACATAAAGTCCTTAAACATCATAAGGCTCTTTATGGACTCATGCAGGCCCCTCGGGCTTGGTATGATAGACTTAAGTCTTTTCTGCTTGAGCGAGGGTATTTGATGGGCTCTGTTGATAAAACTTTGTTTACTCTCAGGCATGGCAAAGATTTCCTCCTGGTTCAGATTTATGTGGATGATATCATCTTTGGTGGCTATTCTCATGCTTTGGTTGCCGAGTTTGCAGATACCATGAGCAGGGAGTTTGAAATGTCCATGATGGGTGAACTCACCTTTTTCCTTGGGTTGCAAATCAAGCAAAGCAAACAAGGTACCTTCGTCCACCAGACAAAGTACACCAAGGACCTGCTCAAGAAGTTTGACATGGCTGATGCGAAGCCTCTCGCCACTCCACTGGCTACATCTGTAGCATTGGACCCTGACGAAGATGGAGAAGCCATAGATCAGAAGGAGTTCCGAAGCATGATCGGCTCCCTCCTTTACTTGACTGCTACGAGGCCGGACATACACTTCGCGGTGTGTCTGTGCGCTCGTTTTCAGGCTTCACCACGAGCTTCGCACCGCCAAGCGGTAAAACGCATACTCAGATTTCTCAAACATACCCTCGAATTTGGCATATGGTATTCAGCATCTTCATCTTTATGTCTTCGAGGTTATTCCGATGCGGATTTTGCTGGGTGTAGAATTGATAGGAAGAGTACCTCTGGTACTTAGTCATTTTCTGGGTACTTCACTGGTTTGCTGGTCTTCCCGCAAACAGTCTAGTGTTGCACAATCGACGACTGAGGCCGAATATGTTGCTGCAGCTAGCTGTTGCTCTCAGATTTTGTGGAGTGCTTCCACTTTGCGGGATTTTGGGTTAGATTATAAGAGTGTTCCACTTTTCTGTGATAACACTAGTGCTATTTGTATTGCAAACAACCCGGTTCAGCACTCCAGAACCAAACACATTGATGTGCGATATCATTTTCTCAGAGATCACAATGAGAAGGGTGATATTGAACTTCAATATGTTGATACCCAACACCAGCTAGCCGACATTTTCACAAAACCCCTCGATGCTTCTCGATTTGCTTACTTGCGTGGGGAACTTGGCATTTGTCACCCTTACGGCATTTTGTGAAGGGGAGCAGATTTAGATGGATGTGCATTTGCTAATTGTGAGTTGAAATTGCATTTACATCTTTTGCACTTATATGCCTGATTATAATTCATGAAATCACGACAGCTCAGCTCTCTTTAATTTATCTGAAACATTAATGTGCATGATGTTTTCTTTCCAAACTCAAATCATGCTCACTGCTCAATCTTGTTTCTAGCATGTATAGGCAGGACTGCTTTAGCTATCTTTTATCTGCTTGATAGCAAGACACTTTTCTTTGGATGCTAAAAATTGCAACTTGAAAATTGTTCTACATATTCATGGAAGTTCATCAAGTGCTAAACAAATTGGTTCACTTCATTAAAATCAAAAACACCATGATTTGCACGCTTTAAGTGAAAAGATCCAGGTGGGTTTGTTTGTCGCACTACTCTATTCTAGACTGCTTTCCATTGCACATTGGTCTGAACTGGAATAGTGTAGTGTATGCCAAAATCATTGCTTTAAGCTTCTAATGGCTTTCACGCCTAGGCTTGGCCTGATTGGAAAGTATAAGGTGGACAAACAAATAACCCCTGGCATTATGAAAAAGAACAACAAAATTCATTGATCATCAAGTTTGCTTTTCATGCTCCATTTGAACTGGACTTGTCTGTCTAGAGTAGAAATTGACTAACTTTGTGCAGTCCTTGCTTTTACTTGACTAGTTATCGTGATTGAGTGGTGATGCTTTTTATTTCAAAATGACAAAATCACATGTTGTCATCATGTTTTTAGAGAATGTTAAATTGAGCTGAGCACATGATATTTGGTATTAAGTACTGGCATATTTTTGCTTTATATGTCTTTGCAATTCTGCTCATTTCCAAGCAATGCATCTTTTACATGCTCCTTGATGCTTGCATTGCCAAAGGGGGAGAGACATTTGGGTTCTCTGTTGCAAAAAGGTATAATTTTCACAGGGGGAGTTTTTATCTTGCCAAGGGGAGATTTGCCGAAGGGGCTTTTACTCTTTTGAAAAAAGGGGGAGGAAAATTCTTTTGTCAGGTGACATGCTTTGGCTCGTTTCTGAGTTTTTATGGTCACTTGTGTGCTGAAAGTCTTTTAATTTTTCTTGAACTTGAATTTGGTTGTCAATGCACTCATCAAGGGGGACATTGAGAAACCAAGGGTTGGTTTCAGTGTTTGTGATGAGTGATTGACAGGCTTTTAACCTCTGATTCGAAGGGGTACCTCTAAAGGGGGTTCGGAGGTTGGACCTCCGAAGGTGTTCGGAGGTGGTTTCACCGAAGGGTTCGGTGGTTTGGTTGCTGCAGCTGTTGCAGCGGAGTGTGCCTATCGGAGGGGTCCGACAGTACACAATGACTGGGTTTGTACCAAAGGTATCGGTACTTTGGGTGGTACACCGGAGTGTGTGCCGAAGGTTGCTAGTAAAGACCAAGATCAGGCGCATAAGTGAGATACCTGAAGATGTGCTTGACAACCTGCCGATGAGACGCGCATGGTGAAGACTGAAAACGGGCGCAAAGTCCCACGGCGAACTGTATGTCCGGTCTTGTCGCCGTCAAGTACAGCAGCGAACCAATCATCCCTCGAAACTCTCTCTCGTTGACCTTGACACCGCTCTCGTCCTTGTCCAGACCCCCATATGTGCCCATTGGGGTCATCTGCGGCTTCAACTCCCCACCAAAGTCAAATTTCTTAAGCATATCGCGAGTGTAATTACCTTGGTGGATGAAGGTGTCGTCCTTGGTCTGCTTGATCTGGAGTCCTAAGAAGTACTTAAGCTCACCCATGAGGCTCATCTCAAACTCGCTGTGCATCTGCTCAGAAAACTTTGACACAAGAGAATCAGTAGTACCGCCAAAGATAATATCATCCACGTAAATCTGAGCGACTAAGAAATATGAAGCATCTCTGAGCAAGAAAAGAGTTTTATCCACAGAACCCATCACAAAGCCCTTCCCCAACAAAAATTGCTTTAACCGGTCATACCAAGCCCTGGGGGCTTGCTTCAACCCGTATAAAGCCTTTTGCAATTTAAAAACATGTCGAGGAAACTTAGGGTTCTCAAAACCGGGGGGCTGCCTAACATATACTTCCTCCTCTATATACCCGTTCAGAAAAGCACTCTTGACGCCCATTTGAAAAATCTTACAACCCTTCGAAACGGCAAAGCTAGAAGAATATGAATGGACTCAAGACGGGCAACAGGAGCGAAGGTTTCTTCAAAGTCAATACCTTCCTTCTGGCAAAAACCCTGGGCAACTAGTCGAGCTTTATTGCGCACCACAACCCCATCTTCACCTTGTTTGTTTTTGAACACCCACTTGGTGCCTATGGGGTTGCATCCTGGTGGCGGCTCAACTAGTGTCCAAACCCGATTACGGACAAAATTCTCAAGCTCTTCTTGCATAGCATTAATCCAATTTGAATCAGAAAGAACATGAGAAACATCTCTGGGCTCAAAAGATGCAACAAAAGCAGATTCAGCAAACATATCAAGAGAGGTAGAAGAACGCAAAGTTCTCTCAGTCAAATCACCGATGATGAGCTCTGAGGGATGATCACGCTGAACTGCTCGGGTTTCCTGGTGATCTGAAGTCACCTCACCGGAGTCAGCAGCTGGCACCTCTGGACTCGACTGTGAAGATCTAGGCCCTATGTGAGTTTTGGTAATTAATGATAAACATGCGTTTTGTGGACTAATATTTTTTCTTAAGTGTGAAGGAAATGAGTAAGTCCCGCGCAAATGGAGCACAAGATGGAAACCCGAAGATCTGGACGTTTAAAGGATACGACAAAAGGTTTGAAGGAATCTAGAAATTGATCGAAGTGTTTGGAGCGATCAATTAGGCTAGGTTTAAATTTTGTTTTTCCCGTACTATAAATAGGGGTTGCATCTTGGTTATGAGTTGATTTTCAAGTGCCAATTTGCATTGCATATAGTATCTTTTGATCATGTGTGATTGTTGCAAAAGTTGCTATTTTGGCAAATTCCTTGAAAAACTATTGCAGCATTTTGTTGGAGTTGTCTGACCCTGGCGGTCTGACCGACCATGTGGGTCCGGTCAGACCGGCTGGAGTTGGGCGGTCCGACCGGCCAGGGGGCCGGTCCGACCGGGTTGCGCAGGGCAGAAAACTGCTGGTTTACAGAGCCGACGGGAGCACTATCGGTCCGACCGAGCCGATGGCCGGTCAGACCGGGTAGGGCCGGTCCGACCGGGCCAGAGTGGCCGGTCAGACCGAGGCGTCCTGTCACATCAGTAAACGGCTAGTTTTCTAGCCGTTGCAGTTGTGGTCGGTCAGACCGGCCCAAGATGGGCGGTCAGACCGACAATGCGCAGAGAGCCACCTAACTTGTGTAACGGCTAGTTTTTGGGTGTGTGGCTATATAAACCCTTGCTACAGCTCCTTTGCTAGACTTTTGGCATTCATTTGAGCATTCTTGAGCATAAGAGAATCTCTCCCACCATTGAGCACTAATTTGAGCACTAGTGAGGTTGGGAAGAAAAGGAGTGATCAAGTGATTGAGTGAATTGCATTGCATTGGCATTTTGGCACTTGATCCTATTCTCCTAGCTTTGATTGCAGCTTGTTACTCTTGGAGATTGCCATCTCCTAGACGGCTTGGAGAAGAAACCGGTGATTTCTCCTAGAAGGTTGTGGAGGAGACCCGGGAGGTTGTGAAGGTTGGAGCTCGCCTATCCGGAGTAGGAGAAGAGCTACCACTAGTGATCGAGGCCCGAGAGTTGCACTTCCGGTGCCGGCTCATCTTCAAGCTAATTTCTCTTTGAGAAATCCGAGGCTTGGTGAAGAGAGCGGTCAAGTGAAACTCGCCTCAACGAGGACGTAGGAAATTGGCAAATTTCCGAACCTCGGGATAAAATTCGGTTGTCTCTTGTCCCTTTTATCTTTGAGCAAGTTAATTTGTGCTAGCTTACTTTTCTAGAGTTATATACTTGTTCTAGCGGTTTGCTACCATTGTCTTAGGTCCTTGATTTTTGTTTAGCTAAAATTGATTTAGTTTTTAAAAACCGCCTATTCACCCCCCCTCTAGTCGGTACATCGATCCTACAAGTGGTATCAGAGCTTGGTCTCTCAAGTTAGGCTTTACCGCCTAGAGAGAAGATGTCCGACGAGGTGGTTCACAACGTAGGCAAAGGTCCTTACTTTGATGGCACTAACTATTCTATTTGGAAAGTTCGTATGGCTGCTCACCTCAAAGCCATGAGCTTTGAAATTTGGCGTATTGTTGAGTTAGGTTTTGAAGTTGAAGACAAGATGAATCTAACCTATCAAAACAAGAAAGATATGCAACTTGATGCTCAAGCTACAAATGCTTTGTTCAATTGTTTGTGTGCCGAAGAGTTCAATAGGATAAGCAATATTTCAACGGCACACGACATTTGGACCACTCTTCAAGATATACATGATGGAACAACAAGTGTGAAGAATGCCAAGTCACACTACCTCAAGATCAACTATGAAACATTCACCATGTTGCCGAATGAAAGTGTGAATGAAATGTATGCAAGACTTAATGTGATTGTCAATGATCTCAAGGGTGTTGGAGTGAAGTACACGGAGTTGGAAGTTGCTCAAAAGATGTTGAGAGCTTTGCCCGAGAAATATGACACGTTGGTGACTTTCCTCATCAACTCAGATATGTCAAGTTTGACACCCACAACTCTTTTGGGAACTATCAACACAAATGAGATTTACAAGAACAAGAGAGTTGAAGGAAGCGCCGAAGATCACTCCTCATCCAAGAAGAAGAATATTGCCTTGAAGGCCAAGGTTGAAAAGAAATGTGAAGAAGAAGAAGACACCTCTTGTGATGGCGATACCGAGGATGAAGAAATGGCTCTCTTTGTGAGAAAGTTCAACCGGTTCATGAAAAAGAGAGGAAGTTCTTCAAGCTCATTCAAGAACAATGGTGACAAGAAGTCAACCAAAAGAAACCTCAAGAATGTAAGATGTTTCGAGTGTAATGAGAAGGGTCATTTTGCCTCAAGATGCCCGAACAAACAAGAAAGCGAAGATGATAAATCTCAAAAGAAGAACAAAGAGAAGAATGGGAAGAAAAAGCTTTTCAAGAAGTTGAACAAGAAAAAAGGTAGAAATGAAGCATTTGTGGGAGAATGGGATTCAAATGAAGATAGCTCCGATCCTTCTTCAAGCTCCGACTCCGGTGGTGAGTCAAACTCAAGAAAGAAGAACATGGCGGGAATCGCAATTAAGGAAGCTTCATCACTATACTCTCCTTTTTGTCTCATGGCAAAAGGAAGTACTAAGGTAACATCTACTTGTGTTAGTGAACAAAATGATAGTGATGATGAATTATCTTATGATGATCTTGCACAAATGCTTGAGGAGCTAAATGAGTTAAGTGGCAAAGAGAGAGTCAAATTTAAGGCTCTCAAGAAAGATCATGAGTCCTTAACGGCTAAATATGAGGAGTTGAAAACTTCTCATATGATGCTTTTGGTCTCTCATGAGAAGCTTGAGGAAGCTCATGAAGCACTCATTGCCTCTACACTCATTGGGCCAAAAGTAGATATAGGCGTCACATGTGATATTTTTGATAATGCATGTCTAAATGTTGAAAATTGCATTCCTACTAAGACTAGCATATCAACCTCATGTGATGACTTACTTGCTATGCCATGCTCATCCACTCATGATATTGCTTCATGTTCAACAAATATATCATCTTCATCAAATTCATTGTTAATTGTTGAAAATCATGAGCTCAAGGAGCAAGTTGCCAAACTAAGTAAGAGTTTGGAAAGATGCTTCAAAGGTAAAAATACTCTTGATGAAATTTTAAGCCAACAAAGATGCTCTTTCAACAAGGAGGGACTTGGTTTTGTTCCCAAAAAGGGCAAAAAGCATTCCTACCAAGCCCCAAGGTTTGTTAAGAGTAATGGAAAATTTTGTAATAAATGTAGAAAAGTTGGTCACATAATTGGTGAATGCAACATAAACAATATTCCTAAAAATGATGTATTTGATTCTCATTACATGCTTAAGAGAGCTAATGATGGCTCTATTTATGCTAAGTTTTTGGGCACTCCTATTCTAGGAGAAAAGAAGAAATCTATTTGGGTGCCAAAGGCCTTGATAACTAACCTACAAGGACCCAAAAAGATTTGGGTACCTAAAAGGGCTTGATCTTTTTGTAGGTAAACTACCACACCGGAGGATCACATTGGGTGCTTGATAGTGGGTGCACTCAACATATGACCGGTGATAGGAAAATGTTCACATCGTTTGAAGTTGGTGCTAAAGATCAAGAAAGAGTAACCTTCGGTGATAATAGTAAAGGAAAGGTAATGGGTCTAGGTAAAATTGCGATCTCAAATGATTTCTCCATTTCAAATGTTTCACTAGTTGAGTCATTGAATTTCAACTTATTATCCATTGCTCAACTATGTGATTTAGGCCTTTCATGCACATTTAATCCTCAAGAAGTATTTGTAACAAGTATCCATGATAACTCCTTAGTTTTCAAAGGTTTTCGTTTTGGAAATCTCTATTTGGTGGATCTCTCTTCAAATGAAGCTAATTTGAAAACTTGTTTGGTTGCAAAAACCTCATTGGGTTGGCTTTGGCATAGAAGGCTTGCTCATGTGGGAATGAATCAACTAAACAAACTTGCAAAAAGAGATTTGGTTGTTGGTTTGAAAGATATAAAATTTGAAAAAGATAAACTTTGTAGTGCTTGTCAAGCGGGGAGGCAAGTTGCTTGCTCTCATCCTAGCAAAAGCATCATGTCCACTTCTAGACCTTTGGAGCTTTTGCATATTGATTTATTTGGTCCAACAACTTACAAAAGCATCGGTGGAAATAGTTTTTGTCTTGTTATTGTGGATGATTTCTCAAGATTTACTTGGGTCTTCTTTTTACATGACAAAGCTAAGACCTCCGAGATTTTCAAAAAGTTTGCAAAATGAGCTCAAAACGAATTCAACTTTTCTATTGTAAAAGTAAGGAGTGACAATGGATCCGAGTTTAAAAATACAAATATTGAGGATTATTGTGATGATCTCGGCATTAAACATGAGCTTTCCGCCACCTATTCACCACAACAAAATGGTGTTGTGGAAAGAAAGAATAGGACCCTTATTGAGATGGCTAGAACTATGCTTGATGAGTATAGTGTCTCCGACTCGTTTTGGGCGGAAGCTATAAACACTTCTTGCCATGCTTCTAATCGTCTTTATTTGCATCGTCTTTTGAAAAAGACTCCATATGAACTCTTGATTGGACGAAAACCAAATATTGCTTACTTTCGTGTTTTTGGTTGTAAATGCTACATTTATAGAAAAGGTGTTAGACTAATCAAGTTTGAAAGTCGTTGTGATGAAGGATTTCTTCTTGGATATGCATCAAATAGCAAGGCATACCGAGTGTATAACAAGAACAAAGGTATTGTTGAAGAAACCTCGGATGTTCAATTTGATGAAACTAATGGTTCCCAAGAGGGGCATGAGAATTTGGATGATGTAGGTGATGAAGGCTTGATAAGGGCAATGAAGAAAATGTCAATTGGTGACATCAAGCCTAAAGAAGATGATGAACTTCCATCCTTCACTCAAGTTGAAGCTTCTACTTCCGCTACGCAAAGTTTGACTCAACTTAATGAAGATGAAGCCAAAGATCAATCCTCTACTATTCCATCCAAAGTTCACAATGCCACCGCAAAAGATCACCCAATTGATCAAGTCTTGGGTGACATTAGTAAGGGTGTTCAAACTAGATCTCGTGTTGCTTCTATTTGTGAACATTACTCGTTTGTCTCTTCTATTGAGCCTAAACATGTAGATGAAGCTCTAAATGACCCGGATTGGGTAAATGCTATGCATGAAGAGCTCAACAACTTTGAGAGAAACAAAGTTTGGACATTGGTGGAGAGACCCAAGGAGCACAACGTAATTGGAACGAAGTGGGTTTTTAGGAACAAGCAAGATGAAAACGGGTTGGTCGTGAGAAACAAGGCAAGATTGGTAGCACAAGGATTCACTCAAGTCGAAGGTTTGGATTTTGGTGAAACCTTTGCTCCCGTTGCAAGACTAGAGGCTATTCGCATCTTACTTGCTTTTGCTTCATGTTTTGATATTAAGTTATATCAAATGGATGTGAAAAGTGCTTTCTTGAATGGCGAAATAGCCGAACTAGTTTTTGTTGAACAACCACCCGGCTTTGAGAATCCTAAAAATCCTAATCATGTTTATAAACTCTCAAAAACTCTCTATGGTCTAAACAAGCTCCTAGAGCTTGGTATGAAAGATTGAGAGATTTTCTCCTCTCAAAGGGTTTTAAAATTGGTAAAGTCGACACTACCTTGTTTACTAAAATAATTAATGATGATTTCTTTGTCTGTCAAATTTATGTCGATGATATTATATTCGGTTCTACTAATGAAGAATTGTGCAAAGTTTTTGGTGATATGATGTCTAGGGAATTTGAGATGTCCATGATAGGAGAATTGAGTTTCTTCCTTGGACTTCAAGTCAAGCAACTCAAGAATGGAACCTTTGTGAGCCAAACGAAGTATATTCATGATCTTCTCAAAAGGTTCGGATTGATGGAAGCAAAGCCTATCAAGATCTCTATGGCGACCAACGGACATCTCGACCTAAATGAGGGAGGTAAACCGGTAGATCAAAAATTATATAGATCCATGATTGGTAGTTTGCTCTATCTTACCGCATCTAGGCCCGATATCATGTTTAGTGTTTGCATGTGTGCTAGATTTCAAGCCGCACCAAAAGATTGTCATTTGATGGGGTCAAGAGAATTCTAAGATATTTAAAACATTCCATCCATATAGGCTTGTGGTACCCCAAAGGTGCTAAATTTGAGCTAATTGGCTATTCCGATTCGGATTATGCCGGTTGCAAAGTTGATCGTAAAAGCACTTCTGGAGGCTGTCAATTCCTTGGGAGGTCTCTTGTTTCTTGGGCCTCTAAGAAACAAAACTCCGTTGCCCTTTCCACCGCAAAGGCAGAATATGTATCCGCGGGTAGTTGCTGTGCGCAATTACTTTGGATGAGGCAAACCTTGCTTGATTATGGTATAGAATTCTCAAATGTCCCTCTTCTTTGTGACAATGATATCGCCGTCAAAATTGCCAACAATCCAGTCCAACACTCTAGAACCAAGCATATTGATATTCGCCACCACTTTCTAAGAGATCATGTTGGCAAAGGTGACATTGTCATTAGCCACATAAGAACCGAAGATCAATTGGCAGATATCTTTACCAAACCACTAGATGAATCCCGTTTTTGTAAGCTTAGGAATGAATTGAATATAATAGACTTCTCAAATGTGGCTTGAAATCATGCATATGTGTGAGATTTAGAATTTTCTATCCTTGTGACATATATGTATGCTTTTATGCTTGCAATGCCATATTTGAAGTTCATGTACTTTTATATGTGTTTCTAAGGCTATACATTAAGGGGGAGTATAAGGTTACTCTTATATGTTGGAAATTGCTCAGGTTGTTAAAAAAAAATTTGAAAGTTTTGGTATCCTCAAAATCCTATCTTTGAGTTAAAAACAAATTTCTCCCATGATTTTATTTCAAGACATATTTTGAACTTTTGTCCAAAACAAAACTTATAGATATGGATCATATGATCATTTTTCGTATTCAAATGTTTTAACTTTATCCATCCTATCAAAAGATATTCAAAGAATTAAAGTTCAGACAAGTGTTCGGACAAGAGTTCAGACGTGTTGAAAACTTTGGCTGCAAACGGTTTCTTTTTGAACTTAAAAATTTGAAAACTTGATGTTTTATAAACCTTGGGAGTTATACTAGGTTTCTGCAAAGTTTGAAATTTTTCAAAATTATTTTGCTATATTTCTCACTTATGCTCCTCTTTGTGCTTTGTAATTTAATTGCTGAGCTGTAGTGGTGTCGGTCTGACCGGGCCTACATGGCCGGTCAGACCGGGGCTCGGGCAGGGTTATAACTCCCCTCTCTATTCAGTTTTCTCTCCCCTCTATTATTTCCTCTCCTCTCAAACCGAGTTCCTCTCCTCCACTCTTGCCCCCAACCCTAAAAATCTCGTTTCATCGATCTTCTTGCCGGTCCAACCGGTGGATCTTCTCCGGTCCAACCTCGGGTTCATTTTCCCTTGCCGGTAAGAACTTCCTCCGATCAAATCCATTGTTTTCATCCTTTTGGAGGCTAGGGTTAGGGTTCTTGTTCATGGGCTTGCATGTCAACTTGCCAAGGCTAAATCCTCTTTAAACTCAATTGTTAGCCTTGTGATACTATTTCCCATGCCTCTATGCAATTTGATATGGCAAATTTTGATTATAGAGAAATCTTGTGCAAAAGGGGATTTGTGCCCAGGTTGCTAGGCCGGTCAGACCGGTGGGTAATGGGCATTCCGACCGACCATGAACTGGCGGTCAGACCGGCCCTATTGCCTCAGTCAGACCGGCCTCCCAATGCCTGCCCCTCTTTTGCTCATCATTGCTCATTGATGCTTTTGCCCTCTAACAAATTCATAGATTGTCTCAAATCATATCTTTAATCTCTTCTGGGTTAAATCTTTGATTCAGTCATGCCTCGCGCCGGCCGTTCTCAAGGAAATGAGCGTCGCTCAAAGTTTGTCGAGGACCGTGGCCAATCATCCCAGCACTTTCAAGATGACAGTGACGAGGACTTTGCCTATGAGGATGACAGCTCTGAGAATGAAGAAGAATTAGCACCTCAACCTCCAGCAGCTAGTGAAGATCCTTTTGCATCCTTGGAATTCAAGGTAGATGTCCGGAATCAAGAGAACTTTGCTCGTCTGCGCCACCACAATCAATTTCTCAGACCAAGAGATACATCAGATCAGCGGTTTCATACAAAATTTCAGAAAGAGGTATTCAACATTGCATATGAGAACCGTTCTTTGGCTCCGCATAAGTGGATTTCTTGGAGGGATCTAAGTGGAGAGGTTGCAGCTCTCAAGAACTTATTTGGAACTGTTGGTATAAACAAAATAGTGAGTCTGAAGCAAGATTTCAATTGGGATGTTATCCGTCAGTTTTATGCCACAGTTTTCATACCTGCCACTTGTGATTCTCTTACATGGATGACTGGAGATATCTTTTGCATTGCTACAAAGCAAGAAATTCAGAGTGCTTGGGACATAAGGTTCTCTTCTGGCCTCATACTGCATGATGAGTTCACTCACAATCCTTTGTCAGAAGAAGAGATGGCTCAATTATACATCCCATCTGCTGCTCACAAGATTGGAGGGGTCACTGGAATGAAGACTCTTCATAGTGTGGCACATCGCATTCTGCGGCACTCCATTTTACCGCGTCTAGGCAACAATGATGCTATTCGAGGTGTTGCTTGGACTCTTCTAGATGCAGTGATGACTGGAAAGAGGTTTGATGTCATCCATTTGATGCTATATGAGATGGCACTCTCAAAAGGAAGCCTCACTCTTGGAGTCTACTATGCTCCGTTTATCATGAGATTAATTTTGAGCAAAGTAGGAAATGTGAATGAGCGCCTTAATATCACTCACTCTCAGTACAGGCCTCGCTTCTCGGCCACTCCTTTGGCTCCAGCCGTCGATCCAGCTGATATGGGAGCAGGACAGGTTCATCCTCAGGACATTCCTAGCAGCTCTTTTGCTCCTCCTCAGAGCTCTGGATCTGGTGCTTATTTTGGTATGGATGCCACCCAGTTCTTTGATCCAGTTCTTCAACAAGTGACAGCTGGCTTTCTTCAGTTAAATTCAAGAATGGATCAAATGGCTCTAGGACAAGAAGCTATCACCTCCCATCTGCAGAACCTTCAAGGTGGTCAAGAGCGTATCAACTCCAGGATTGACACTCTTTCTTCTCGAGTTGATCGGCTAGATTCATCTTCCTCAGCAGGATGCCCTCTTTAGTACCAGCGCCGTCATCGTCGCCTTGTTGATTCTAAGCCTCCTTCCCAGGATTAGTCTCTCTTTTTGGTTCTTGATGCCAAAAGGGGGAGAAGCAGTTAGCAGTAGGGGAGAAGGAAGCAGTAGTAAGAAGGAAAGATTAGGAAGGAACAATCTTTTTATATCGCTATCTATCTATGGTTGTTTGTATAACGAACACTATTTGCTTTCCATATCGTACTGAACTTAATTTGAACTATTTGCCTTTATTATGAGAAACTCTCTTTGCTTCATTGAATGTGTGAATTGTGTTTGGAATTATATCTCATATCTTGCTCCATATACTTGTACCCCATCATTTCTTCAGGGGGAGCTTTGCGCTTAATTGTGGATACTTCTACTTTAACATATTTCTTTATCTCTGAAGTGTTTGTCATCAATTACCAAAAAGGGGGAGATTGAAGATCTAGGCCCTATGTGAGTTTTGGTAATTAATGATAAACATGCGTTTGTGGACTAATATTTTTCTTAAGTGTGAAGGAAATGAGTAAGTCCCGCGCAAATGGAGCACAAGATGGAAACCCGAAGATCTGGATGTTTAAAGGCTACGGCAAAAGGTTTGAAGGAATCTAGAAATTGATCGAGGTGTTTGGAGTGATCAATTAGGCTAGGTTTAAATTTTGTTTTTGCCGTACTATAAAGAGGGGTTGCATCTTGGTTATGAGTTGATTTTCAAGTGCCAATTTGCATTGCATATAGTATCTTTTGATCATGTGTGATTGTTGCAAAAGTTGCTATTTTGGCAAATTCCTTGAAAAACTATTGCAGCATTTTGTTGGAGTTGTCTGACCCTGGCGGTCTGACCGACCATGTGGGTCCGGTCAGACCGGCTGGAGTTGGTCGGTCCGACCGGCCAGGGGGCCGGTCCGACCGGGTTGCGCAGGGCAGAAAACTGCTGGTTTACAGAGCCGACGGGAGCACTATCGGTCCGACCGAGCCAATGGCCGGTCAGACCGGGTAGGGCCGGTCCGACCGGGCCAGAGTGGCCGGTCAGACCGAGGCGTCCTGTCACATCAGTAAACGGCTAGTTTTCTAGCCGTTGCAGTTGTGGTCGGTCAGACCGGCCCAAGATGGGCGGTCAGACCGACAATGCGCAGAGAGCCACCTAACTTGTGTAACGGTAGTTTTTGGGTGTGTGGCTATATAAACCCTTGCTACAGCTCGTTTGCTAGACTTTTGGCATTCATTTGAGCATTCTTGAGCATAAGAGAGTCTCTCCCACCATTGAGCACTAATTTGAGCACTAGTGAGGTTGGGAAGAAAAGGAGTGATCAAGTGATTGAGTGAATTGCATTGCATTGGCATTTTGGCACTTGATCCTCTTCTCCTAGCTTTGATTGCAGCTTGTTACTCTTGGAGATTGCCATCTCCTAGACGGCTTGGAGAAGAAACCGGTGATTTCTCCTAGAAGGTTGTGGAGGAGACCCGGGAGGTTGTGAAGGTTGGAGCTCGCCTATCCGGAGTGGAGAAGAGCTACCACTAGTGATCGAGGCCCGAGAGTTGCACTTCCGGTGCCGGCTCATCTTCAAGCTAATTTCTCTTTGAGAAATCCGAGGCTTGGTGAAGAGAGCGGTCAAGTGAAACTCGCCTCAACGAGGACGTAGGAAATTTGCAAATTTCCGAACCTCGGGATAAAATTTGGTTGTCTCTTGTCCCTTTTATCTTTGAGCAAGTTAATTTGTGCTAGCTTACTTTTCTAGAGTTATATACTTGTTCTAGCGGTTTGCTACCATTGTCTTAGGTCCTTGATTTTTGTTTAGCTAAAATTGATTTAGTTTTTAAAAACCGCCTATTCACCCCCCTCTAGTCGGTACATCGATCCTACAGACTGAGGGGGCTCGATCGAAGTGGAAGAAGTGATCAGAGGTCCGCCCTCGTCCTCAGTCGAAGTCTCAGAAGGTGTGGGCTCTGTAGGGGGTGCAGAAGGCCCACCCTCATTAGCGGCTGGAGTATCCTCATCTTCCTCGAAGATAGACTCTCCAAGCTCACCATCAGAAGGCTCAAAAGAAGGAGTCAAAGAAGGCAAGGACTCATCAAATGAAACCTCACAAGTCTCGACAAGCAGCTAGGATTCGAGGTTCCAAACACGGAAGCCTCGAGAATGCAAAGCGTATCCAAGAAAAACACCGTCCCAGCAACGAGACTCCAACTTGTCCAAATGCCCTCCCTTCTTGAGCACAAAGCACTTGCAGCCAAACGCTCGCAAGTGGCTCACCTTGGGCTGTTTGCCAAACCGCAACTCATACGAAGTCTTACCTAAGTAAGCTCGAAGAAAAATGCGGTTGGCCAGATAGCAAGCCGTGTTCATGGCTTCAGCCCAAAAACGCCTAGGAGTCCTGTGCTCATCGAGCATCGTCCTGGCCATATCGACTAGCGTGCGGTTCTTTCGTTCCACAACGTCGTTCTGTGGGGGAGTGTAAGGAGAAGAAAACTGATGGTCCAGACACTGATCACTACAGAAACTGACAAACTGAGAGTTCTTGAACTCAGAGCCGTTGTCGGAGCGAATTGCTCGCATCCAACCATTGTTCTCATTCTTCAGCTTCAAAATCAGGTCATGAACAAACTGAAAAGTTTCATCCTTAGACTCCAAGAAGAAAACCCACGAGAATCGAGAAAAGTCGTCAACAATGACAAGTGCGTACCACTTCCCACCGACTGAACGTACTCGAGATGGACCAACAGTGTCGAAGTGTAAAAGCTCGCCCAGATACAAAGTCATCACCTGAGTCACAGGGTAGTGAGAAGCGGCAACCATTTTCCCATGACGACAAGGATGACAAACTAGATCCTTCTCCATCTTAAGCTTGGGCAATCCTCGGATGAGGTCCATAGAGCTCAACCTAACTAGCAGATCAAAACTCAAATGACCTAACCTCCTATGCCACTTCCAGAGCTCAGAGGAGGATCCAGCAATCAAACAGCGAGAAGGGCCAAAAGAACTAGAGAAGTCAATTCGAAAAACATTACCGAAAGGTAAAATCTGACAAACCAAAGACCCTCTAGAATCAACCACAGAAGAGTTGCCCTTCTTAAAACGCACCTCCAAACCATCCTCAAGAAGTTGCGAAACAGAAATCAAATTGAAGTTCAAGTGTCTAACCAAAGCAACATTCTTCAAAGAGAAATGATCTGAAATGCGAATAGAGCCTATGCCACTTACCTTCCCTTGACCACTATTCCCGAATGTGATGTACTCTTTGGAGCTCGGGGGAGTGAGACTGGAGAACCATCTGCGATGTCCCGTCATGTGGCGAGAGCATCCTGAGTCCATGATCCAAACATCCTCCAGTCCTCGATCCTACACAATCAGTGGTCGTAAGGGGGAGCAAATGGTTCGGCACCAGGTTTAGCAAAAGAGCTAAACCAATGTCGAGCCATCTGCTCAAAAGACGGAAAGCGAAAACCATCAAAAGAATTTGGACCAAAATGTGGCTCAAAGCGCGGTCCATGGTTCACCCTAGAACCACAACCACGAGGTCCAGGACCGTAGCCAAAACGACTTGGAGCTCTGCCGGAATGGACACCACCAACTAGAGCACGGGCAAGAAAGCCGTCTCCTCTACCACCACCTACATGACGCGGCCTGGCCTCCAGCCTCTCCCCACGTCGAGGAACACGCAGTCTACCACCCTGCTGGTAGAACTGCTCCTAACCACCACGAGCTCTTTCTGCTCTCTCAACCCGCTTCCTCCTGAAGCAAAACTCCACAAGATGCCCGTCTCTCTGACAGTACTCACAATGGTAGGTGGGCTTCTTGGGATGTGGTTGAGGCTTTGGATTCTTGGGCTTGGTGATGTTAGGTGTAGTCTTCTTGGGTTGAGAAGGTCCAAGAAGAGAGTCTAGAGAAGAGTGGAGGTGTTTTGGCTTTGGGACCCAGACAGGCTTCTTGGGTGGAGCTTTGGTGGTTCATGAATTACTCCATCCTTGGGCTGACAAGCCTGAGAAGACTCAGTGGAATGGGTCTTGGGATATCTCTGCTCAGGAGTCATTTTACTCCACTCCACTACCCGGCTAATGGCACTCTCAAAGTCAGCCTTGGTGTAGGTGTAACCTACCCCAAACCCATCCTGCCTCTTAAACTGTTGGATCATCATGCCGAGCTGTGGCTCTCTGGCACTGATCTAACTCAGGATAGAACGGAGGTAAAAGTTCTCATTCTGAGAATCAGCTAGCTCCTCTCTCAAGGAAGCTAGAACCTCCACCTGAGACAAGCAGGTCTCACACTCACTCTCTACTTTGACAGACTTTTTGGTTTTCAGCTTGATCAATTCCATTCTAAGAGACAAACAGTTGTCACAGACAGTGGGTGGAACTGACAGTGTCTCAAGCTCTAGCCTAGTCTGTGCAAGCTCAGCTCTCACTCTCTCCAAATCACCCAAATGCACATCGCCCTTGGCTTTCAGCTCAGCTAAGACAGCTAGATGAGATGGGCAATCAGCACAGGGTGCGACGACAGTGGCTTGAGCATCTTTCAGCTCCCACCGAGCGCTTTCAAGCTCAGTGGCCAAAGCGTCCCTCTCATCAACCCTTTCTGTGTACTTGGACTTCAGAGTCGACAAGTCATACAGAAGCACCTCACACTTCGGGCACTCACTGCTATCACCCAAGCAAGGGGAAGAAGATAGACTCTCAATTCTACCATTGGCTATGGCAAGCTCACTCTCTAACTCATCTATCCTCTTCTTGGCCCCCCTAAGCAGTTTTTCCCGACATTTCAACTCCTGACAATTGCTTTCAAGTTAATCAACGATTTCGCGTTCATAAGATGATACCTTTTCGTTGTCATCGTCGGAGTCATCGGAGGAGCTCTTTTCTTCCTTATCCCCAAGAGCCATTGAACAGAAGCTCTTGCGGGATCTTCGGCGCTGGTGTGAGTGGCTCTTCGGTCTATCCCCGAAAGCCATGAAGCAGAGGCCCGCCGGATGATCCTTGTCCTTCCCCTTCTTGATGACGATCTCCTCATCGCTTGAGCTTGATGAAGAGGAAGAAGATGTGGACTGCTTGGAGTAGCTTTTCTCCATCTCGGCGAAGAAGGCCTTGTCGCGCTTCTTGTTCTCTCGCCGGTAGTCCTTCAGGGCCTTCTTGAAGAATCTAGTCTTCGGCTTGCCCTTGTTGAAGGATGAGCTCTCGTGCTTGCCGGATTCGTGGAAGCCACCACCGGTGCCCTTCTTGTGACCATGGCGCTTGGGGCAGTCGGCGATGAAGTGTCCTGGATCACCACACTCAAAGCACCCGGATTTTGTGCCGTGTCTTTTGAACATTCTCTTGTCATAGACACGATGCACCCGGTTGTTAAACAGACACAAATCATCATCTCCCAAAGACTCAAGCTGGTCCTCAGTGATAGACATCAAAGAGAACCCAGCACAGCTCACTGAAGTGGGATCAACAGAAGGTGTAGCAAGGGCCAGGGATTTTGATCCAGAGCCAGTGAGATTTGATCTCAGCTAGATATCTACCTCAGTGGCCTTCAGCTTGCTAAACAACTCAGAAATGGTCAAGGTATCGTAAGAAGTGCTCTCAACGATAGAGGATACATTGATCTCCTAGATCTTTGGGTCCAAGGTATGGAGAACCTTGAGCGCCTGCTCGTGATCTGAGACTAACTGAGCACCCTCATCCTTGTTGTCCCGAAGCTTGTTAATGATCGATTGAAAGGGATCAAACAAAGCTTCAACAAATTCACCCGGCTTTTGTGTGAAGTTCTCGTACTCACGCCGGTAGGTCTGATAGAGCCGAGCCTTGACCTGGGCTGTTCCCTCATGGTGTGCCTTAAGGGTAGCCCTGATCTCTCTCGTAGTGGAGAGATGGCTCACACGCTCAAACTCAGTGGGACCTAATAAAGAAAAAAGAATGTTCACAGCTTTACTATTGCTCAGATGTTGGGCAATGATACCAGGAGTACCATGCTCAGCAACTGGCAAAATGACAAATGTGTCGTGAACGCAAATTTCCCAGATGTCCGAGCCCTCGCTCATAAGATAGGCTCGCATGCGAGTCTTCCAAATAGTTATAGCCATAGGCTTCCAAGGACAGGACCTTGCCAGGAGAAGTCATGATCACTACTGGGGTTTAGAACCGGTTAAGGTATGGAAAAACCCTAACCAGGCTCTGATACCACTTGTAGGACCGAAAGTAGCGACCAGAGGGGGGTGAATGGGCGCCTAAAAATTCTTTCGAATCAATGGCCTGTTCCCAATACCCAACGCACCTCTAAAGATTAATCAGCAGAGAATGAACAGATAGCCTAAGTCTAAAGGTATCTAGCCTAGAAGCAACTGTTGATAAACAGAGAAATGCCAGTGCAGTGCTAATAGACAGATAAACAGAGTACACGAGACAAGGCAAGATAAATTTCTCAGTAAAGCAATCTAAGTGCACTATGAATGAGAAGAGAAGTTACTGTTCAAATCTGTCTCTAGTTCAGAACTTGGCGAAGCCTGCTTCGCTAGTCGAGGTCTACTTCGGTGGTCGAAGCCTGCTTCGGTGGTCGAAGCCTGCTTCGGAGATGGTTGTCGAAGGTTGACAGATACGTGCCGAAGGTTATGTTGATCTAGCCTATCTCAAGAGGAAAAAGCGGAGTATGCTTCGAAGCAACGTACGAAGGTAACGAAGCTTGCTTCGAACAAAGTACTTCGAAGCACAACCTTCGAACAGACCTTCGAACATGTCGCACAGAAAGACAACCTTCGAAGGAGTAGCGAAGCCTGTCACACGACAAAGCAACCAAATTCGAAGCCTACACTCTACCTTCGAAAAAAACAACCTTTGAACTAACACATTTTGATCTCCGGAACAGAAAGCTGCAAACTCCTAGCAAAGTCTATCCGAAAGACTAGTTTCGAAGCTAACTTCGAAACTTATCAAAGTATCAACTTCGTACAGCTTAAAACAGAGAATAACTTCGCAAAGATTATCGAAGTATGTTAAGCTAACAGACAACATAGAACCATACTCCGAAGCTAGCAGCACAGAGTGAAGTCGAAAAACGAAACCCTTGAAAATGTCAGGTCGAAGCCTGCCTCACGGAGCTGAGGGACTTCGAACAGAGAGAGAAGGGGCTTTGCTAGAAACAGTCAAAAAGGCATTCAATCCAGTCTGCTTCGATCAAAAAGCTACGCAGAAAAAGCAGAGCCTGTGTACTAGTGTACTGTTACTACAGTGAAGTAGTACTACTTGCAGCAGCAAGAACTAGTACTACTTGCGTGAAGAATACACGCAACAGAGTCCCATTCTCAGGAATAAAATCAAATCCACACAACAAACCAAAGCTTCTTGAATTAGAGGAATCAATGCACGCACCTCAACAAGAACAGAAGATTGAATCTTACTGGGACAAAATAAATGCAAAGAAAAAATGCACGAACAGGTGCCTGACGGCGCACACAAGAGAGAGAAAATGTGGGAGACAAAATGACCCAATGGATTGAAAAGTGAATTCTAGAAGGGTAGTCCAACCCTAGGGATTGGGGTCCTATTTATAGGCTGCCCAATGACCTAGAATATTCCACTAGCCCCTTAGGGTTTTTACAGATGCTAAAATAAAGAAAATGACTCTACTGCCCTTAGGAATTTTTATAGACTCGACTGACTGACTGTGGGCCTAGAGATACAGATGACTTATCCGAAAGCTAAGCTTTTGTAGCGACTACGACTTCTCTTTTGGACAGTCCGATACAAAATCAACAATTGTCAGTTTTGCGCCAAAACTGACAAAGCCTCCACCGACTTCGCACCAGGTACCCGGATTGGGCCAGCCCGATTCCGCAGCTCCCTCAGCCCGGCAATCACTCACCGCCCGTTTACCTGAGTCAATCCTGGTCAACAGCCCAGTGGGTCGTCTGCTGCTCCTGGCCCATGTACCCGGATTGGACCAGCCCGACTTCGCAGCTCTCTCAGCTCGACCGTCGCTCGCTGCCCGCGTACCTGAGTCACACGCAGCCCATGAAACAACAGATCTCTTCTTCTTCTGTCCTCTTTGACTATCGTTGACAATGACTCATCACTTCTAGAGCTATGAGGCCCATGCTATTCAGCATGGCTCCTCAAAGGATACTTCGAATCCATGGTTCGAAGGTATCCTCTGAAGGCTCCGAAGCTACAGTGGAAAACAACAAGACTGATAAGACGTTTGCTTTATCTATCCTCTCCGGATAGATTTTACTATTTTAACGCTATTCGGGGTGCCAAATAGTTTCCACTATGTCGGTTGTAATTGCCGGGTAAATAGGCCTTTTCCTTAGAGTTTTTACCTATAAATACCCCAATTCTCACCTTGTAATAGGCATCAAATACTCAGCTATTCAATACACAACTTCGAACTACTTCGAGCTATTATCCTATTCGGAGGCTCGAAATAGTCCGCATCACAAACTCTTCATTTGTTAGTTCTTAATCTTCGAGAACCTGTTAGCGTAATCTTTTACGCCAATAGTTGGCGCCGTCCGTGGGGAGCTTAGTTCTAAAAGCTAGTTCTCCGTCGCTGACTGCACTTCGAAGAGCGCTGGCGGAGGGAGCTTCGGAGTCTCAGGATTCCGCGCACCCTTCGGTAAGGGGCTTCCTAGTGCAGCTCGAAGGCCTTTCCTAGCCTTCCCAAACTAGTCGAAGTCTTCGGTCTTTTGACCTTAACTTGGTAAGCCATGCCTCCCAAGCAGAGTCTAGCCACAGATCCGCCCCAATGGTCCCCTCAGACCAACGGTGCAGGACCCTCAGTAATTCAACTAACCCCCGAAGGGGTCATTGGACGTCGAGCACCTAGAGGCCCTCGAGCCACTCCCACGGTGCTTCAAACTGATTACACTAGTTCCCAAGACCCGGAGCTCCCCTCCGGAGGAGATGAAGACCTTCCTAAGGATGTGGCTACCCAAGTAGCGTTACTTTAGGAGGAAGTAGCAAGGTGGAGGCAAGAGGCTGCCGATCAACTTCGCTCTCAAGCCTTCACTCATGCTCCGGAGGGGCCTCAAGACGGTGGTCCTGGTGATCTCCCTAAAGCTTTCCAAGTCTCAAAGGAAGCCAAGAATGCATCCTTCAACGATGAGTCTTTGTTGCATCCGGACCTGCAAAAAGTGCCCTTCGCCCCCAGGTTCAAGGCCTCAAAGCTGCACAAGTACTCCGGTGGGTCTGACCCCGGAGAGTTCTCTCGTTCGTATGCTTTGGCAATAGAAGCCAGTGGAGGGGTGTGTAACACTATGGCAAAGTGTTTCCCTCTCGCACTAGAAGGTGTAGCTCTCCGATGGTTCTGGTCTCTAAAGCCAGGATCGATCAAGTCTTGGGAGTAGCTGAATAGGAAGTTCGTAAGCAACTTCTAGGGTACGTTTGTAGCCCCAATGTCGACTGGAAGTCTATTCCAAGTGAAGCAGCGAGCGGGGGAGACGCTTCAGGAGTATTTCACATGCTTCGCCCATACCAAGTCTCAGATCAAAGGCTTGTCTACCTCTTCGGTAGTCGATGCCATGCACGAAGGGGTGTTGAACCCAGATCTCCTTAGCAAGCTTCTCCAGAAGCCAGGGTCGTCTGTAGCATAGCTGATGGCATACTTCAAACAGTATGCCAAGGCATAGGAAGGCTGCCTCTAAAAAACCGCATCACCTGTACTATCCCTTCGAGAAGTGAAGACGGAGCCCGAAATCCCAACTTCTCCGCAAGCCCCCCTTGATAATCGTTTCAATGATCATAGGCGGGGAAAGAAACACTTCTGCTCTGACGTGTTAAATATTGCACCCTCCGCCCCGAAGATGCCTATTAACTTTCAATAGGTGCAAGGTTTCAAGGCTGGTACCTCGAAGCGCCGAGAAAGAGTGGTTGGCATGTGCCAAAGCTTCTTCTGTTGTGTGCATGGGGAGAATAGAAGCCATGACACGAAAGATTGCAAGTCCGTATTAACCCTTCGGGGTGAGTACCTAAGACGAAGCTCAGGGCAAGGTACCTCGGACCGAGCCCCTCCAGCAGTGCGTTCGGAGCCTGTACAAGTCATGGCTCGAGCCGACAACCCTGAAGCACCGATGCAACTCCCGGTGGCCAACATTTTGCCACCACCGAAGTAGGAAGATCCCCAAGATCACGGCAAGCGAGTGGTCCTGCCCATCTGATGGGGGAGTGGTCCCGATCTTCCACTAGGTAAGGGATAAACTTGGGTTGGTGGAGAATCTCGACGTTGGCGATCCAAGGCTCCGGTCCGGCGGATCAAAACCTTGCAATCGTTACACCACTGTCTCCGTTGGTTATCAACCACGCAGAACGCGATTGACCTCGCCACGAAGGCTAATTCCTGCAAGCGAACCCAAGAACACAAGCAAAAACAGGAAGGATACAAATCGAATGCCAAATCACAGACAAACGAAGATAAGGTGAGGTTTCACAAACGCCAATTCAGCAGCCAATCGGTCCGGTGCAAGAGGCGGGATCTAAACACAACAGTGTAGATGCAACAAAGCAAAACCTCACCCTAGAGGCGGCTGGCGTGAGAATATATAGGGCGGCGGACTGTGGAAGGTGAACAGACTTGGGCTATGGGCTAGAAGACGTACAGACTCAGATTATGGCCAACACGGCCCAGTTCTGTCATGCAGGATTGTTTTAAAACATACAGGACGACTCGAGACTCCAAATGAGGTGAAACCAACGGCAAACGATCCACTTCTCCTCAGCTTTCCAGAAAGTCAAAGAACGCGCCAATCGGACTTCGTATGAGGAAGTTATGCCCATTTTGGTGCATGGTGGTCGATGTAGTCCGAACCAGCGAATTCTTGACTTCAAATCATCCGTGCGGCTCCGTCTTCGACTCCAACTCTTCTATTCCATCTCCCATGTTCCTAAGCAACAAAATATCACTAGTATTCAGTAGCATCCCGTCCAAACAAATATTCACATAGTTGCTAAGGAAAGAATTAACCTCATGGTTCAAGCGACGGGCACGGGCGCGTGTGATTGGTCCTTGTAATTGGATTGTAGGTGGAGGCTCCATGTGTGTATCATGTGAAGTGATGTCCTCATCATCCTCCCCCTCTTGAATTGGAGTCGTCCTCGACTCAAGCTCATCGTCAGCTCCCAAATAGGGTTTTAAATCATCAGCACGGGGCATCAATTTAAACTTTCTCAAATCAGGAAAACAATCCTTGCGCAAGTACAACCAAACAAGATCTCCTGGTTTGAAAAACATCTTCTTTCTTCCTTTATTTGTCTTTTGAGCAAAATAGCATGCCTTCTTTTCTATAACTTCCTTGATCTTCAGATGCATAGCTTTCATAAACTCTGCACGCTTAGTTGCCTCCATGTTTGCTCTCTCTTGAAAAGGAAGTGGCAGCAAATCAAGTAGTGTGATTGGCTTAAAACCATACACCACTTCAGACGGACACAATTGTGTTGTTGATTGAACAGCTCTATTGTATGCAAATTCATCATGTGGAAGGCAGTCCTCCCATTCTTTCAAGTTCTTCTTAATCATTGTTCGCAGCAACATGGAGAGTGTACAGTTTACCACCTCTGTTTGACCATCAGTTTGCGGGTGACAAGTTGTTGAAAATAGCAATTTTGTGCCAAGCTTGGCCCACATTGTCTTCCAAAAGTAACTCATAAACTTCACATCATGATCTGAAACAATGGCTCTAGGCATCCCGTGCAATCTCACAATTTCCCTGAAAAATAAATTAGCAATATGTGAAGCATCGTTGGTCTTGTTAAAGGGAATAAAGTGTGCCATTTTAGAAAACCTATCCACTCCTTACAAATATGGAGTCTCTCCCCCTGTTTGTCCTAGGCAATCCCACAATAAAGTCCATGCTAATATCTTCCCAAGTTGCACTAGAAACAGGAAGTGGAGTATACAAACCATATGGGTTAAGTTTGGACTTAGCTTTATGGTATGTGGCACAACGCTGCACAATTTGTTCAACATCTCTCCGCATCTTTAGCCAATAAAAATTTTTGGACAGCAGGGTCAAAGTCTTTTCTTTCCCAAAATGTTCCATTAATCCACCGCCATGTGATTCCTGCAACAACAGCAAACGTACGGACGAATCTGGAACACAAAGCTTGTTAGCATGGAACAAGAAACTGTCATAAACATGAAATCTTTTCCAACCTTTCCCATCATTACATTTAGTGAATGGTTTAGCAAGTTCTTTATCTACAACATACAAATCTTTCAAACTTTCCAAATCTGGAACATTGATATCAAGTTGAGATAAAAGAACAATCCTATGAGACAATGCATCAGCAACCACATTTTCTGTGCCATTCTTGTATTTCACAATGTATGGGAAAGATTCAATAAATTCAACCCATTTAACATGTCTACGATTCAGTTTAGCTTGCCCTCTCAAATATTTGAGTGTGTCATGATCAGAATGTATAATAAACTCCTTAGGCAAAAGGTAATGTCGCCAAGTTTCAAGCACACGCACTAAGGCATATAATTCCTTATCATAGGTAGAATAATTCAACTGTGGACCATGCAATTTCTCGCTAGAAGAGGTCACGGGTTTACCTCCTTGTAGCAGCACACCTCCTATTCCAACACCACTAGCATCACATTCTAACTCAACAGGCTTACTGAAGTCGGGTAGCTGAAGTAGAGGTGCACGTGTAAGGTGATCCTTGAGTGTGGCAAGAGCTTGTTCTTGTGTTGACTCCCGAGTAGAAGTAACTCCCTTCTTGGTCAACTCAGGTAAAGGACCAGCTATGGTGCTGAAATCTTTCACAGAACGCCGGTAGAAACCTGCAAGACCAAGAAAACTACGTACTGCAAGGTTAGTTTAGTGGCAAGCATGACACGTCCTTTCAGATTAATAGCTTGTGATAAAGAAGGAGACACAACTTTATCTTTTTGTTGCCTCGAAAGCGTTTTAGCTACTTGCTGATTTTCAGAAAGTTGTTTGCTCTTTTGTGCGTCCCTAGCACGTTTTTCTTGTTCAAATTTCATAATTTCAGCAGGAGTCATAGGAAGTAATGTAACTTTCATTCCTTTATTCATAAATGTGTACTTATTGCTCCTACCATGGTGTGTAGCATCATTATCATATACCCAAGGTCTACCAAGTAATAGAGAACATGCTTGCATTGGTACTACATCAAAATCAGCACTTCCGAAGTATGTACCAATGGACAAATTCGATGTGAGCAGTTTGTGTTACCATGATCTTACTGCTATCGTTGAGCCATTGCACGTGGTAAGGGTGTGGATGTGCACGTGTGGGAAGTTGAAGCTTCGTTACCATGTCCTGGCTCACCAAATTGTTGCAACTACCGCTATCGATGATGACACGTACACGACGGTCTTTGACGCCGAAGAAGGTCTGAAATATATTGTTCCGTTGTGCCTGGTCGTCCTGGTCCATGTGAATGCTCAAGTCACGTTGTACAATAAGTGCTGCCATGTTAGAGAAAAGACAAAGCAACAAAGAATAATCCTTATGTAAACAGCTAGGTGTGGTCGTGGGTGTGGGGTGGAAGCAATCCGTCAACGAGCTTAAACCAGGTCATTTGGTATTGCGAAGTGTAATAGCTCCGGGGAAGCTAGGAAATAAATGGGAAGGACCATATATTATCCTACGCTCAGGGTGCCCCGGGTCGTATGAACTAGCTAATTTAGAAGGGGAAGAGTTGAAGCATGCATGGCATGCGGAGCACCTTAAACGCTATTACGCTTAGGGGCTCCTTGTAATCAATTGTAAAAGTACCTTTCTAAAATAAATAAAGATGGAGGTTCGAATTATGTTTAATCTTCAAATATTCCTTACTCCTGGTGGACGCATGAGGAGAACAGAGATGCTTGTGAAGTTAAGCATCTTTCAAGGAACACAGAAAACGGCCTTCGTACCATTGGTTCAAGGATTCTGTAAAAGAGCCAAAGGTGGCCAACCTACGGATTCCAGGCTTTGGCTTGTTAGGATCCGTAGAAGAGTCTAAGGACTTTAAAAGAACAGATTTTCGGCCTCCGGGTTCGAAGCATCTATAAAAGAGCCGAAGGTGGCCAGCCTACGGATTCCAAGCTCCGGCTTGTTAGGATCCGTAGAAGAGTCTAAGGACTTTAAAAGAACAGATTTTCGGCCTTCGGGTTCGAAGCATCTGTAAAAGAGCCGAAGGTGGCCAGCCTACGGATTCCAGGGTTCGACTTGTTAGGATCCGTAGAAGAGTCTAAGGACTATAAAAGAATAGATTTCCGGCCTTCGGGTTCGAAGCATCTGTAAAAGAGACGAAGGTGGCCAGCCTACAGATTCCATGCTCTGGCTTGTTAGGATCCGTAGAAGAGTCTAAGGACTTTAAAAGAACAGATTTCTAGCCTCCAGGTTCGAAGCATCTGTAAAAGAGTCAAAGGTGACCAAGCAATAAGGTTTCAAGGCTCTGGCCCAATGAAACACTTTTAAAGTCCTAAGCGATTGCTATTGGAGCCTACAAGTGTAAACTTAGCTCCGAAACTTATAAACATCATAATACGAACGTACAGTTCGAAGAACTCTACGAAAGAGTGAAGTATGATTACCAAGTGTTGTGCGAAGCATCAAATTGTTATATCAATCATTGTGTCCGACGGACCCTATCACAATGTGTACGGTCCCCCACCCACAAGGAGGGGCAGGGGAGTAAGGAACAACCAAAAGATGCTTCCAAAGCAATTCATATTAATTGGATAATCATATTGTATTACATCAAGAGAAATTTTGGTCTAAGCCTAGATAGAAGCGGAGACCCCTCCGACCTCTAGAGCTATTTCTAAGACCACTTCGTCCTTCGGAACCCGAAGTCTTCAAAACTTTCTTCTTGGTCCGAGTGCTTTTCTTCTTCGAAGCTCACAGTTTTTTCTACTCCTCTTGAAGTTCAGCCCAAGACAGAAGTCTCTCAGAGCTAGCCTCCACCGGGTCTTCAGCTTGGTACTCTGAATCAGACCAATCTACGTATTCGGAGGACGAAGATGCTACTTCCTTGTCCTCTTCCTTAATATAAGCTAAGATTTATGATGGACTTTGGGTGCTATCTCCCCTCGATCTCCCCGAGGAACAAAGAAGCGTGAGCATCGATGTTGGCGTAAAGTTACACCAACAGGTTCTCGGTAATCAAGAACGAACAAACAAGAGGTTTGCGCTTTAGGACTAACTCGAGCCTCCGTGAAGGATAATAGCTCAAGTGGTCCGAATGTGTGTGTTTGAACAACTAGTTCTGGATCCCCCTTACAAGGTACAATGGGGGGTATTTATAGGGAAAAAGGCATAAGGAAAAGACCTATTTACCCCTACATTACAACTGACATAATAGAAACTATCTGGTATTATAAACAAGGTTATACACGGTAAAGTGCTGCAGGGTAGATGGATAAGCTGAACATCCAATCAATCATGTCTTCCTGCTTCGAGGCCTCCTGCTTCCCTTCGGAGGGTTCTCTATGAATTCGCGCCATGGCAGCCTTCGGCCGTGTCGACGTATGCTTCGAACAGCAGTCCGCCACCTTCGGGATCTTCACTGAGCCCACGGAGGGTTAGTCTTTAAGTCTTGGAAATAGAGTAATTTCCCCCAACAGTAGCCCCTCGAATACGCCTTTCTGTAGATAACCTGTTTTAGAAAGAAGGCAGTATACGAAAGGAATATTTCTAGTTTTTGAGGCTTAAAGGGGTTTTGAAGATGTTGTGACTTAGCCCAAGATTTTGGGTCCAATATTTTTAGAACCTTCGTCCTCGAGTTTTGGAACAGTGATAGAACTCCCTGGGAATGGAACGGTTTCGGAGTGTGAGCGTCGCGAAGACGGTTACGGAGTACCCTTGTCGGGGAGATGGTTACGGAGGGCAAACGTCGTGGGGTACCGTCAAAGCAACTGTTACGGCGTAAATAGCCGTTACCCTCTGTAAAAAAGGTAACGATCGATTTCTTCAGCGGTTCATACGCCGTTCCAGTGACCGGACCCACTTGTCGGTGACGGGGGCAGGACCTGCAAAGTGAAACTACCCGAAGAGTAGTACTGGTCGTATGGTTATAAAAAGGGGAAAACAGAGATTAACCGAGAGCTTTTACCGCATTCACCACCTGCAATTCCCCTTTCCTCCAATCTTCCAACTCCTTGATCATTTGAGAACGATGGCGAGAACTAGCCACACCACTCCCGCAACGGCCAACACCTTGGCGCAGAGACAGGCGTGGGCTGCTTCGGTAGCGGCGGTAATGGCGGGAGGTCCGAGCGGTGCTTGGCCCAGGAACCCTCGGGCGCTCCGCCAGCCTTCCAAGAAGAAGATTGCGCAAAGCTTCATCATCGGCCAGTCTTTGAGTACTGCTGAGTCAATAGAAGAGGCAGTGGAAGGAAAGCTGGGGACGGGAATGAGGACCCGAGTTCCAGGGACAGAATCAACCCCGCGACCACGAAGAGGAGAGGTGGTGGTCTTCGAAGCCTTTTTCGAGGCAGGCTTTGGACTGCCGGCTGTGGACTTCTTGGCAGAGGTGCTGGACCTGTTCCACATAACCCTGCCTCAACTATCCCCCAACGCGATCGGCCGCCTGGCTGTCTTCGAGTGGGCGCTTCGGGCGGAGGGATGCGAAGGCCGCTCCGAAATCTTCGCGGCGACCCACGAGGCCATCTGCCAACCGAAGCCTCAAGACGGGCCAGGGGATTCCAAGGTGACGATAGCCTTCGGCAGCGTCAACTTCCAGCTGCGGAGGGAGCATGCTCTTCATTTCCCTGCCAAAGCCATAAACGACCGATGGTACACAAACTAGATACTTCGGTGGTTCTACGCCGAAGTCGGAGAGGACTCTCCTCTCTCGGGCCCTCTGCAAGAGATCTGGTTCCGGAAGGAGGCCAACATCTCCCCGAACCCTAGCTTGCTTACGACGAGGCTAGGGTTGCTCGCTTCAGTGGCCCGCCGCATGAGCATGCGCGATCTGGCCGAGGAGTTCGTCGGTCTTCGGATTCCTCCCCTCGGAGCCAACTGGCCGATCGTAATCCCACAAGCCTCGGAGGGGGACCTCCGAAACTTAGGTACACCTTTTTCCTGCTACATCATATTATATGAACAGATTAGTCACACTCATACTTTTATACCTCTTTCTTTCAGCAGCGCCTTTGGCATTAGCTCCGGATGACATAGTCCGGGGCACCGAACGAATTCTCGGAGCTCCTTCGGTGGCCGAGAGGCAGAGAAGGCTGGAGTTGGTGGGGAGTTGGGAGCGATCCAACAGGGTGTGGAGAGCCCTCGGCATGGAGCCCCCGCGGCTTCCCGACTTCGCCCCAACCGGGGCGGCTGGCCGCAAGAGGAAAGCAGCGGCCGAGCCCTCCAAGAAAGCTGGTAAGCAGCCGCTTCAGAAGAAGGCAGCGAAGCAACCTCCTCACTTGACGCCTGCTTCGTCTTCTTCGTCGCCAGACGAGCGGAGCCCATCTCCCGAAGAGGCAGAAGACTCCGAAGGTGCGACGGCGAAGGCTTTCGAGGCCTACCTCTTGGTTGACGAAGATATGGAGGAGGTTCCCCCAAACATCTCCGTCAGGGAGGGGGTTAGCGTAACTCCAACGACTCCTCCCGCACCCGTCGCCGTGCCGGTGGAATTGGACTCTACTCCCGACTTGCCCTCACTCGAAGCGGTCCCTGCGGAGACTGCAACTCCGACGGAGGATACCGAGGGCAGGACCTCGGGGGATGACTTCGCCAATATCCTCCGGATGTACGAAGTCTTTGAGGATCCGGCGATCCTTCCTCAAGAAGCTCTCAGAGGTATTTTTCAGAAGCTCCTCCTTCTTTGTCAACACTCGCCTGCTATCTGTAAAACATGCTTATTAATCTTGTTATTGAAGTAGTTACCTCTTCGGGTACCGAAGCTTTGGTGGCGCCGGAAGTCCCTACTTCTTCGGAGACGGCTATCCGAGCGGACCCTTCTGCTCCTCTGGGGGCTCCGAGCCTGGTGGCAGAGAACGTGTCCTTCGGGGCGGACGACGTGCTTCCCGGGACGGAGTTGGGCTCTGGCCGCGGCCACCTCGACCACTGAAGTTGCCTCCGACAACGTGGTTCCGGCCAGAGAGGTGGCGGCCGGGGGTCTGAGTGCTCTTGCTTCTCCCTCCTTCGTGCCGGGGAGGGGTAAGAGCATTTCTAGCCTCGGCCTTCATCCTGGCCAAACCGCACCCTCCGTCGGTAATTCGGAGGACGAGGCCGCAGCGGACGACGCCCGAGCTTTGTCTTGGCTTCCTCTACTGGCTCCTTTCTTGGAGCATTGGAGCGGCCTTCGAAGATTCCTGGAGCCCCTGGCTGAGAGGAGCCAAGATATTGCTAACTCGGAGTTGATCTCCGCCTTGAGCGAGACTAGGGCTTCGACCCTCAACACGGCCCTCGAAAGGGCTGCCCTTCAGGTATGAAAAAGACACCACAGTTGTTATATTTTAATGGTCCTAACTTCTTTAGTGCTTACCTAGTTTTCCTTGCAGCAATTTGCCCTGGCTAGAGCGGCAGCGACTTCCAACGAGGTCGAAATTAATCGACTCAACCGGAAGGTCACTACCCTCCAGACGGTCCTCAATGACTCCACCGGGAGGTCCCTCAGACTGGAGGAAGAAGTTTTGGAGGAACGGAAGGTTAGGGCAGCATCTGACGAAGCCCTTGAAGCCCTCCGTTCGTCAGCCCAGGAAGCCGAAGCTGAACGCGTTGTCCTCCGCGCGGAGGTCGAAAAGCTTCGTCAGGACGCAGCTACCTCGAACGCACAGTTGGTGGAGCTTCGAGGGGCTCTTAGCCAAGCAATGGCTCACAAGAGTTCTTTGATGCTCCGGGTGGCCGCAGTGGACGCGACTGTTGCGAACCTGGAAGCGGCAGAGAGGAAAAATTCCAGTACTACTGATCGTACCTTGGAAGCTCTTCAGGGTACGTTGGAGTACTTCGGCACTATGTGCCCTTCGTCCTCTGCCGCAGCTTACGAGCCACTCGACCGAAAGCTGACGAGGATCCAAGTTGCTTCGTCGCTGATGATGAACTCCTGGCATTCGGTACGGGGAGATCTCCGGACAGTGTGCTGGCATCGGGGTTCTTCGTCACCTTGAATCTCTTCGGATTCCTCTTGGCTCGGTTGGAAGCTCGTCCCCTGGAGGCTTCGCGGATGATGACTTGCTGCGGCCATCTTCGGAGGTGGCTTCGGCTTGGGAAGCCTTCCGATCAGCCTGGAAGACGGACCACAAGGTCGCTGCTAAGGCCTGGATCGACGAGGCCCGCCGGCAGAAGCAAGCTCAAACGAAGCCACCACTCCCAGCTTCGCCAGCCCCTCCGGTTCCAGCTCCGCCAGCCGACCCGCAGGTCTAGCCGCTTAGGACTGCTGTGTACCTGTGGCCTTGTAAACCTTGTTTTATTAATGAAAAAGTTATAAACAGTACTTGTCTTGGGTGTTCTGCTCTTTTTTAGGTTTTGTCATGCCCTTCGAAGCCCTGACTTCGAACTTCTGGAAACTACCGCCGAGCTTCGAAAGGAGTGGGCAGTCCTTGAGAGTTTGAGACCTTACCGCCAGCTCCCGCTTCTCTGTTCCTCGCGGAGACAGGGGGAGGTTACCCTTGAAGTACGAAGGGACGTTTTATCTTATATTAAAGAGGAAGAGAATGCGGAGGGGTCTTCATCTTCCGAACCTATTGACTGGTCCGACTCGGAGTACCAAGCCGAAAACCTTGCCGAGGCAGGCTTCGAAAGGCTCTTGACATGGGATGAACTTCAGGAGGAGCAAAAGAAACTGCGAGCCTCGAGAAAAAAGAGAAGTGCCCGGCCTAAAAAGACGACTTCAAGCTCCGAAGAGCAAAGTAGCCGTAGGGGTAGCTCTAGGGGTCAAAAGGGTCTCCATTTTTATTTGGGTTTAGATAACAATTTTTCTTGATGTATGAGTATAATATTTTAATGTGGGATGCTTCGACAGTATGCCGTGTGACTCCTATCCTCCTACCCCCCTTGTGGGTGGCGGAGCCTTTATCATATAAAAAGGGTTCGCTAGGCACAATGATTGTCTGAACGCCTGCATGCTTCGAACTTGCACATCCCATCATCAAAGTTTTTATTATTATTATTTTTTTTAGGTGTTCTAACAAGCCGGAACCTGCAATCTGTAGTGTGGCCACCTTCGGCTCTTTTACAGACACTTCGCACCCAGAGGCTTGAAATTCTGTTTTATTTAAAGTCCTTAGACTCTTCTACGGATCCTAACAAGCCGGAGCCTGGAATCCGTAGGTTGGCCACCTTCGGCTCTTTTACAGACACTTCGCACCCGGAGGCTTGAAATTCTGTTTTATTTAAAGTCCTTAGACTCTTCTACGGATCCTAACAAGCCGGAGCCTGGAATCCGTAGGTTGGCCACCTTCGGCTCTTTTACAGACACTTCGCACCCAGGAGGCTTGAAATTCTGTTTTATTTAAAGTCCTTAGACTCTTCTACGGATCCTAACAAGCCGGAGCCTGGAATCCGTAGGTTGGCGGAGCCACTGAACCAATGGTTCGCAGTCAGCCCCTTGGGTCTTTGCGAAAAATGCTTGGCTCTACTAGCATCACCGACCTCCTAATGCGTCCATCAGGAGGATGGGATGTTCGAAGGGCAAAACAAATTTCAACCCTTATCTTTATTTATAGACAAAAGAAGTGTTACAAGTGATTACAAGGAAGCCTTAAGCGTAATATCTCTTAAGGTGCTCCGCATGCCACGCATGTTTCAACTCTTCTCCTTCTAAATTAGCTAATTTAAACGATCCGGGGCGTCCTGAGCGTAAGATAACATATGGTCCTTCCCATTTGTTTCCTAGCTTCCCCGGAGCTATTACACTTCGCAATACTAGATGACCTGGTTTTAACTCACTTAATCTGACTTTCGGGTCATACCACGTTTTTGTGTGCTCTTGGTACTTAGTCAGGTTGGCGACAGCTCGAAGCCTTGTCTCTTCTGACAAATCTATTGAAGTACTCCGATCATCTTCGTCTCCGTGTTGAATTACGCGAAGTGACTCCCCTTTGAGCTACCGTAGGGGTCATGGCTTCGTCTCCGAAGAGCAATCTGAATGGCGTGAAACCGGTTGATCTAGTTTGAGTGGTTCGGATGGACCATAAAATTTTAGGTAGCTCTTCGACCCATAGGCCCTTGGCCAATCCCACAATTCGGCGATTTAACCCGGAGAGGATATTCCCGTTGGCTCGTTCGACGGTCCCGTTGGATTGCGGATGTCGCACTGCTGCGAAGCATAGCTTAATGCCCAGTTCTTCACAAAATGTTTGAAAGGTATCAGCTTCGAACTGGGTTCCATTATCCACCGTTAATTCTCTGGGGACTCCGAACCTGCATATAATATTTTGCCAGAAGAATCTTTGTACGTTCTTCGAGGTGATGGCTGTTAGTGGCTCCGCTTCCACCCATTTTGAGAAGTATTCGATTGCTACCACCTGCAAATTTCAACCCGCCTTTTGCTGGTGGGAAAGGGCCTATGAGGTCCATGCCCCATCTAGCCATCGGCCATACCGGGGCAATAACCTGAAGCTGAGCTGGCGGGCAATGGCTCCTTCTGCCCATCCATTGTCAGCCTTGGCATGCTCGAACCAGGTCTTCAGCGTCTCTGACGATTGTTGGCCAATAAAACCCTTGCCGGAGCGTCTTGCCTGCTAGTGCTCGAGGGGCTAGATGACCTCCGCACAGCCCTTCGTGGATGCCTCGAAGTATGTCTTGACCTTCAGGCTGGGAGATGCATCGAAGCAGTGGTGAGCATACTCCGGCTTTGTACAGCACTTCCCCAATAAGTTTGTAATTTCGAGCTCTTGATTGCAATCTTCGAGCTTCTGGGCCTTCCGGAGGGTCATTGCTACTTTGCAACATAGTTATTATCGGAGCTCGCCAATCCGTAGCTGGAATGCACATTACTTCTGATGAGGGTATTTGGTCAGCTGCTGGCTGCTCTAATTCTTCATAGAAGCGCCCTCCGGGAGGTCTACTGCTCCTGCTGCAGCTTTTGCAAGAATATCTGCAAGTTGATTATCTGCCCGAGGTATGCTTCGAACTGTAAACCCTTTGAATGCTGCTTCGGCCTTGCGGATTTCTTGAAGGTATTGTGCGAGATGTGGGTTTTTTGCTTGGAAGCTTTTGTCAATATGCCCCGCGACGACTTGGGAATCTGTTTTGATCACTATTCTTGTAGCTCCGAGTGCTTTAGCCTTCCGGAGGCCTAGCAAGATTCCTTCATACTCGGCAACGTTATTAGTGGTTCGGAAGTTGAGTCTTGCGGAATACATTGCCTTTTGCCCTGATGGTGACAGGATGACTGCCCCTGCCCCGGCACCTGATGCTTGATAGGCTCCGTCGGAGAATATTGTCCAGAAACCGTCGGAGGGTTCTTCCGGGGTCCATACTGCAGATGGAGTCCACTCTGCTACGAAATCTGCTATAATTTGAGATTTAACAGCCGTCCTCGCTGTGAAGGAGATTTCGAAGGGTGCCAGCTCGACTGCCCATTTTCCAACCCTGCCTGTGGAATCTTTGTTTCGGAGCATATCTCCAAGAGGATACGATGTAGGGACGATGAGGTTATGCGCCAAGAAATAATGTCTTAGCTTCCGCGAGGCCATTACTAGGGCATAAGCAAATTTTTCGAGCTCGGAGTATCTGATCTTGGCTCCGGATAATGCCTCCGACACAAAATAAATTGGGTTTTGTACCAGCTTCTCTTTAAGCTCGACTTCTCGGACCAGCACTGCGCTTACTGCTGAACCTGTTGCAGCAAGGTATAAAAGCAATGTTTCCCCTGGAAGGGGAACTAGTTAAGGTTGATAATGTTCCGAGGTATGCTTTTATCTCATTCGAAGCTCTTCTGGCACTCCGGCGTCCAGCTGAAGCTTTCGGAGCCCTTGAGCGCCTTGAAAATTGGGAGGCTTCTCTCTGCCGATCTGGACAGGAACCTGCTGAGTGCTGCTAGCCTTCCTGCTAGTTTTTGTACTTGCTTCAAATTCTCTGGTGGAGCCATTCTTTGCAGCGCACTTATTTGTGTTGGGCTGGCTTCGATTCCCCTGCTCGAAACTAAGTACCCTAGCAGTTTCCCTGCTTGTGCCCCGAATATACATTTTTCGGGGTTGAGGCGTACTCCACATGCTCGGAGGCTCTCGAAAGTTTCAGCTAGATCTAGGCTATGCTGGTGCTTTTGTACACTTTTTATTACAATATCAGTCCATGTAGGCCTCGACATTGCGGCCTATCTGATGACCTAAAGCCTTAGCTATTAAGCGAGAAAATGTGGCTCCGGCATTCCGCAAACCAAAAGGCATTCTTACATAGCAGAATACTCCAGAAGGAGTTATAAAGCTTGTTTTTGCTTCGTCTTCGCGCTTCAGCCACACTTGATGGTACCCGGAATAGGCGTCGAGGAAGCTTAATAATTCGGAGCCGGCTGTGGAATCTATTAATTGATCTATTCGGGGCATTGGGTAGGGGTCTCGCGGGCATGCTTTATTTAATGAGGTGAAGTCGATACACATGCGCCATTTGCTCGAGTCCTTTTTTCTTACAAAAACTAGGGTTGGCCAACCACTCAGTATGGGCCACCTCCCTGATAATGCCAGCTTTTAACAATTTTTCTACTTCGGCCTTGGCTAAGCTTGCTCTTTCTGCTGATAGCTTTCGGAGCCCCTGGCACACCGGCTTGGCCTTCGGGTTGACGAGCAGACTATGCTCGATGATGCTTCGGTCGACCCCAGTGATGTCTTCGTCGGTCCAAGCAAATATGTCTAGATTTTTCTTGATGACTTCTTCTAACGAGGTGGTTATTTCTGGAGATAGCCCCTTGCCAAATTTCACTGGGTACTCTTTGCCGTCTTCTGAGATTATTCTTGTCTCGACATCACCCTCCGGGCTTGGCTTAAGCGAAGATCCCTTCGGAGGGCTCAATGCCTCCGGTACTTCCTCGGCGCTTTTCGCCACATTATGCACTTGTCGGGGGTCCAATGGCTGCCCATGGCCATACTCTGTCCTTCTGGCTACAGCTTGGTCTCCTGAAATAGTGAGCACCCCACCTTGCGTGGGCATTTTGAGACAAAGGTAATTGTGATGTGCTATAGCCCCGAATTGGTTCAACATCCCTCGACCGAAGATAGCATTGTAAGCGTAAGGGACATCCACCACATCGAAGATCACCTCTTCTACTCGGGCCAGCGGCCCCTCTCGAAGGCAACCTCGAGGCCTATTTGGCCGAGGGCATCGAGAGGCGGTCCTGAGAACCCTTGAAGCGGCCGGGCTGCTGGGAGTAGATGCTTCCGAGGTATGCACATCTGGTCGAAGGCTTGGACGAAGAGTATGTCTGCGGAGCTTCCGCCGTCCACCAGGATCCTCCGCACATCTGCCCCTGCTATATCGGCAGAGATGACTAATGGGTCAGCATGGGGAAACTTCACCCCTACCGCATCGCTGGCTGTGAACGAGATGGGAACACGGGACCATTCTGGCATCCCTTCAGCGGAACTTGAAGTCCCAATGTGCCCGACCTCGCGGACGTACTCGCGGCGCTGTCTCTTGGACATGCTGCCGAGGGTCCCCCCTCCGGAGATGGGCAGGACCACTCTCTTGCCGCGGTCTTGCGGGTCTTCTTGCTTTGGTGGTGGCATAATACTGGCCACCGGTAGTCGTATGGGGGCTTCGAGGGCACCAGCTCGGGCCACAGCTTGAACAGGCTCCGAGCGTGCCGTCGGTGGAGCTCGTTCCGAAGTACCCCTGCCTGGTATTTCGCTCAAGGTATTCACCCCGAAGGGTTAACACCGTCTTGCAGTCCTTCGTGTCATGGCTTCTATTGTCGCCATGCACGCAACAAAAATGACTCTGGCGCCTACCAGGCATCCTTTCTTGAGGCCCTGGTGGCCCAGCCTTGAAACTTTTTACCTGCTGGAAATTGGCAGGTGCCTTCGAGGCTGAAGGTGTAATGTTTAGCACTTCCGAGCGGAAATGCTTCTTCCCCCGCTTGTACTCGCTGGAGCGGTTGTCTTGTGGAGGTTGCGGCGTAGCGGCGGCTTCAGGTTCCCTTTTGACTTCCCGGAGGGTGGGCAACGTTGCCTCAACTCGCCGAAGACATCCTTCCTCTGCCTTGGCATATTGTTCGAAGTATGCCATGAGTTGTGCCACAGACGTTACCGGCTTCCGATGGAGTTTGCTGAGGAGGTCGGGGTTCAGCACCCCTTCGCGGGCAGCATGAACTACCGAGGAGGTAGAGAGGCCCTTGATTTGTGACTTGGTGTGGGCGAAGCATGTGAAGTACTCCCGGAGGGTTTCTCCCGCCCGCTGCTTCACCTGAAACAAACTTCCTGTGGACATTGGGGCCACGAAGGTACCTTGGAAGTTGCTCACGAATTTCTTTTTGAGCTGTTCCCATGAACTGATCGATCCTGGCTTTAGGGACCAGATCCAGCGGAGCGCCACACCTTCGAGAGCGAGGGGGAAGCATTTTGCCATGGTGCTTCGCACCCCTCCGCTTGCTTCTATAGCCAGGGCGTAAGAGCGTGCGAATTCTCCGGGGTCCGACCCCCCAGAGTATTTGTGCAGCTTCGAGGCCTTGAACTTGGGGTCGAAAGGCACTCTCTATAGATCAGGGTGCAACGGAGACTCATTATCGAAGGAGGCATTCTCGGCCTCCTCTGGGACTTGTATAACTTCTGGGGGATTGCGGGCTCCATCGTCTTGTGGCCCCCTTGGAGTTTCGGTGGAAGCTTGAGTGCGGAGGTGATCGGCGGCCTCTTGCCTCCATCTGGATACCTCCTCCTGAAGCCTGGCTAGCTGCGTAGCCTCGGTTTCAGGAGGGCCTTCATCTTCGTCGGAGGGCACTTCTGGATCTCGGCTTGCTGCGTAGTCGGTCTGAAGCATTGTAGGAGGAGGCAGAGGGCCCCGGGGCGCTCGACGCCCAGTGGTCTCTGCAGGAATCGTCGGATTAGCTGAGGGCCCGGCTCCGTTGGTCCGAGGGGACCTTCGAAGGGGACCCGAAGCTTGACCACGCTTCGGAGGCATGGCTAGCCGTTGAGATGTCTTGGAGATGGAGGACTTCGAACGACTCGAGGGGTCGAGAGAAGGCCTTCGAGCTGCACTAAGAAGCCCTCAACTGAAGGGTGCGCGGAGTCTCGGGACTCCGAGGCTCCCTCCGTAAGTGCTCTTCGGAGTGCAGTCAGCGGTAGAGAACAAGCTTTTAGAACTTGGATCCCCACGGACGGCGCCAACTATTGGCGTAAAAGTTACACCAACAGGTTCTCGGTAATCAAGAACGAACAAACAAGAGGTTTGCGCTTTAGGACTAACTCGAGCCTCCGTGAAGGATAATAGCTCAAGTGGTCCGAATGTGTGTGTTTGAACAACTAGTTCTGGATCCCCCTTACAAGGTACAATGGGGGGTATTTATAGGGAAAAAGGCATAAGGAAAAGACCTATTTACCCCTACATTACAACTGACATAATAGAAACTATCTGGTATTATAAACAAGGTTATACACGGTAAAGTGCTGCAGGGTAGATGGATAAGCTGAACATCCAATCAATCATGTCTTCCTGCTTCGAGGCCTCCTGCTTCCCTTCGGAGGGTTCTCTATGACTTCGCGCCGTGGCAGCCTTCGGCCGTGTCGACGTATGCTTCGAACAGCAGTCCGCCACCTTCGGGATCTTCACTGAGCCCACGGAGGGTTAGTCTTTAAGTCTTGGAAATAGAGTAATTTCCCCCAACAATCGATAGGGCCTTAAGCCTTCGAGGACAGCCCACTGCCAGTAGAGCCCTTCGCTAGGCTCCAATACTTCGAAGTCGAGCTCCGAAGTGCATAGCAAAACCTTAGAATAAACATCCAAACAAAGATTCCTCGTTTATAAACTTTTCATTCATTAATATAAGGTGTTTTTACAAGATTTCTTTTACATGCTTAAGCGCCCTATAAAGCTAAACATGCGGGTCGGCTAGCGGAGCAGGCGGGGTTGGAGCCGGTGAAGTTGGAAGTGGAGGCTTCGTCTGAGCTTGCTTCTGCCGGCGAGCCTCATCAATCAAAACTTTGGCTATAGCTTTGTGGTCCGTTTTCCAGATGGCCCGAAAAGCTTCCCAAGCAGAAGCTACATCCAGCGAAGTACGCAGCAAGTCTTCGTCGGCGAACCCTGCAGGCGTTGAACCTCCAACCAGAGCAACAGAAATTCCGTGGGCTTCGATATGACGAAGGACTCCGATTCCGCCAACCTGTCCGGAGATCTCTCTGTACCGAATCCCGGAGCCTATCATCATCTTCATCGCCACTTGGATCATCTTCAGTTTCCATTCGAGGGGCTCGTTTGCCATAGCTGAAGATGAAGGGCACAACGTGCCAAAATATTCCAAAGTACCCCGAAGGATATCCATGGTATGCTCCGCAATGGCGGCATGCTTCACTTCCGCCGCCTCCAACCCAGAAGCAGCAACAGATACTTCGGCCATTCTAGATAGTAAAGTACTCTTCTGGGCCAACACTTGTTGAATTGAGTCTTGGAGCTCCACAAGTTATGTGCTGGAGTTTGCTGCTGCTTGCCGGAGCTTCTCAACCTCTGCTCTGAGCACCACACACGAAGCCTCGGTCTCTTGGGCCGAAGCCTTGAGTGCAATGTTGTTCTGCTGCTCGGCCCGAAGTGCTCCATCGGTGGTGGCCCTGGCCCTCCGCTCCTCGAGGAGATCCTCTTCTAGTCGCAGCGTTTTGTCTTCGGAGCTTTTGAGGACAGACTGGAGGGTAGTAACCTTCCTTTTGAGCCAATTAGTTTCGAGCTCATTAGAAGTCGTTGCCGCTCTAAAAAGGACGAATTGCTGCAAAAAAGCAAAGTAAGTACCAAATAATTTCATTTATTAATTGAATACACTTGCTGTATGTTGCATACCAGAAGGGCATCTCTTTCGAGGGCCATATCGAGCTCCGGTGCTCTGGCTTCGCTTAGGACAGAGACCAATTCAGAGCTCGTGACTTCTTGGCCTTTGTCAGCCAAGGGTTCTAGAAGCGTCCGACACCCTGTCCGTTGCTCTAAGAATGGAGCCAGCAGAGGAAGCTAGAACAGGGCCCGATGATCATCTACTGCATCCTCCTCATCTGAGTTGCTCGCTGAAGGATCGTTGGAGGAGGGTGTCACCGTCAAGGCAGGGAGGGGGCCGAAGCTCGTCATACTTTTGCCCCTCCCTAGCAAAAAAGTTGGAACTGGAAGTTCAGCTAAGGTAGATCCTCCTTCGACCGTTGCCCCCTCAGTCGGAATTGCTTCACCCGAGATAGCTCCGGTCGTCGGAGCCTCTACATCAGCCGGAGCCTCAATTCCAAGTGAAGCTGAAGCTCCATCGGTGGTCGGAGCCATGCCGCTCCTTGACACACCTACAAAAATTAAGGTATTCGGTGAATATTTGTGTATAATAATTATTGCAGGAATTTCAAAGGCAAAAGCTTCGAGGTATACCTTCGTCTATGCCTTGAGGGAGAAATGCAGGGTCCTCAAGGACTTCGTACATCCGGAGATATTCTTCGAGGTCATCCCCCGAAGTCTACTCCGGTGCCGTTGCTGCAGACGTCCCAATCTCCGGCACTATTACCCCAGCCACGGGTGAGTTAGGAATTGCTAACTCAAGTTCTAGGTCGGCTGCGGTAGGCTCGTGGGAATGTGTTGTGTCCGCTACCACAGCTTCCTGAGAAGGAGCTCCGGCTGCACCTGGGGACTCGAACCTCGCTATCCTCTACAAGATAGTCCTCGAGGGCCTTCCCCATCTGGACATTGGAGTCTTTTTCTCCTGAGTCCTCCGAAGAGGAGCTCTGAATGCCCAAGAAGGAAGGCGAAGACACTGGAGTTGGTTGAGGAGGAGGCTTCGACGTCTTCTTCCCTCTCTTGACTGGGTCTTGATGGCCTTCTTTGATGGTTTGGCGGTGGCTTTTCTCTTCCGGGGAGCCACTCCAGTTGAGTCAAAGTCTGGTAGGGGTGGAGGCTCCATCCCAAGAGCACTCCACACACTGCTGAAGCGCTCCCAGCTTCCCACCAGCTCTAGCCTTCGTTGTTTATCCACCACTGTAAGGGCCCCGAGCACCCGTTCGGTGGCCCTTGCGATCCACTCTGGAGCTAGCACCAAAGGTGCCACTGAAAAGAGGTAACATTCCATAAGTATATTATCTATTTTCTAATGTGTTAATGCAGAAAGTGCGAAGATTTACCTAGGCTTCGAAGCTCTCCCTCTGAAGCATTTCGAAACACGATCGGCCAATCATCTCCGAGAGGCGGGATCCGGAGGGCGATGAATTCCTCTGCCAGATCCCACATGCTCATACGATTGGCTATTGAAGAAAGCAACCCAAGCCACGTTGAAAGCAAGCTTGGGTTCAGAGTTACCTCGGCCTCCTTCCAGAACCATATTTCTTGAAGAGGCCCTGGAAGGCTGGAGTCTTCTCTGACTTCGGCGTAGAACCACCTGAGGATCTAGTTGGTCTACCACCGGTCGTTGATAGCCTTCACCGGGAAATGCTGCGCATGCTCCTTCTGAAGTTGGAAGTTGACACTCCCGAACGCCGTCAGCACCTTGGTGTCTACGGGTCCGTCCCGGGGCTTCGGCTGGCAGGAAGCTTCGTGGGTGACAGCGAAGACCTCTGATCTTCCTTCGCATCCTTCCGCTCGAAGGGCCCATTTGAAGACTGCCAATCTTGCTATGGCATTGGGGGACAACTGCGGTAAGTATCATGGAATATCTCCAGTACCTCTGATAGGAAATCAATTGCAGGAAGTCCTAGTCCTGCCTCGAAAAAAGCTTCGAAGACTACCACTTCCCCGCTCTGCGGCTTCGGGGTCGACTCCATTCCAGGGACTCGAGTCCTCATTCTGGGACCTAGTTTCCCATTCACCGCCTCCTCAATAGAGTGCGCCGTGCTTGTCGATTGTCCGATGATGAAGCTCTGCGGGATCGGCTTCTTGGATGGAGGGTGGAGCTCCTGAGGATTCTTCGGACAAGAACTCCCTGGAGCTCCCGCCATGGCTGCCGCTGCTAAAACCGCCCACGCCTGCCTTTGCGCCAGGGTTCCTGCTGCCACTGGCATAGTCGCGCTGGTCCTCGCCATGGGTTGATTGCTCAAAGGATTGGGAAGAGATTTGGAAGTTGAAGAAAGGAAGCTTCAAAAGCCAAGTTCTGTAAAAAAATTCGATGGGCTTCGACCCCCCTTTTATAGCCTTTCCACTAGTTACTACGCTTCAATCGTGCGTTCACATTGCAGGTTCGACTTCTGTCGTTGATAGGTGGGCCTAGGAAGTGGAAAGGTGTGAACCCGCGGTAAAGTTTTGACCGTTACTTTTTCCAGGAGCCTAACGACTACTTGAAAAGTAACGGCTCGAAATTAACGGCTCCTCACGATGTTTTGCCTCCACAATGGTTCATTCCCCTGCGAAGCGTTTACACAGGAGTCCGATTCGAAGTTTTCATCAGATATACTTCAATGTCAAAGACACTTCGAACGACTATAATGCCTTCAAATTTCTATAAGTCCTTGAGGGCTGGTTTGGGAGTCCAAAATCCCAGCCCATTCCCTGGGGATGGGCCGGGATTTTAGCCTAAAATCCCGGCCCATCCCCAGGGAATGGGCTGGGATTTTGGACTCCCAAACCAGCCCTGAATATGAAAATATTCCTTGCATATAATGCTCTCTTGCTATACATGTTAAATCGGAGAAGCGTATTCGAGGGGCTACTGTTGAGGGAAAATACTTCATCCTCAAGGCTTTTAAGATCGATAGGAAAAGACAATTCATTAGCATCGAAGCATGTGTTCATCTCCAAGATGATGAAGTTTCCAAGCCGAAGCATACTTCGAATCGATGGTTCGAAGGTATCCTCCGAAGGCTCCGAAGCTACAGTGGAAAACAACAAGACTATTAAGACGTTTGTTTTATCTATACTCTCTGGATAGATTTTACTATTTTAACCCTATTCGGGGTGCCGAATAGTTTCCACTATGTCGGTTGTAATTGAGAGGTAAATAGGTCTTTTACTTGGAGTTTTTACATAAAAATACCCCCATTCTCACCCTATAATAGACATTGAATACTCAGCTATTAAATACACAACATCGAACTACTTGGAGCTATTATCCTATTCGGAGGCTCGAAATAGTCCGCATCACAAACTCTTCGTTTTTAGTTCTTAATCTTCGAGAACCTGTTAGTGTAATCTTTTACGCCAATAGCTACATCCAGCGAAGGACGCAACAAGTCTTCGTCGGTGAATCCTGCAGGCATTGAACCTCCAACCGGAACAACAGAAATTTTGAGGGCTTTGATATGACGAAAGACTCCGATTCCGGCATCCTGTCCGGAGATCTCTCCGTACTGAATCCCGGAGCCCATCATCATCTTCGTCACCACTTGGATCATCTTCAGCTTCCATTCGAGGGGCTCATTTGCCATAGCTGAAGACAAAGGGCACATCGTGCCAAAATATTCCAAAGTACCCTGGAGGGTATCCATGGTATGCTCCGCAATGGCGGCATGCTTCACTTCCGTCGCCTCCAACCCAGAAGCAGCAGTAGATACTTCGGCCATTCTGGATAGTAAAGTACTCTTCTAGGCCAGTGCTTGTTGAATTGTGTCTTGGAGCTCCACAAGTTGTGCACTAGAGTATGTTGCTTCTTGCCGGAGATTCTCGACCTCTGCTCTGAGCACCACACACTCAACCTCGGTCTCTTGGGCTGAAGCCTTGAGTGCAGTGTTGTTCTATTGCTCGGCCCGAAGTTCTCCATCGGTGGTGGCCCTGGCCCTCTGCTCCTCTAGGAGCTCCTCCTCTAGTCGCAGCGTTTTGTCTTCGTTGCTTTTGAGGGCAAACTGGAGGGAAGTAACCTTCCTTTTGAGCCGATTAGTTTTGAGCTCATTAGAAGTCGCTGCCGCTCTAGCAAGGATGAATTGCTGCAAAAAAGCAAAGTGAGTACCAAGTAATTTCATTTATTAATTGAATACACTTGTTGTATGTTGCATACCTGAAGGGCAGCCCTTTCGAGGGCCAAATCGAGCTCCGGTGCTCTTGCTTCGCTCAGGACAGAGACCAGTTCGAAGCTCGTGACTTCTTGGCCTTTTTTCCGCCAAGGGTTCTAGAAGCGTCCACAGCCCTGTCCGTTGCTCTAAGAACGGAGCCAACAGAGGAAGCCAGGATAGGGCCCGACGATCATCTACTGTAGCCTCCTCCTCCGAGTTGCTCACTGAAGGATCGTTGGAGGAGGGTGTCACCATCAAGGCAGGGAGGGGGCCAAAGCTCATCATACTCTTGCCCCTCCCTGGCACAAAAGTTGGAGCTGGAACTTTAGCTAAGGTAGATCCTCCTTCGACCGTTGCCCCCTCGGTCGAAATTGCTTCACCTGAGATAGCTCCGGTCGTCGGAGCCTCTACATCAGCCGGAGCCTCAACTCCAAGTGAAGCCGAAGCTCCATCGGTGGTCGGAGCCATGCCGCTCCTTGACACACCTACAAAAATTAAGGTATTCGGTGAATATTTGTGTATAATAATTATTGCAGGAATTTCAAAGGCAAAAGCTTTGAGGTATACCTTCGTCTATGCCTTGAGAGAGAATTGTAGGGTCCTCTAGGACTTCGTACATCTGGAGATATTGTTCGAGGTCATTCCCCGAAGTCTGCTCCGGTGCCGTTGCTGCATACGCCCCAATCTCCGGCACTATTACCCCAGCCACGGGTGAGTTAGGAATTGCTAACTCAAGTTCTGGGACGGCTGTGGAAGGCTCGTGGGAATGTGCTGTGTCCGCTACCGTAGCTTCCTGAGAAGGATCTCCGGCTGCACCCGGGGACTTGTCCTCGCTATCCTCTGCAATATAGTCCTCGAGGGCCTTCCCCATCCGGACATTGGAGTCTTTTTCTCCTGAGTCCTCCGAAGAGGAGCTCCGAATGCCCAGGGAGGAAGGCGAAAACACTGGAGTTGGTTGAGGAGGAGGCTTCGACGTCTTCTTCCCCTTCTTGACTGGGGTCTTGATGGCCTTCTTTGAGGGTTCGGCGGTGGCTTTTCTCTTCCGGGGAGCCACTCCGGTTGAGTCGAAGTATGGTAGGGGCGGAGGCTCCATCCCAAGCGCACTCCACACCCTAATGAAGTGCTCCCAGCTTCCCACCAGCCCCACCCTTCGTTGTTTCTCCACCACCGTAGGGTCTCCGAGCACTCGTTCGGTGGCCCTTGCGATCTGATCTGGAGCTAGCGCCAAAGGAGCCGCTGAAAAGAGGTAACATTCCATAAGTATGTTATCTATTTTCTAATGTGTTAATGCGAAAGTGCGAAGATTTACCTAGGCTTCGAAGCTCTCCCTCCGAAGCGTTTTGAAATGCGATCGGCCAATTAGCTCCGAGAGGAGGGATTCGGATGGCGATGAATTCCTCCGCCACATCTCGTATGCTCATACGGCTGGCTATTGAAGAAAGAAACCCAAGCCGCGTTGAAAGCAAACTTGGGTTCGGAGTTACCTCGGCCTCCTTCCGGAACTAGATTTATTGAAGAGGCCCCACAAGGCTAGAGTCTTCGCTGGGAAATGCTACGCATGCTCCTTCCGAAGTTGGAAGTTGACACTCCCGAACGCCATCAGGACCTTGGTGTCTCTGGGTCCGTCCTGGGGCTTCGACTGGCAGGAGGCTTCGTGGGTGGCAGCGAAGTCCTCCGATCTTCCTTCGCATCCTTCTACCCAAAGGGCCCATTCGAAGACTGCCAATCTTGCTATGGCATTGGGGGACAATTGCGGTAAGGTAACATGGAATATCTCTAGTACCTCTGACAGGAAATCAATTGTAGGAAGTCTTAGTCCTGCCTCGAAAAAAGCTTCAAAGACTACCACTTCCCCGCTTCGCGGCTTCGGGGTCGACTCCATTCCGGGGACTCGAGTCCTCAATCCGGGCCCAGTTTCCCATTCACCGCCTCTTGAATAGAGTCCGCCGTGCTTGTCGATTGTCCGATGATGAAGCTCTGCGGGATCGGCTTCTTGGATGGAGGGCGGAGCTCCCGAGGATTCTTTGGCCAAGAACTCCTCGGATCTCCCGCCATGGCTGCGTCTGCTAAAGCCGCCCACGCCTACCTTTGCACTAGGGTTCCTACCGCCGCTTGCACAGTCGTGCTGGTCCTCACCATGGGTTGATTGCTCAAAGGATTGGGAAGAGATTTGGAGGTTCAAGAAAGGAAGCTTCAAAAGCCAAGCTCTGTAAAAAAATTTGATGGGCTTCGAGCCCCCTTTTATAGCCTTTTCGCTAGTTACTGCGCATCGATCGTCCGTTCGCATTGCAGGTTCGACTTTTGTCGCTGATAGGTCGGCCCAGGAAGTGGAAAGGTGTGAACCCGCGGTAAAGTTTTGACCGTTACTTTTTCCAGGAGCCTAACGGCTACTTGAAAAGTAACGGCTCGAAATTAGCGGCTCCTCACGACTTTCCGCCTCCGCAATGGTTCATTCCCCTGCGAAGCATTTACACTAGAGTCCGACTCGAAGTTTTCATCAGATATACTTCGATGTCAAAGACACTTCGAACGACTATAATGCCTTCAAATTTCTCTAAGTCCTTGAATATGAAAATATTCCTTGCGTATACTGCTCTCCTGCTATACAGGTTAAATCGGAGAAGCGTATTCGAGTGGCTACTGTTGGTGGAAAATACTTCATCCTCGGGGCTTTTAAGATCAATAAGTGTAACACCCCAAATTTTCAAAGTAATAAAAATATTATTTCATCCAATTTCCTGAGATTATTATTTTGGAAATACCTTTAATACTCTCCTTTACCCTTTTAACTACAACCTAGATGAAATGGCCAAACCCGGAGCTGAAAATTTTTGTATAAGATACCAAGGCCAAGATATATTTTTGAGAATTTTTACAATTTTTTATCAACCTTAGAAGTAGCCCTATTATTTTAAACCAATTTCTGCAATTATTTTTAATCAGAAAACATTTTAAATAGTAACGGGCTCCCTCCCCTTCTTCTCTCTCTCTCCTGGCCGGCCTAGCCCACTCCTCCCCACGCGCGCCAGCTGACCAGTGGACCCCACCCGTCAGTGACCTCCTCTCCGCACGCATACCCGACCCCACCTGTCGGCGCCAATCTAACCCCTCGCGCCCGACCGCTCGGCCCCACCCGTCAGTCCCCTCACTCGCGCGCCCACGCCCGCTGGCCAGTGGACCCCACCTGTCAGTACCGTCGTCTACCTCCCGCCTTCGCCCCCAAATCGCGCCGGCCGACGATCCCGCCTTGGATCCACCTCGCTGGCCCCTCCCACTTTAATTCGATGCCATTAAACGGTCCCCCGTGCCCGGCCGACCGTTTCCCCTCGTTAATCCTCGCGATTACGCCCCGGGATCACGCTGCGCATGCATGGCCGAGCATTCGCCGGCGAGTTAAGTCCCTCCCTCGGCTTTCCTTGCATGCGAGCTCCGCCGGTGATCCTATTTAAACCCCCTGCCAATCCGCATTTGATCCCCCACGCCCATTCACAGCGAGAACGAACAGAGCGCTCCCCCTTCGGTTTTTAACACCTCACCGCCGCTCCTACTCCGGTCACCCCTCACCGTCGCTAGTAACCTCCTCCACCCTAGCCAACCACACCGCCGTGACCGCAAGGACGTCACTGACCCCGTCCGCCCCTCCACCGTCAACGAACCTCGCTGGAACGCCGTCACCGACAAGGACCCGAAGCCACCTCATCGTCTACCCTCATCGCCGGCCACGCCCCGTCGACCCCAGACCACCGCAAAGGTACCCAAGTGTCCCCCTAGGCGCCCTCTTTCCATTTCTAGGCCTATCTAGGACCGTCGTTGCTCGCCGTGACCTCTGGCCCGCTCGCCGTCGCTAGAGAAGATGACCGGCACGAGCTGAGTACCCGTGCCGTGTCGGATTCACGCGCGACCGTGCGATCTGGATCCGACGGTGATGATTAATTCCCTTGTGCGATTTAATCGGATCCGTTAGATCTCGGCAAAGGGGTACATTCTAATCTGAGCCGTTCACTAGATTTAAAATCCTGCATCGCATCTGGACCACACGATGCGTACCGGTTCGATGTTTTAATCTCAGCCATCCACGTCAACTTAAACGCCCTGCCTCACCCTCGCGCGTTGGATCTGGATCCAACGGTCCAGATTGGGCCGGACCACGCGCACAGTGCGCAGGTTCACCGTGTGCCTGACTCACCGTGGACCCGAGGGAATTTAAATTTAAAAATAAATTCCAGAAACTGCTTTAAACTTGTAAAATTCATATCTGGCGCATTTTAACTTCAAAAATTACCATTTCAATTTCAGAAAAATTTATAATATTATTCTCTACACATTCATTCAATAAAAACCATATGTTTACTTTGAAATTTTCAGGTTTATTTAAATAGGTATTCAATGCCCTTAGGGTAAAAATGTAAATTTAATTATTTAAATTTCAGTAAAGCTTATTTTTAATTATTTCCTGTTAATAGGATGAAACCACTAAATTGCCCATGAACCTTTCATTTTAATTTGATTAGAAAGTTTAAAATGAGGTTACTCACATTTAAAAACCTTTTTTCAAAGGACAACACTTCATTTTAATTCCTTTTAAAATTATTTATAAAATAAATTTCAGAACCTTAACAACTTGATTTTTCTTTAAATTAAACCAACTTAAACCTATGTGCTTGTTGTGTGATTTTATATTGTTTAAATTGAATGTTGTATTTATTGTACTTTACCTTATTTATATTGGAAAGACTACGACGCCGTCGAGGAGCCGGAATATTTCCCGGAAGTTCCTCCCTCTCCCTTCGCTGAACAAGGCAAGTCACCAAACCAATTTTTGAGCATATTGAACCCATGTTTGATTAAACTATCGCTAAAACACATAGGTTATATATCCATTAGTCCAATGAAAACCCTTACAATATATTTATTTAGGATTCCCCGACCTTGATGTGCAACCCAAGCCATGCTATCTCGCCTAACCTCCTTGTCACCACATGATTAGTATTATTAGCTAGTGTCCAATGTATTGACACGATCGCTATAGGATAAAAATGAGTCGTAGCAACATGGTTCTACAATATGATCCTCATTGTTTCTTATATTTGGATTTCTGTCGGTGATGAGTTATGATTGTGAGTGAATGCATGGTGGGTTCCGGGTGCAAGCTAGGGCATTGGTCGGTAGCACCCGGGGCACTATAAGGACCGGTCCGAGGGATCCGTTGCAATACACTTCCGTACTAACCACAAGTCTAGTGGGTAAGTCCTAACTAAGGTATGGAGTGTTCCAAACCGAGGCCACCATTTGGAGATGGGTCAAGCTGCACCTGCGGGTGGCTTTACCGACGTGGCGCAAAAGGGGGTGCGACGTTAGCCGGGATGCGGCCCGGCGCGCCGGCGAAACCTAGAGCGGGTGGTTATCGCTTGGAGCATTTCGTGCCGAGGTTTTGGAATGAGTTCCCGTGGTATGGGTCATCTTGTTTGGGATGAGTGCGTGCCTTGTGGGTACAGTAGTACATCTCTGATCAGAGTCTAAAATCTTTTTGAAAAGCCGAGCCCACGGTCAAGGGCGGGTTGCGTGACATCCCACAGTTAGTTTACTCTGAATATGTATGTGCATGATGGTTTGACATGTAAGGACTGTTGTGCGAGGAGGTAAAACGTACTCCTCGAGTTAGATGATATTATTGATGTTCATGTTTACATTTCCGCATGATAAAACTTGACTACATTAACTGCAATAACTGAAAATGTACTTTTCCGCACTTTTAGCCCATTATCCTTCCCTTGTTATTACCTTGCATTATTACATGCATTTGCGGTGGCTTGTTGAGTACTTTTTGTACTCATACCCGTTGAACACCACAGAGGATGCCTACTACGAAGACGGTCTAGAGTAGCGACCCAGTCAAGCAAAGATCCTGAAGGAGGCGTTCGTCATGCATTTTTATTATTATTGTTTTTATTAAAACCCTGATGTAATAAATATGGTCTGCGTACCATGAATACCGTCGTATGTACGTTTCTCTATCAATGTTCCATGAACAAAAAAACATTTTTTTCTCCGAATTCAATGGAGAATCCAGTATCTATTATGTCGTTCTACCTTACAATTGAAGAGGAGAACAAATTGAAGAAATGAAATTAAATCTTTATGTACTGACTCCTAAGCGAATTATTTGGGATTGTGAAGTGAAAGAAATCATTTTATCTACTAATAGTGGCCAAATTGGCGTATTACCAAACCATGCCCCCATTAACACAGCTGTAGATATGGGTCCCTTGAGAATACGCCTCCTCGACGATCAATGGTTAACGGCGGTTCTGTGGAGCGGTTTTGCCAGAATAGTTAATAATGAGATCATCATTTTAGGAAATGATGCGGAACTGGGTAGTGACATTGATCCGGAAGAAGCTCAACAAGCACTTGAAATAGCCGAAGCTAACGTGAGTAGAGCTGAGGGTACGAAAGAATTGGTTGAAGCGAAGCTAGCTCTCAGACGAGCTAGGATACGAGTCGAGGCTGTCAATTGGATTCCCCCATCTAATTGAAGACAATCCAACGGTTTAGTTGATACAAAGAAAAGGGGAGGGGGGTAGAAAAAATTATTAGATAGCGAAGCGAAGTAAGTCCAATGCTATCTAGTAATTTTTCTACCTACCTACCTACTATTGGATTTGAACCAATGACTCCCGCCGTATGAAAGCAATACTCTAACCACTGAGTTAAGTAGGCAATTTCTCACCACAAAGGAAGACCCTTTACTTCGATCGATTATAGATCGAATCCTTTTTATAAGCAATACCGCTTCGTTATTGGTATGTTATATAGTAAACGGATCAAAGGGGATCCTCTACCATTAGAGAATATTCATCTTGACAAGAAATTCTATATATATTAAGATATCTCTGACAAGGGCTATAGCTCAGTTCGGTAGAGCAACTCGTTTACACGTGCGCCAATGCTTTTCAAGGGAGCTTATTATGCAATGAACATAATGGATCTTTTTGCAAAATCAATGTCTTACTTCATGGATTCGAGAGAATAGGAGAACAGTAGCCTGACAAATAGTTGGTTCAGTCCGATTCAGGTGCCAACTCAGATGCCTAATCAAATAGAACCCTTATTGATTTGCTAGTTGATAAGGTAAATATCCAGCCCACTAAATGCTAGGCGTAATGAGGATAAGGGCCTCCAAAAAAATTCTTTTCGTTCTATGAACTTTAAGGTGTATGAAGTCTCATAGTCAACTCTTGTAGCGGAACGATAGAGACTCCATTTCACTTAGGTTGATTTAATTTAGGCCGGAAGCAGACCTAAGTCAAGGTAATCCTCCTTTGAAACACTTTGGTATTACTCCTGGATAGATCATAATACAAATAATCAATCAGAGCACAGGGAGCCATCTCATTATCTTTCCGTAAAGAAAAACTATGGCGGACTAACTGATCTTTATATCAGTTGATGAAAGAGCCCAATGCAAAAAAATGCATGTTGGGTCTTTGAAACAGTTCGAATCATTTCGATAATAATCCGTTTGATCTGTTTTACCGAGAAGGTCTACGGTTCGAATCCGTATAGCCCTAATATGATATGTCCTTTTTTTAGATTTTAGGAGAGATATCCTACGTTTCCTTTAGTATAGTTTTCATTTCCCTATTCCTTTACTATTAGTATAGTTTTCATTTCCCTATTAATACTTGTTTATAGACTGGACGGTCACCCCCTCCATAAAATAGAGGTAAAAGGATTACCACAGGCTCATTCATCGAAAATTATAGGGACAGGAAAAGAAAAACAAATTTCTATCAAATCAATAGAAGGGAGGATCCTTTACCTAATTAGAATTCCAACCTCCTTCAAATAGGATATGCTCTAAGTCTCTAGACTTTCCTATAATAACTGCAATGATTTTCTCCATCTTGTGAATTCCTATTTTGTTTGAAGTATATTACTTTGCTTACCCATTTTGCTTATCTATAGATTATCTAAATCCACTACTAGAAAACCCCCCCTGTAGATACGCTGTAGTAGTAACGCCATTAAAAGCATCTCTACGTCGACATGTAAAGATGTTTTTTGACACGATTTTAAAAATGTGTCCGATTGTTACGATATTAGACACGCTTATAGTGTTATTAGTCATATAAAGATATTTTTTAACACGCTATTGAAGTCGTCTCAAAAGGACACGAAGTTAGACACAATTTAAAGCATCATTATCCCATAGAGACATTGTAAAGCGTATGAAACATTTGTTTATAGCTAGGTATAGATGCTTTCTAACATGATTTGAAAAGCGTAGTGAATTGATACAAAGTATAACATGCTGTCAACCGCGAAAAAGCATGTAGATTAGTTGTAAAGTGTATCAAATAACCATAAAAAAACTGACATGGACATAGACGCGCTTTGAGGTGTCATTATCCTCTTGACACAGTTTAAAGCGTATCAAAAAATTGTTTATAGCTAGGTATAGATGCTTATAAGCATCTATACAAATTGATACAAAGTTTGACATGCTTATAAGCATAAATAGCATGTACTAAAAATTGTGTACAACTGAAATTAAAAAAAATGTGCCTCATTGGACTTGAACCTGGGTTGAGAGCTTTAGAGCAACGCAGCCTTACCATTGAGTTAGGAGCATATTTGTGATCTATTCACTGGACAAACCATATAAACATATTATTAGCATCTGCCACTATTAAAACTGAATCGCAATCATGTTTTATCCTGTTTTAGCGCAGCCACTGCCGTGCCCTCCCTCGAACGCGCCGTGCCGCCTCCTGGTCGGCCTCATCAGCCCACGCCGCCGCCGGAGTCGCAACGCGCCGCTCCCTCCCTCCGCGCATTGCGTCGCACTGCCCCTCACTCCGCGTACTGTGCCGAACCGCCCCTCCCTCTGGTCACTCCGCTGCGCCGCTCCTCCCTCCGCCGCACCGCCCCTCCCTCCGCCTCACCGCCGCGCCCCTCCCTCCGCCGCACCTCCCCTCCCTCTCTCTGTTCACGAGACGTGCCACCGAGATTCATAGGTCGCCAGGTCATCGTCATCATCAACATACACCAGGTCAGTTGCCCCGTTGCTCGATCCTCCACCTACAACTGCTTGGATGTTTGCTTCTCTGTACAATGGATACCCATTTTTTCCCTGTACTAGTGTAGTATATGTGTGCACTGTAGTCAATTATCAAATCGAGTTTAAAAAAGGAGCAACATCATTTAGATGATGGATTATTGGACTTTAAGTCCATGTGTATTCTTTGAGGGGTTTAATTGGGGAAGAAAGCTAGTGAATATATCCTCAAATTAAGGGCCAGTCCATGCTCACAGTTGGTAAATTGTTGTTACATTTTTTTACAACCATGCTGTAATGTAAATGTATGATATGATTGAGCTTCCTTGTTATTTGTTGTCGTGGTTTGATTTCTTGAAGCATTTGCTGTAATGTAACTGTCTTTTAAATTAAGCATGATTTGTTTGATTTAAATTCCACATGTGCTTACATAGGGTGATGGATAGAAGTTGGATGAAAAAATCTAGACGGGAGACTTCATATGAAGATGGTGTTGAGGAATTTTTGAATTTTGCTTATCAGGACCTTCCACCTGACAGCGAGATACTGTGTCCATGTAAAAAGTGTAAGAATAGAATAAACCAGACTCGTGATGAAGTTAAGACACATCTGAGGTGTGACGGTATTCTTCAAGGTTATACCTCTTGGGTTCATCATGGTGAGAATTATGAAAGACCCACAATTGCATTTGATGATGTGCCTAATATGACCACATTGTCTGCCACGGGTATAGTACAAGGTCACCGGGACGGAGGATCGGATAGCATTGAAGAACTACTACATGCTGCATTTGGTAGGGCTGCGGGAATGCTTGAAGGTGAGGAAGATGATTTTCAGGCAAGATTTGCATGTATGGAACATAATGCCCTAGAGGATATTAATGTGAATTCAAGTGAAGGCGATGATTTGAGGAGGGATCATAATATATATGCAAGATTCTTAAAGGATGCACACGTAAGGTTATACCCTGATTGTAAGTACTCAAGGTTGTCTTTTTTGGTGCACTTATATCACTTGAAGTGCTTACATGGTTGGTCACAAGAATCATTTGCATCACTATTGGGTCTACTATCTGCCGTGCTACCTCGTGAAGCAAATCTGCCTAAGACATATTATGAAGCGAAGAAAATCATACGTGGACTAGGTCTTGATTATGTGAAAATTCATGCTTGCCCCAAAGATTGCATGCTTTTTAGAGGTGAACATGCCAAAAACGATGTTTGCCATGTGTGCGGGAGCTCTCGTTGGAAAGTTGTTAAAGAGAATTTGTCATCAGCTAAACCAAAGGGGAAAAGGAAACCAACAAAAGTGTTACGGTATTTTCCATTGATACCTAGGATCCAGAGGTTATTTTCAACGACGAAAACTTCAGATGATATGCGATGGCATGAGGAGGCACGAACAAAAGATGGAAAACTACGACATCCAGCAGATGGTGAAGCTTGGAAAGAATTTGACGATAGGCATCCTGAATTTGCAGCAGATGCTCGAAATGTACGCCTTGGTCTTGCAAGTGATGGATTTAACCCCTTTGGGAATCAGAATTTGAAGCACAGTACATGGCCAGTAATGCTCGTTCCTTACAACCTACCACCTTGGATCTGCATGAAGCAAACATCTTTCATGTTGTCAATGATCATCCCTGGACCAGATTCTCCTGGTAATGATATAGATGTATATTTGCAGCCCCTGATTGATGAGCTTATACTGTTGTGGGATGGAGTTGAAACATTTGATGCCTCTTCGAAAAAAGAGTTCCATCTCAAAGCTGCACTTTTGTGGACTATAAATGATTTTCCAGCATTAGGTTACCTAAGTGGATGGAGCACAGGTGGTACATATGCCTGTCCTGCTTGTGGTCCAGCGACAAAATCATTTCGCCTGAAGCATGGTAAAAAGTCGTGCTATATGGGTCATCGTCGATGGTTGCCAGAAAATCACAGATACCGAAGGCAAAGGATGCAGTTTGATGGCTCCATAGAGACTGAACTTGCACCTAAAACAATGAGTGTCAGCACTATTCTTAAAATGTTAGAAGGGAGAGAGTTTGTGCTTGGGAAAAAGGTGAGCATAGCAAAGAAGGACAAGAAGAAAAGCAAGAATAAGGAAGTGGCGGATGAAAGTGCTAAGAAACGCAAGCGTAAAACAAAAGGACAAAATAATGAGTCAAATGGGAGTGTTAGTCAGGAGGTGAAGAATCCTAAAGATTGGTTGAAAAAGAGGTCAGTGTTCTTTAATCTACCATATTGGGAACAGAATAGATTAAGACACAATCTAGATGTAATGCACTTAGAGAAAAATGTGAGCGACAACTTTATCTCGACTTTGTTAGCTATTTGTCATAAAACAAAGGATGACCTTAATGCACGACTAGATTTAGTTGAACTTAGAATTCGAGAGGATCTTCATCCTGTTGTACATAATGATGGAAAGCAGACGATTCCTGATGCACCTTTTACCATGTCTAGAGAGAAAAAGGAGATCCTTTGCTCAGTAATAAAAAACCTTAGGACCCCTGATGGATATGCATCAAACATATCTAGGTGTGTGAACATGAAAGACTTTACATTAAGTGGACTTAAGAGTCATGACAATCATGTTTTACTACATGACATTCTACCGGTGGCGCTCCGATCCTGTTACCCTAGCAAAGATGTCATGAGGATAGTTGTTGAACTATCTAATTTCTTCAAGATGTTGTGCTCCAAAGTTATAGATGTTGATGAGTTGGTAAAGCTTCAAGAGAGTATTGTGATGACACTATGTGATATGGAAAGAACTTTCCTGCCATCATTTTTTACTGTGAGCGTGCATTTGCCATCATTTTTTACTGTGAGCGTGCATTTGATGGTGCATTTGGTAGATGAAGTTAAACATGGTGGCCCTGTTCAGTACCGATGGATGTACCCCATGGAAAGGTATGAAACTTCATTTAGTTTGCACTGTTGTTGTCAATAAATCATTTTGACAACTTACACATGTTCATAATTGCATATTTGCATATAGGTTTTTTGTTCGGCTAAAGGCACTTGTCAAGAATAGAGCTCACCCAGAAGGATCAATTGCTGAAGGATATTGCATGGAGGAATGCTTGGACTTTTGTTCAAGATTTTTAGAAGTAACAACTCGTCTTACTAGGCCATCTAGAAATCCTGAATCTTCTCATGAAAAAAAAGGCTTGTACTTGTTTGATAGTGCTGGTGAACCAATTGGAAAGTGTATTGTGGTCAAAGTTGATAAGCATGTTCTTGTTCAGGCACACAGATATGTCTTGCGACATTTCGATGAACTTGAGGATTTACGTAGGTCTGTTCTTATATTTCTCCATGTTTTGGTTATTTTGTAGTAACTTATTGATGACATGACACTGATCCTATTCTTGTAGAGAGTTCTTGGAAGAGGAGAAAAGCAAGCTGGGGCCATCAACCAATTTGACACCTTGTTCCATTGAGAAGTTGACCGATGAACACTTTGCTGATTGGTTAGAGCAAAAAGTGTGTACATCTTAAATTGGTGCATTGTATGCACACACTATTAATTAATAGCTGAATTGGATATAATTAAATGCATTTGTACAAACAGGTTATCCTAGGGGATGGAAAAAGCATAACGGCAAAGGTTAGAGCATTGGCTGCAAAACCTAGCAGATATGGTGTGAGATGCAGTGGATTCTCTATTAATGGTTTTAGGTTCCACACTACGAGCCGTGAGGCTGCACGCTTGACACAGAATAGTGGTATAGTGAACATCGCACATGATGGTGTGCATTATTATGGTAGATTGTCAGATATAATTGAATTGTCATATGCAGAGTACAAGGTAGTGCTTTTCAAAGGTGAATGGTATGATGTTCATCATCAGGCTGGGATACGAAAAGATGAGTTTGGATTTACCCTTGTGAATTTTTCTCGAACGATACACACAGGACAAAAATTAGATTCGTAAACTATTAGATGCTATTGGCTATACTATACCTTGGCCCCGTTCACATGTAAGCTTTTTTTAAAGAATAAACCTTCAATTCCGTAATATCTTCAACTTGTGGTATTCATCTAACCTCATGCCCCATTGCAGGTGAAGAAAATTACAATGGAGACCAGCAAGAATCGACAATGAAGCATAGTTTATATTTGTTAGTGAAATAAATTTAGAAATATTTGTGTGATAGTCACTATTTTTATGTTTCTTTAGCAAGGCAATAGTCTTGTTCACAATAACTTAATTACTGCACTAGTTGGTTCAAAGTACTCATCATATCATTTATTTGCAAATTATTATCCAAATAGAAAATCTGCTTTGCTCGCTTTTTTGGTTTCATATTATGGCCATTGACCTACATACAGTGTACCATGCACTTGGCACAGTTCATGGAAGGGTGTGGACAAGAGGACTACTGTTTCAATGGTTAGTTTTTTCTTTACCATTCTTGTCTTCCTGCCATTTAATTTCATGTTGATCACCAATTTACTTATATTATGTTATTAGCTTCCTTTCTTTGTTGTGCTTGAATAATTGAAATTTGTCCATATAACTTCATCAGATTATGTTTATTTATCACCCCTTATTTGTTAGGCCTCACTATAGTTTTTTGATAAACTCATTCTCTGAAACACTCATATGTATAAGTTTCTTTGCTGCATTTCATCCTATCCTGAATTGGCTCCAGTTCAATTTATGGTTATTTGCTAGGTAAGACAATTGATGTTGCTGCTATTAGTACACTTGCAAATTCAATGTTTCTTTTCCCCTAAAATATGTTGATATCTGAAAGATACTTCATTTCGACTTCCACTTTGCATCTCCCTACATATGATTTATGGCATGGGTTATATACTAACACATATTAATAATTTTTCAGGTCATAGATTATTTTGTGCCAATTATTTCTAGGGTACAATCTGTGATGTCCTGGAGTGCAGCTAAAGGAGAAATTTGCTATGTACAAGAACCTGAAGCCATGTGGTTTACAGGGAAAAGATTCACACTGAAATGATGAGCCAACACTCCTGGTGACCATGATGCTGAAGTTTTGTTGAACAAGAGTTAAACATATGTTCAGTTTGGACAGGCTTTTGCATGAATAATGCCATCCCGTGCAAATACATGTACCAAATTTGTATTTTCCATGATGTGCATTGCTTTCTTACAATATTTATGCATATGTATTACAAAGATTCAAGTTTATAATACAGAGTTGTCAAATGAAATGAAATTGTTAGCAACTTTTCCTTATTGGCTTGCATTGATACTAATCAAGGGAATGCAATAATGATTGACTTCAATATGTAGTCTGTGTATTCTGATTGGTCCATATTTTTGGTGAAGCAAATAATTGTTGGTCAATTATTTCCAATAGATCATTTATTTATAAAACATTATCTGATAATAAAATATAAATATATATTACAATTATGTATGCAAATAAAAAATCATTATATATTAGTACACATGAAAATATATGTATCTATAAACCGTCTCTATAATTCTTAATACACAATGTGATGTAACTTGTAAACATGTCTATATCCGTAGATGCGTAATTATAATGTATCTATGATATTGTTTCTACATTTGTTAACACGCATTGTGGTGTTAATACAAAACGTGTCACCTGCCATATCATCCGCCATGTCACGTGCCATGTCAATCGCCACGTCATCTTCCACGTAATTTGCCACATCATCCGCCACGTCATCTTCCACGTCATGTGCCACATCACGTGCCACATCATCTGCCACGTCACGTTCCGCCCTCTACAAATTCGTCTCTATACTTATTACTGCGCAATAAGGCGTCCTTACAAAACGCATCTATATTATTAGACATAATTTGTATATGTATCTATAAATTGTATCTACATTTATTAACGTGAATGAAATGTCACAATGCTACGTAACTACATCACTACAGACATTTTATACATGTGTCTACTAAATTGTATCTAACTTTATAGATATGCAAATAACGTGTTTATAGACTGTCTCTTTCTTTCATAGCAACGCATAAATAATTCATCTCTACAAGGTCTGACGCGGTACGTACGAAGACGCTTCTAACACGCTTTATGAAAGCGTGTCTATATTGACATAGAGATGAAATAAAGCGTGTCTAGACCCTAATTCTGGCGTAGCTACAAGGGGTGTTTTCTAGTAGTGATCTAAATTGATCTACGATCTGAAATAGAGTTCTTTATTTTTCTAGAATGACTCCTTCTAGAGATTCTAGAGAAAACGAGACAAAGTGAAGCGAGAGAATTTTCTTTCTATAAGAATTAGGTCTCCACCGTATCTAAATAGAATGGAAATCAAAAAGAAAGGGAGTCGGGATTCCATTGGATGAATCTTTAAAGAAGACATGGTAAAGAGGAAACAAAGGCTAAACTAAGCGCTTTGGTTTGAGCAAACCCGATTCTTATTTCACCGAGGAAAAGAAAGAAATTCTGTATAAATTGACAATGCTGGCTTGAATTGACTAATTGAGTTTCGCCTATTCCACATTAATGGGAGTACATTTATGTTTCTGCTTCACGAATATGATATTTTTTGGGCATTTCTAATAATAGCAAGCCTTATTCCTATTTTGGCATTTTGGATTTCAGCACTTTTAGCTCCGGTTCATGAAGGACCAGAGAAACTTTCTAGTTATGAATCGGGTATAGAACCCGCGGGAGGGGCTTGGTTACAATTTCGAATACGCTATTACATGTTTGCGCTAGTTTTTGTTGTTTTTGATGTGGAAACGGTCTTTCTCTACCCTTGGGCAATGAGTTTCGACGTATTGGGTATATCCGTTTTTGTCGAAGCTTTCATTTTCGTGCTTATCCTAGTTGTTGGTTTAGTTTATGCATGGCGAAAAGGAGCCTTGGAATGGTCTTAACTGAATATTCAGACAAAAAAAAAAGAAGGAAAAGATTCCATTAAGACAGTTATGAGTTTGATTGAGTTTCCCTTACGTGACCAAACAAGTTCCAATTCCGTTATTTCAACTACACCAAATGATCTTTTCAATTGGTCAAGACTCTCCAGTTTATGGCCCCTTCTATATGGTACCAGTTGTTGTTTCATTGAATTTGCTTCATTAATAGGCTCACGATTTGATTTTGATCGTTATGGATTGGTACCAAGATCAAGTCCTAGGCAAGCGGACCTAATTTTAACAGCCGGTACGGTAACAATGAAAATGGCTCCCTCTTTAGTGAGATTATATGAGCAAATGCCTGAACCAAAATACGTCATTGCTATGGGAGCCTGTACTATTACAGGGGGAATGTTCAGGTACGGATTCCTATAGTACTGTTCGGGGAGTTGATAAGTTAATTCCTGTGGATGTCTACTTGCCGGGTTGTCCACCTAAACCGGAGGCTGTTATAGATGCCCTAACAAAACTTCGTAAGAAGATATCGCGAGAAATAGTTGAGGATCGAACTCTATCTCAAAAGAAAAATCGATGTTTTACTACTAGTCACAAGCTTTATGTTCGGCGCAGTACTCATACTGGAACTTACGAGCAAGAATTGCTCTATCAATCACCATCTACTTTAGACATATCTTCTGAAACTTTTTTCAGATCCAAAAGTCCAGTATCTTCCTACAAATTAGTGAATTAGGGGGGCTCTTTGTGCAGAAAAAGAAAGAGCAGGGCAATATTTAAAACTTGCATTCAAACTGCGAAATATTTATACAAAGGAGGAGAGATCAAGATAATGCAGCAGGGTTGGTTATCTAATTGGCTAGTCAAACATGAGGTGGTTCATAGATCTTTGGGCTTCGATCATCGAGGAATAGAGACTTTACAAATAAAAGCGGAGGATTGGGATTCCATTGCTGTCATTTTATATGTATATGGTTACAATTATTTACGTTCCCAATGTGCTTACGACGTCGCACCCGGTAGATCTTTAGCTAGCATGTATCATCTTACGAGAATACAGTATGGTATAGATAATCCAGAAGAAGTATGCATAAAAGTCTTTGCCCAAAAGGAATAATCCTAGAATCCCATCTGTCTTCTGGATTTGGAGAAGTGCCGATTTTCAAGAACGCGAATCTTATGATATGGTGGGAATCCACTATGATAATCATCCACGCCTTAAACATATCCTAATGCCTAAAGTTGGATAGGCTGGCCTTTACGTAAGGACTATATAACCCCCAATTTCTATGAAATACAAGATGCTCATTGAATGATAAGAAATTCATGTTCACTTATACAATACAACTCCAGATTTTATTCAAGTCAAGGAATATTTTTACGCTCTGTTCCTAGATGAAACAGAATACCTATTACATTCTAATTAATTCCTATTATACAAACAAAAGGGTTCAGATAGACTGAGCAAAAAGGGGCTTCATTTCGATTTTCCAATTTGTAAAATCACATATTAATTTCCTTGGTATGAATAGAAAAATACGATGACTCAAAGAAGTTCCCTACCACGAACTTTGTACCGCGCGCATTACTTAGAACAACTAGGAAAGTAAGATAAGAAAGAATAAAAAAATATTTGTCGGAATAGCGGAATACAAAATTAAGAAATGCAAAAATGAAGAAAAATAAGTTCCTCTATTTAGAGATTTATCTACTTAAATGAATAAATCATACTCTATCTATATTATTAACGACTATGTATCCCAACTCATCTCGAGGTATTTGTATCAATACCTATTCGGTGGATCCTTTTTTCTGTGCCAGGAACCAGATTTGAACTGGTGACACGAGGATTTTCTGTCCTCTGCTCTACCAACTGAGCTATCCTGACCTTTTCTTGTGCATCATCATAGTAGAGTATTTGTATCTATGTCAATTAAAGGGGCTAAAAAATCAATAAAGTATTCCTAATTCCAAATTGGGAAATGGGGGTGCAGTCCTATGCATTGTACAAGGCTTACTTAATAATACTTTAAAATCGAGTTAATAATCGACATTGCTTGCCAATACTATAATAAAAAAGAAATGTATTCAATGAATAACAAAGATCCATTGAGTTCTCTTCGCACTCCTTTGTGAAAGAGTAGAGTGATAAAGCTAATGAATCGTAAACCTATTAATAAAAAAAACAGGAGAAATACTATAGTTAGGGAATAAAAGAGGGTTTGGGGATAGATGGACTTGAACCCTCACGACTTAGAAAGTCGACGGATTTTCCTTTTACTAGAAATTTCATTGTTGTCAGTATTGACATTGACATGTAGAATGGGACTCTCTCTTTATCCTCGTCCGATTAATCCACTTTTTAAAAGATTTGGAAAACTATGAATTGAAGGATTTGATTACTCAATATTCGATTGGAATGGATTCACAATAATTCTAAAAAAATTCATAATTTTCTATTTCATAATCATTCCTATTTTCATTCTAAAAAAGAATTAAAGAACCTATATTATGATATGAGTTCTGTGATTAATCGTTTGCTATGTCAGTATCTATATGTGTGTATTAGATTTACACAGCTTTATAAAGCCCTTCTTTTTCTAATTTAGAGGGAGTTTCACTACCAACACAACGTAATTAACTCGATTCGTTAGAACAAGCTTCCATTGAGTCTCTGCACCTATCCTTTTCCTTTGGATTCTAGTTCGAGAACCGCGTGTTTTCTCAAAACACGGATTTGGCTCAGGATTGCCCCTTTTTAATTCCAGGGTTTCTCTGAATTTGGAAGTTACCACTTAGCAGGTTTCCATACCAAGGCTCAATACAATCAAGTCCGTAGCATCTACCAATTTCGCCATATCCCAATTTTATTTTTCTTTGAGACCAGGATTCCTTGTGTAATTTCATCCATCTGTTAGTTTTTTTGGAATTGTTGAATTCATTACTCGATGTAGTCTAGCGATTCGTCTCTAGTTGAGAGACTCCGCTTATTGCAATTCAGGGTTGAATTGATTCTATCGTTGATGTATTTGCAATTCAATCCGAATCAATATATCCCAAGGTTTTTCTCTCCCCCACCTACCACGTTCCTTTTTTAGAGTATTCAAAATCATACTATAACGCTTGATATTCATTCTTTTTTTTGCTAATCAGAATTAGCAATTTCATTTGCTATGATTCTATGTTCTCCTTAGTGAAATATTAATCATTAAATTATTAACAAATAACAAAAAAAATCTATCTAACTTTATCTTTATGAAGTTCTAGTATTTTTTTCTAAGTAGAACTTCCTATTTCGAACTAGTTAATAGCTAAGATTAATAATTAAGATCTGACATTTTGCGGATTTCCTATACTATACATATTTCTATTTGTTCCATACTGAGGCGGTGCTCGACGCCGATGAGCACCATGAGGCGGTTGAGTTTCTTCATGAGGAGACGAAGAACTTGATCCAGTAGAATGGCGAACTACAGCGCAAGATCATGCAGCTGCAGAAGGACATCGCGGAGATGGTTCCCCTCCTCCCTAGGAAGAGGAAGCCCATCCGTGAGCTCGCCCCTCGCCCCAAGCGGATCCCGCCACACCCCTCCACCGTCGGACCGTCCAACGCCAGCGCCCTTGCACCACGCCCCGGCCTCGTCTCCGACCCCATCATCGAGAATTTTCTCGAGCCCACCATCCCTCGGGAGCCGCGTACTCATGGTTCCGAGAGCACGGAGATCGCCTCCAGTGGCGAGTAGGCGCTAGATACCGCTATTTTAAATAAAACAATTCTTGTATATGGTGCTATCTACAACGAGTTGAGTTGTAGATGGAATAAGAGCTTGATTGTATTGAACAATTTTTACCGCTTGATTTATATGCATGAGCGTTATGAGCCATTTTCTTTAATTGTGTTATCATCTTTTACCTTATAACGTCATATATTCAGAAGATGGCCGACCACCAGAACATCGGCTCCAACAACGGAGAAGGAGGAAGCTGTGACGTGCCCGAGGGTGTTGTACCCAACTGAGGTGCAACGGGCCCACGTCAGTCTGGGTTGCCATCCACCAACCATCCCACTTTGGCGGAGATGATGGCGAATCAGAACCAGTTGATCACCGCCCTCCTCACCCAAATGCAGCACCAACAAGCTCAGTTGGACTGTCTACAGAATGAGGAACCTGCCCCTCGCGCACAAGCACCCGCACCCGCTCCCCAACTCTCGGAGTTTCTGTGTGTGCGCCCGCCCATCTTCTCGAGCACCACCAACCCCATGGAGGCCGGAGATTGGCTCCGCACCATTGGGAAGAAGCTTGATCTCCTCCCCTACACCGACCGGGAGCGAGTGGCCTTCGCCACCCACCAGCTCTAGGGTCCCGCCGCCGAATGGTGGGACAACTACGGTGAGTCCCAGCCTGAGGATCACGTGGTGACATGGGTGGAGTTCACCATCGCCTTTCACGCCGCCCACGTCCCCGCCGGTGTCATCGCGGTGAAACAGCAGGAGTTCCGCGACCTGCACCAGGGCAGTCGGACTGTCATGGAGTACCTCCATGAGTTCAACCGCCTCGCCCGCTACGCGCCAGAAGAAGTGCGGACCGACGCCCTCCGCCAGGCCAAGTTCCTCCGGGGACTTAAAGATGAGCTGTCCATCCAGCTCGTCGCCACCGACTACGCCGACTTCCAACGGCTAGTCAATAAAGCGCTAATCCAAGAGACTGAGCAGAACAAGCTGGACCTCAAGAAGAGGAAGATGATCGCCTTGAAGCATCAACAGGTGAATTCCCAGAGGCCTCGCTTCGTTCCTCCGCCACCAGCGCCCGCCTACCATCCTCGGCCCGCCTACAGGTCGCCTCACGCCGCCGGTGGATCCAACGCCGGGCATCCTCACCCTACTCCACCAGCTCCGGCCGCTCAGCCGACGCCAGCTGCCAAGGCCCCGATCTTGAAGGATCGCCAAGGGAGGCCGGTCGTTTGCTTCAACTGCCAGAAGGAAGGGCACTATTCACACCAGTGTCCTCACCCCAAGCAGCCCCAAGGCACGGCACCCAACTAGGTGGTTCGTGCCCGCGTCAACCACATCAGCGCGGAGGAAGCTCAGGAGGCTCCCGAAGTCGTGCTCGGTACGTTTACCGCAAATTCCGTACCAGCCATGATTTTATTTGACTCTGGAGCAACACACTCTTTCATCTTGGAAGAAGTTGTGAAAAACAACGATTTGGACGTGCTACCTCTATCCGTCCCCATGATGATTGCCACTCTCGGCAATAAAACCTTAGCCCACCTATACAGTCCTAAGGTTCAGATAGAGATCCAAGGAGTATTGTTCTGGGCCGAGCCAGTCCTTATAAGGTGCACCGGACTCGACCTCATCCTAGGGATGGATTGGTTGATGAAGCACAAGGGAGTGATCGACTGTGCCAACAAGTCCGTCTCAGTGACCAACCCAGAAGGCGAAGCCGTCACCTTTCGGATGACCAGCCGTAAACCGCTCGGAGCGTCCCTCCACTCGCTAGCCCTTGAAGAAGTGCCCATAGTCAAGGAGTTCATGGACGTCTTCCCCGAGGACCTACCAGGAATGCCTCCCAAGAGGGACATCGAATTCAGAATCGAACTTGTCCCCGGGACCACTCCAATCTCCAAGTGCCCATACCAGATGGCCGCCAATGAACTAGCCGAGGTCAAGAGTAACATCGAAGACCTAGAGAAGAAAGGGTACATCCGACCGAGTACCTCACCCTGGGGTGCACCGGTCATCTTTGCCATGAAGAAGGACAAGACCAAGAGGATGTGCGTGGACTATAGAGCCTTGAACGACGTAACCATCAAGAACAGGTACACATTGCCTCGGGTCGACGACCTGTTCGATCAATTGAAGGGATCCTCGGTGTTTTCCAAGATTGACCTCAGGTCAGGTTATCACCAGTTGAGGATTAGAGAAGAAGACATACCCAAGACTGCCTTCACCACCCGCTATGGACTCTACGAGTATACTATGATGTCGTTCGGACTCACGAATGCCCCGGCCTTTTTCATGAATATGAAGAACAATGTTTTCATGGAGTTCTTGGATAAGTTCATCGTGGTATTCATCGACGATATCCTCGTCTACTCCAAGACCAAGGAAGAGCACGAAACTCACCTCCGTCTGACCCTCGGAAAGCTAAGGGAACAACAGTTGTACGCCAAATACAGCAAGTGTGAATTTTGGTCATCTGAGGTAAAGTTCCTCGGTCATGTCATATCTGCCGGAGGAATAGCAGTGGACCCGACCACCGTAGGAGCGGTAACCAACTGGTTGTATCCCATGACCGTGACCAAGATCTGGAGTTTTCTCGGATTGGCCGGATACTACCGCCGGTTCATCGAGAATTTTTCGAAGATCGCCAAGCCTATGACCAGACTTCTACAGAAAGAAGTGAAGTTTGAATGGACCCCAGATTGTGAGGAAAGCTTCTATACCCTCAAGAAGAAGCTCGTGTCAGCCCCAATCTTGACCCTTCCGGACATCCAGAAAGATTTCCACGTCTACTGCGATGCTTCCCGCCAAGGTTTGGGATGTGTCTTGATGCAAGATGGGAAGGTGATATCCTATGCCTCCCGATAGCTGAGACCTCATGAGCTAAACTACCTGACCCACGACCTGGAGTTAGCAGCCGTGGTTCATGCCTTGAAGATATGGAGACATTACCTTGTGGGGAATCGGTGTGAGGTCTTCACCGACCACAAGAGACTCAAGTATATATTCACCCAACCTGACCTGAACCTCAGGCAAAGGAGATGGTTGGAACTGATCAAGGATTATGACTTGGGCATCCATTATCATCCGGGCAAGGCAAATGTGGTGGCAGACGCCCTTAGTCGAAAAGGGTACTGCAACGCCATCATGATCCAGGACCAGGCTCCTTTACTTTACAAGGAGATGGAAAGGCTGAACTTAGGGATCACCACCCGAGCGTACCTCGCTGCCTTGGAGTCTTGGCCTATCTTGATAGACCAGATCTGAGAGGAGCAGAAGGAAGACCCGGACATCTTGGAGATCCAGCAGAACATGCGGAAGGGTTAAGCCCCCGGATTTTCCGAGGACGAGCATGGTACCATATGGTTCGGAAACCGGATATGCGTACCCGACAAGCCTGAGTTGAAGACCCTCATCCTTCAAGAAGCCCACGATACCCTATACTCCATCCATCCTGGGAGTACGAAGATGTATCAAGACCTAAAGGAAAAATATTGGTGGGTCAGCATGAAGAGAGAAATAGCTGAGTATGTGGCCAATTGCGACACATGTCGGTGAGTCAAGGCAGAGCATCGAAGGCCTGCTGGACTATTGCAACCTCTCAAGGTCCCTGAATGGAAGTGGGAAGAAATAGGAATGGACTTCATCATGGGACTGCCCAGGACCCAAGCTGGTCACGATTCTATCTGGGTGATCATCGACCGACTCACCAAGGTGGCCCACTTCATCCCCGTCAAGACAACTTACACTATCGCCAAGTTGGCCGAGTTGTATATGACCAGGATAGTATGCCTTCACGGAGTTCCTAAGAAGATTGTGTCTGACCGTGGGAGCCAGTTTACCTCCAAGTTTTGGAAGAACCTTCAAGAGGAACTCGGCACCCGGCTGAACTTTAGCACCACCTATCATCCACAGACCGACGGTCAAACCGAAAGGGTCAACCAGATATTGGAAGATATGCTTAGAGCTTGCGCTCTAGACTTTGGAGGAATGTGGGACAAGAACTTGCCTTATGTAGACTTCTCCTACAACAACAGCTATCAAGCCAGCCTGCAAATGTCCCCGTTCGAAGCACTTTACGGGCGTAAGTGCAGAACGCCACTGCTCTGGGATCAGACCGGAGAATCACAGCTGTTTGGGACAGATATATTGAGAGAAGCTGAAGAGAAGGTCAAGATCATTAGGGACAAATTGAAGATAGCTCAGTCCCGACAGAAGAGGTACGCCGATAACCGTCGAAGAGACCTAACCTTTGAAGAGGGTGAATATGTCTATCTCCGAGTCACTCCCCTCCGTGGCACTCAAAGGTTCAACATGAAAGGCAAACTAGCACCCTGCTACGTCGGACCTTTTCAGATCCTCCGACGGCAAGGAGAAGTGGCATATCAGCTTGAACTGCCTCCATCTCTGGCAGGAGTTCACGATGTGTTCCATGTCTCTCAATTGAAGAAGTGTCTTCGCGTGCCCACCGAGCAAGCCGATCTTCAGTAGCTCAACGTCCAAGAAGATTTGACCTACATCGAGAAACCCATCAAGATCTTGGAAACCAAGGAAAGGGTAACCAGGAGTCGTGTAGTTCGCTTCTGCAAGGTTCAGTGGGACAACCACTCCGCCGAAGAAGCTACATGGGAAAAAGAAGACGAACTGAAAGCCCAATACCCCGAGCTATTCGAGTAACGCTCCAATCTCGAGGACGAGATTCTTCGTAAGGGGGATAGGTTTGTAACACCCCAAATTTTCAAAGTAATAAAAATATTATTTAATCCAATTTCCTGAGATTATTATTTTGGAAATACCTTTAATACTCTCCTTTACCCTTTTGAACTACAACCTAGATGAAATGGCCAAACCCGGAGCTGAAAATTTTTGTATAAGATCCCAAGGCCAAGATATATTTTTGAGAATTTTTACAAATTTTTATCAACCTTGGAATTAGCCCTATTATTTTAAACCAATTTCTGCAATTATTTTTAATTAGAAAACATTTTAAACAGTAATGGGCTCCCTCCCCTTCTTCTCTCTCTCATGGCCGGCCCATCCCACTCCTCCCCGCGCGCGCCAGCTGACCAGTGGACCCCGCCCATCAGTGACCTCCTCTCCGCACGCATACCCGGCCCCACCTGTCGGCGCCAATCTAACCCCTCACGCCCGACCGCTCGGCCCCACCCGTCAGTCCCCTCACTCGCGCGCCCACGCCCGCTAGCCAGTGGACCCCGCTTGTCAGTACCGTCATCTACCTCCCGCCTCCGCCCCCAAATCGCACCGGCTGATGACCCCCGCCTCGGATCCACCTCGCTGGCCCCTCCCACTTTAATTCGACGCCATTAAACGGTCCCCCTCGCCCGGCCGACCGTTTCCCCTCGTTAATCCTCGAGATTACCTCCGGGATCACGTTGCGCGTGCATGGCCGAGCCCTCGCCGGCGATTTAAGTCCCTCCCTCAGCTTTCCTTGCATGCGAGCTCCGCCGGTGATCCTATTTAAAACCCCTGCCCGTCCGCATTTGATCCCCCACGCCCATTCACAGCGAGAACGAACAGAGCGCTCCCCCTTCGGTTTTTAACACCTCACCGCCGCTCCTACTCCGGTCACCCCTCACCGTCACTAGTAACCTCCTCCGCCCTAGCCAACCACACCGCCATGACCACAAGGACGTCACCGACCCCGGCCGCCCCTCCGTCGTCAATGAACCTCGCCGGAACGCCATCACCGACAAGGACCCGAAGCCACCTCGCCATCTACCCTCGTCGCCGGCCACGCCCCGTCGACCCCAGACCACCGCAAAGGTACCCCCGTGTCCCCCTAGACGCCCTCTTTCCATTTCTAGGCCTAGCTAGGACCGCCGTCGCTCGCAGTGACCTCTAGCCCGCTCGCCGTCGCCGGAGAAGATGACCGACACGGGCTGAGTACCCGTGCCGTGTCGGATTCACGCGCGACCGTGCGATCTGGATCCGACGGTGATGATTAATTCCCTTGTGCGATTTAATCGGATCCGTTAGATCTCGGCGAAGGGGTACGTTCTAATCTGAGCCGTTCGCTAGATTTAAAATCCCGCATCGCATCTGGACCGCACGATGCGTACCGGTTCGATGTTTTAATCTCAGCCATCCACATCGACTTAAATGCCCCGCCTTGCCATCGCGCGTTGGATCTGGATCCAACGGTCCAGATTGGGCCAGACCACGCGCACAGTGCGCGGGTTCACCGTGGGCCTGGCTCACCGTTGACCCGAGGGAATTTAAATTTAAAAATAAATTCTAGAAACTGCTTTAAACTTGTAAAATTCATATCTGGCGTATTTTAACTTCAAAAATTACCATTTCAATTTCAGAAAAATTTATAATATTATTATCTACACATTCATTCAATAAAAACCATATGTTTACTTTGAAATTTTCAGGTTTATTTAAATAGGTATTCAAATGCCCTTAGGGTAAAAATGTAAATTTAATTATTTAAATTTCAGTAAAGCTTATTTTTAATTATTTCCTGTTAATAGGATGAAACCACTAAATTGCCCATGAACCTTTCATTTTAAATTGATTAGAAAGTTTAAAATGAGGTTACTCACATTTAAAAACCTTTTTTCAAAGGACAACACTTCATTTTAATTCCTTTTAAAATTATTTATAAAATAAATTTCAGAACCTTAACAACTTGATTTTTCTTTAAATTAAACCAACTTAAACCTATGTGCTTGTTGTGTGATTTTATATTGTTTAAATTGAATGTTGTATTTATTGTATTTTACCTTATTTATATTGGAAAGACTACGACGCCGTCGAGGAGCCGGAATATTTCCCGGAAGTTCCTCCCTCTCCCTTCGCTGAACAAGGCAAATCACCAAACCAATTTTTGAGCATGTTGAACCCATGTTTGATTAAACTATCGCTAAAACACATAGGTTATATATGCATTAGTCCAATGAAAACCCTTACAATATATTTATTTAGGATCCCCCGACCTTGATGTGCAACCCAAGACATGCTATCTCGCCTAAACTCCTTGTCCCCACATGATTAGTATTATTAGCTAGTGTCCAATGTATTGACACGATCGCTATAGGATAAAAATGAGTCGTAGCAACATGGTTCTACAATATGATCCTCATTGTTTCTTATATTTGGATTTCTGTCGGTGATGAGTTATGATTGTGAGTGAATGCATGGTGGGTTCCGGGTGCAAGCTAGGGCATTGGTCGGTAGCACCCGGGGCACTATAAGGACCGGTCCGAGGGATCCGTTGCAATACACTTCCGTACTAACCACAAGTCTAGTGGGTAAGTCCTAACTAAGGTATGGAGTGTTCCAAACCGAGGCCACCATTTGGAAATGGGTCAAGCTGCACCTGCGGGTGGCTTTACCGACGTGGCGCAAAAGGGGGTGCGACGTTAGCCGGGATGCGGCCCGGCACGCCGGCGAAACCTAGAGCGGGTGCTTATCGCTTGGAGCATTTCGTGCCGAGGTTTTGGCACGAGTTCCCGTGGTATGGGTCATCTTGTTTGGGATGAGTGCGTGCCTTGTGGGTACAGTAGTACATCTTTGATCAGAGTCTAAAATCTTTTCGAAAAGTCGAGCCCACGGTCAAGGGCGAGTTGCGTGACATCCCACAGTTAGTTTACTCTGAATATGTATGTGCATGATGGTTTGACATGTAAGGACTGTTGTGCGAGGAGGTAAAACGTACTCCTCCAGTTAGATGATATTATTGATGTTCATGTTTATATTTCCGCATGATAAAACTTGACTACATTAACTGCAATAACTAAAAATGTACTTTTCCGCACTTTTAGCCAATTATCCTTCCCTTGTTATTACCTTGCATTATTACATGCATTTGCGGTGGCTTGTTGAGTACTTTTTGTACTCATACCCGTTGAACACCACAGATGATGCCTATTATGAAGACGGTCTAGAGTAGCGACCCAGTCAAGCAAAGATCCTGAAGGAGGCGTTCGTCATGCATTTTTATTATTATTGTTTTTATTAAAACCCTGATGTAATAAATATGGTTTGCGTACCATGAATATCGTCGTATGTACGTTTGTCGCATGATGAACCTCTTGTATTATTGTTTTTCTTATGAAATCCAATAATGTCTCGATTTTGGTAAATCGGGGCGCCACAATAAGCAAAGACAATTCATTAGCATCGAAGCATGTGTTCATCTCCAAGATGATGAAGTTTCCAAGCCGAAGGATACTTCGAATCCATGGTTCGAAGGTATCCTCCGAAGGCTCCGAAGCTACAGTGGAAAACAGCAAGACTGATAAGACGTTTGCTTTATCTATCCTCTCTGGATAGATTTTACTATTTTAACCCTATTCGGGGTGCCGAATAGTGTTCACTATGTCGGTTGTAATTGAGGGGTAAATAGGTCTTTTCCTTAGAGTTTTTACATAAAAATACCCCCATTCTCACCCTGTAATAGGCATCGAATACTCAGCTATTCAATACACAACTTCGACCTACTTCGAGCTATTATCCTATTCGGAGGCTCGAAATAGTCCGCATCACAAACTCTTCGTTTGTTAGTTCTTAATCATTGAGAACCTATTAGCGTAATCTTTTACGCCAACAGCTGCGAAGGGAGAAAAGGAGCAATGTAAGTAAATTATTTACATATGTTTGAACTAACTCTGCTGTTGCAGATGCTTCGTACCTGATAGGCTGCCTTGCTCCAATGCTGCGTCCAACTCCGACCCCTCAGCTTCCCCGAGAATGGAAACCAAGTCTGTCTCCCCAACCTCGCGACTAGACCGAGCCAGAGGCTCCAGCAAAGTCCGAAGTCCAGTCCTTCGCTCCAAAAAAGGAGCTAGGAGGGGGAGCCTAGACAAGGCATTCTGATCGGCTTCGTTCGGAGATTGGCGTATTCGGAGGCTTCGGTGGATTGGCCTCTGTCTGTAGATTCCGACAGGGTCCACCCTAGGACCGGAGCAGGCAAAGGTCCCCCTTACCTTTACCTTTCCCCGAACCCATTTTCATGGCTACCTCCGGAATTGGCTTCGGAGACTTGGCAGCCTCCGGCGCAACCTTCGTAGTAGGGGTCGCCTCCATGGGAGTAGATCCTATAAAAGCCAAAGGTATTCGATATTGCATAAATTTTGCAGGACACAAAGAGAAAAAGAGAAGGTAATCTGCTCAAGTTTACCTTCGATGTTCTGCTGCCGAATGAGCACGGGACTGCTCGGAGGTTCGAACATCTCACCAAAGTCTTCTTCAGACTCTGGGCTTGGAACCAAAGGATTAGCTGCCAAGACTTCTTCGACGACTGTAGATATCACTTCGTTTGGAGGCGAGACTTGGGCTTCCGTTGTCTCGACTCCGCCTTCTTCCGCAGCGGGGGCTTCTTGACCGGGCATGACATTTTGAGTCTCTGCCTATTTGAGGTTATCTCTGGTGACGGGCGTCGCAACCACTTTGTCTTGAGAAGGGACTCCAGCCCCCATTCGTGATTCCTCGTCACCTGTGAGAAGGGATTCGAACTCCCTTCCCATTTGTGTGTTGGCTTCATCTTCGGATGACTCCGAAGAAGAAGATTTCGAAGGGGCTAGGGCCTTTGGTTTCTGGGCCACCTTTTTCATAGGCGTCTTGGCCGGTGCTGAAGTCCTTGCTTCCATTTTCCTCCTTTTGGGAGCCTGCTCGGAGGTATCCCAGTCTGGAAGGAGGGGAGCTTCAACTCCGAGTATGCTCCATACCCGGTTGAATCTCTCCCAGCTACCAACCAACCTCACCCTCCACTCCTTCTCGCCGAGTGTAGGAGCTCCGAGGATCTTCTCTGAAGCTCGGACAATTTGCTCCGGAGTGAGGGTGGCACGTGGAGCTGAAAGAGAAGATTTCATTTCAGTTAAATCATTTTTACAAAGTAAATACTGCGTGCAAAACATTTTGCGGAACATTTGAAGTTACCTGCAACACTTGAAGATATTTCTCGGAGTCCACCCTTTGGATTTTCTTCGATGTTGATCGGCCAGCTGGCCATCAAGGGTGGAATTCAGAGCCCGATGAACTCCTCTATTAAGTCCCGCATGCTCATGCGGTGGCTTATTGCTTGCAGCAGGTTGAGGCGAGCTTCGAGCTAGCCCGGATCCAGGTGAACCTCCGCTTCCCTCCGATAGAAGATGTCTTCGAGTGGTCCGGCCATAGCGTTGTCCGCTCCTACTTCAGCATAAAACCAGTGAAGGACCCAGTCCGTGTACCATCTGGCGTTGATGGCCTTCACTGGAAACCGGGTCTGGTACTCGTCTCAAAGCCTGAAGTTGATGCTGCCGAAGGCAATCACCATCTTCTCTCCTCCGGTGCCTTGGTAAGTTTTTGGTTGGAAGGAAGCCTTGTGGAGTGCTGTGAAGATCTCCGCTCTCCCCTTGCAAACTTCAGCTCGCATCGCCCACTCGATGATGGCTAGGCGCGCTATGGCATTGGGAAACAAGTGAGGAAGAGTAACATGGAAGAGCTCCAGTACCTCGGAGAGGAAGTCCACTACAGGAAGTCCCAACCCCGCCTCGAAGAAATCTTCGAACACGATCTCTTCTCCGGTCCGAGGCGAGGGGATTGCTTCTGAGCCGGGTTGACGGATCTTAACCCCCGGGCTCGTCTTCCCCGTGATCACCGCCGCAATAGACTTCTTCGTGTAGGTCGACGGCCCCAGGCTGTATGACTGATCGGAGTATTTGGGTGATGCCGAGAGAAGGTCGTGGGGACCTGTCGGATGAGGGTTGCCCGATGAGAAACCATGTTGAAGAACATGGGTTTGATACTCCAGATGTGATGAGTGATTGCCAACGAAAGTCAAAGGAAGAGAAATGAAGACCTGCCGAGTCTGAGGCGCGTGTGACTCAGGTACACGGGCAGCGAGCGACAGCCGGGCAGAGGAGCCGCGGAGTCGGGCTGGCCCAATCTGGGTACATGGGCTAGGAGAGGCAGATGATCCACTGGTCTATTGACTGGGTTTGACTCAGGTACACGGGCGGCGAGCGATTGTCGGGCTGAGGAAGCTGCGGGGTCGGGTAGGCCCAATCCGGGTACCTGGTGCGAAGACGGTGAACGCTTTGTCAATTTCGGTGCAAAATTGACAACCTATGATTATTTTGTTTTTAGGATATTAATATTTAGTTTTTAAGTTCAGAATATTTTTATTTGAGTCAGATAATTTTTCTAAGAATATTTTAGTAATTTTCGGAATTTATTTTAGAGTCAGTATTAATTTACCCTAGGGGTAAATTAGTCTTTTTATGTATTAGGAGTCACCTATAAATAGGCCCCTACCCCCTATGGATAGGATGACTGTTTTTCTCTACAATCAATCTACTGTCCATATTGGTTTTGTTCGGCTAGTAATTGTTTTGATCTACAATTTTTTGGTCACCGCCACTGCTTCTTGTTTGCTCCTCCGAGCAATTTTTTACTCCGGCGTGTCATCGGTTCCTCCGCGTGCAGCAGCCGGCTGTGCACAGCCAAGGTGGGCCCCCACGGAGGACTGTAGAGAACGCGGGCCCCACGCGGCTTCAAGCAACAGTTTCCACGACACTTTTTCTTTCGCCACGGCGGTGCGGCATCATTGACCCGCACGCATAGATCAAAGCGTGGCAGCCAGCCTGGGCGGAAGTCTTGAACAGCAAGTGGGCCCCGCCAGTGCAGCTTTTTCCCCACGGTGCACGACGACCCAAGATTCGGTGCTGGCGGGAAAATTTTACTCGGCGGCAGCTCGGCGGGACTTCACGGCGCAAAGTTTCTGCAGTTGTTTTTTACGTGGCGCGCGCAGGCTTTTTCTCACGGTTCACACGGCGGAAAGGAATGATCTTCTTTGGCGTGGACTGCAGCCAGGAACGACGTCGACGAGCGGCGGCGACAATGATGCAGGTAAGTTTTTAATCTCCTATTTTTAGGCAGATCAATTATATAGATAATCATCTATTAATAAATTAGCTGAAAATTTATTTAGAAATTTTGTTGTTAATTCAATCTGCCAAAATATTTTTAGTACTCGCATATTTTTATTTAGATATTTTTTGTTCTGCACATATAAAAGAAAAAAATTATTTTATTATTATTAGACGCAGTATTATTTTTATTCTAGTTTTACACGCAATATTTTAGGTTTGTTTCTGAATTAATTTTTGAATGAACCTTTGTTTATGCATTTAAATTAGTATCTTGTCAAATATTAAATGATGAGACAATCTGAGAGATCACAAGCACTGAAAATAATCTAGCCTTTAATAACCCACCGATGTCCTAATTAAAAGACCCACACATAACATACAAGACAGATTCAAGATCATCAGAAATTGTTCGACATAATCAACACACATTTCGACAGAGCAAAAAAAATATCATCAAGTCCAAAATACACGTCCATAGATCACATATATTTAATAAAGTGTAGGAAATAAATTATGCTCATAGATGATTTGTCAAACACTTAGCATGCACTAGGATCGTACACAAAAGTTATTGAACATGCATATTTCAATTTGAAATAAATCTGCTAGCAGCTATTTTAATCAAGCACAACAATCACAGAAATAATCACATGTGCACGAGAATCAAGATGAAAAGATTACTGTTTCGTAAGCTGTCTCCTGTTCACACATTCCTGTTCACACATTCTGCCAAACACTTCATGTGCATTGCGCTGACCTCCGCGAATCCCTGCAACTCAAGCAGCCGCGTAGCACTCTTAGCGCTTCACACGTGCGATTCTGCGTCCAGCGCTGCTGCTCTGGCTCGCACTCAACTCCTCAACATGAAACACCAAGCGCAGCAACAGGCAAACAACTACCGTCTCTCATCGAGAACAACCAGCACCCAGAAAACAAGCCCGCACAGTGTTTCCTCTTGCAAAACCTGGAATAGAAACTCCAAGAAAACCAGTGACTGGCTTTTTAGAGAAATAAAAAACAAAACACAAACAGGAACCCAGATTCGAACTACTGGCCAGGAATATTCAAGAACAGTATGTGGTTGGAGATTTGAGAAAAAACTGAGAGAAAATTCTAGAACAAGGTAAAGTGAACTCAGATTTTTAAAATGGATGAGTTGGTAGTAATCCTAGGACTAGGGGGCCTTTTATATGCAATTCAAAAACAGGAAAAGACAAAAATAACCTTAGAGTTTTTTACAGAAGGGAAGGCCCACGGGGCTGAAAATGTAAAATCCTATCTAAAGGTAGTATGTCCTGATTCGAAGCTTTCGTGGCGACTACGGCTTCGCTTCAGGACGCTTGGATCTCGATCTAACGGTTTTGAGCCGAAACCGACAAAGTGCACCGGATCGCCGACATATGTCACCAATCCGCGAACTCCTCCGCTAGCAAGTCTCTCCCGCTCTCGATCCCTCGAGCCACCTTATCACTTGCACTGGCCTCCCTTTCGCTGACTTTGTCAACACACTGTCCCGATCATCCGTCCCTCCATGTCTTGCTTTATCTCCACGTGTACGCCTGAGATCTTCCTTAACTTCACCGAACATCCTTGACCGTCTGGCATCAAGCTCCCCGCTTGACCCCGATCACCCGCCGTTGATAGTTGACTCGCATCTCAACCCTAAACACATGAGACAAGCAAAACACGAATCTCCATGCAAAACACCCACTGATCCCATCAGTGAACACACAGAGGCAAACACATGCTCAAACCCTGAATCAAGCAAACTTGTCAATCACTCATCACAAAGATAAAACCACAATGCAAAACCCACTTGGTTTCTCAATCTCCCCCTTGATGAGTGCATTGATAACTCCCAAAAGATACAAATATGAATGTTGAAGTTCAACGCACAAGTGGCCATAAACACTCAGAAAAGAGAAAAACATGTTACTTGATTTAAAAATTATCCCCCTTGACAAATGATCCTCCCCTTGGACAAAAGAAAGACTATTTCTCCCCCTTTGGCAATGCAGATATCAAGGTGATACAGATGATGCAAACAGAGCTATGAGGGTGAGGGCATATGCAAGCTTCTGAAACATGATTAGCAGCAATTACAGTACAAAATAAGTAGTTGCCTTGAATATTGTATAAAAGTACCGCATGATAAGCTCATATGAATCATATCCAATGAAAATAAAGAGCAAACATTTTCAGATTTTTTCAAATAAAAGCATCACCACTCATACTAGCATACTAGACAAGGTAAAGCATGGAATGCAAAAGCTAGCAAATACTACCCATACATGCATAGTCAACTAACATGGAGCTTCAACAAACTTGAGATTATGCAATATTTTCAAGCTTTTTATCCTTTTTTTGATTTTAGTGCCAGGGGTTATTTGCTTGTCAACCTTATGCTAACCGACCAAGCCAAGCCTAGATCAACAAAGATTATCAGAAGCTTAAAGAATTAGTCTTGGCATACACTATTGTGTCCTAGTTCATACCAAAGTGCTATGGTAAGCAGTCTAGAACAATGCAGTGCGACAAAGCAAACCCACCTGGATCTTTTCAATATCAGCATAAAAGACATGTATATCAATTTAATTTTTATAAATTTGCAATACATGATTTCCATGAAAAGCATTAAAATGATCAAGTTTCATGTTTGCATCCAAGTGTAAAAGACTTAGCTTCCAGGCATGTAAAAGATAGCAAAAGCACTCAGCCTACTCATGCTAGTTACCAGATTAAGTAGTGATCATGTTTTAATTTTTAGAATTAAAAGCCATGCTCATGACGAATATCAGACATATTCAACAGAGCAAAATCATCATGATTAAAGACAATAATTTAAAGGCATATACAACAAGTACATGTAAAAGCAGTTAATCATATGTCAGAAGCTTATGCAATGACAGACAACTCCCCCTCACAAGATGCCATAGGGATGACAAACACCAAGCTCTCCTCTCAAAAATGCAAATAGAGAAGCATCAAGAGGCTTGGTAAAAATGTCTGCAAGCTGGTTCTGGGTATCAACATATCTCAACTCAATATCACCCTTCTCATTGTGGTCTCTCAAAAAGTGATAACACACATCAATGTGTTTGGTTCTAGAATGTTGAACTAAGTTATTGGCTAAGCTAATGGCACTAGTGTTATCACAGAAAAGTGGAACACCCTTAAAATCCAACCCCAAATCCCACAAAGTAGAAACCATCCACAAAATCTATGAGCAACAGCTAGCAGCAGCTACATACTCAGCCTCGGTTGTAGGCTGCACAACGCTAGATTGTTTACGAGAAGACCAACACACAAGAGAGGAACCTAGAAAATGACAAGTACCAGATGTACTTTTCCTATCAATTCTACATCTAGCAAAATCAGCATCGGAAATACCTCGAAAGCATAAAGAAAATGATGCAGAATACCAAATGCCAAATTCAAGAGTGTGTTTTAGGTACCTCAGTATGCGTTTTACCACTTGACAATGTGAAGCTCTTGGAGAAGCTTGAAAACGAGCGCACAAATGTACTGCAAAGTGTATGTCTGGCCTCATAGCTGTCAAGTAGAGGAGGGAGCCAATTATGCTCCGGAAGTCCTTCTGATCCACCTCTTCTCCATCTTCATTCGGATCAAGCGCTACTGAGGTAGCCATCGGAGTGGTAATTGGCTTCACATTGCTCATGTCAAAGCGCTTCAGCAGGTCCTTGGTGTACTTCGTCCGATGCACGAAAGTATCTTGTTTGCTTTGCTTGATTTGTAAACCAAGGAAGAAGGTCAGCTCGCCCATCCTCGACATCTCGAATTCGGTTGGACCGGAAACGGTGACCAGAGGGGGGGTGAATGGGAGCTTTTAAAAACTTGGGCTAAAAATAGCCTTCGGATTTAGTTCTGTCTACTACGGAACAGGCTTCGAACACCAACCTTCGAAGGTCTGGTTCGGAGGTACTTGACAGCTCAGAACACAGGCTTCAGAAGGAGTAAAAGTCCGAAGCCAAGCAGACTTCGCTCCACCCACGACCCCGAAAACAACTCTGCTAAGTCAGTGTAGGCTCCGCACATAGGGTGCTTCGAGCAGGCTTCACACTTCACCCTTCGCAAGAGTGGACTACCCTCCGAGGACTTCGACCTAAAACTTAGCGACAGCAACTGGTGCTGGGCTTCGTTCTGCGAAGGTCTAAATGCACACTAAACAGACTTCGCTAAGAGCTTCGACACGAGAAGCAGAAACGGGCTTCGATCAGGGCTTCGCTAGTAAGCAGCGAGGTGTCTAACAGAGCTCTCTCTTTCTCTAGGGTAGGGGGAGAGGCAAAAACAGTTTTGTTTTCACTATCTGAAGGAATCCTCTCAAAACCCAAACCTAGAGCTAACCCTGCTCTGTCAGCACACATCTTGGTCTTGGCCAAGAGCAAATCCATCCTACCCTTTCCCTCAGTGCATTTATTAACCACGGAAAGAAGGTATTCATTTTCTGACATGAGGTTTTCAGCACGCTCTCTAACAGTGCCTAGCTGGTCCTTAAGGTTAATGCATGTGTCACAAACAGGTTGCACATCCTTAGAACTACCGGCCCTCTCTAGTCTAGCCTCCAAATCATGAACATGTTTATCACGTAAATTAATGCTCTCGCGTAATAAAGAGTAGTTCATGCAATCAATTATATCATGAGGTCTAGAATCCACGACCAAAAGTTGCTTCTATGCAGTCTCAAGCTCAGAAAGAGTTTGAGCATGTACAGAACGCAACTGAGCAAGCTCACCCATGACAACAGAACAAGACTCACAATCAGCATCATTTACTTTAGACTTAAGCATGGCATATTCAGTAGAAACAGTTTCTAGCCTAAATGTAAGGTCTTTTCTTTCTCTAGTGGCTTGCACAAGTAATCTATCCTGACCAAGAACCACTTCATTCAGCTCATCTAATTTAATTAATAGCTGGTCAGATGATAGAGGTACCTCAGATGAGTCAAGCTCATCGCCGCTGTGATCGCTGTCGGCCAGAAGCAAAGGCCGGTGAAGTCTCGTCCCTTCTTGTCCTTCTTGTCCTCCTTCCTTGGGGACTCCTCCTCCTCAGAGCCCGACTCCTCAGTTGAGGAAGTGTCGATGTCGCTGAGAGCAGCAACAAAAGCTCTGGAAGCAGCTTTGGCTACTCTCTTAGCCACCTTGCCGCGCTTGCCCTTTACAAAGGGTTTCCTCTCCTTCTTGTGGTATTTGGGGCGCTCACTCTCATCTCTCTTCTTGAGCTTAGGGCAATTGGCCTCAATGTGAGAGGTGTCGCCACATTCAAAGCAACCACTAAAACCACTTCTCCTCTGATCCCATCTCTCATGGTGAAAACGGGTGAACCTTCTGGCAATGAGAGCAAGCTCATCATCATCCAGAGTGTCCACCTGCTCCTTTGTGACGGAGACCAGGGAGGACAAAGCAAAACCATCTGCAAAAACACAAGTACCAGATGTGCTTGGTTCTGCAGCGGTGCCACGGCTAGTGCTAGAAACCAATGCCAATGGTTGTGGCAAAGAGCTTCTGTGCACCGCAAGAGATGCCTTGGCAATCTCTGTGGACTTCAGCTTGCTAAAGAGCTCATCACAGGTCAATGTGTCATAACCTGTGGACTCCTCAATGCTGGATATCTTTACTTCCCATATGCTACGGTCAAGAGCATAGAGAAGCTTGATAGCCCTATCGTGATCATTGTAAGCAAGCGTCCCGTTGGATCGCAAGTTACTCACTATCGCATCAAAGCACGAAAACATGGCATCTATAGATTCACCAGGTGCCTGCACAAACAGCTGATACTGTTGGTTGTATGTGCTTTGGCGTCTGGCCTTAATCTGTGTAGAGCCCTCATGAAAAATAGTGAGCGTTGTCCAAATCTCCCTAGCAGTCCTAAGGTGCTGCACCCTATCAAACTCACTCCGTCTCAAACCAATGAACAGTATATTCCTAGCCTTGGAGTTGGCATTATACTGATCTTTTTCTGTTTGAGTAGTGCGAGTATCAGGGATGGAGTATTGTGAGTCCACAATCTCCCAAATTGCATTTCCTTGGCTTAACAAGTAAGCCTCCATGCGCACCTTCCAGTATGCAAAATCAGTCCCATCGAACAGAGGAATTTTACTGCCTCTATCCATGTCGCCAATAGATCACAAAACCGGTTAAGGTCAACTGGTGATCTTAACCTGCTCTGATACCAATTGTTGGACCGGAAACAGCGACCAGAGGGGGGTGAATGGGAGATTTTAAAAACTTGGGCTAAAAACAGCCTTCGGATTTAGTTCTGTCTACTGCGGAACAACCTTCGAACACCAACCTTCGAAGGTCTGGTTCGAAGGTACTTGACAGCTCAGAACACAGGCTTCGCAAGGAGTAAAAGTCCGAAGCCAAGCAGACTTTGCTCCACCCACGACCCCGAAAACAACTCTGCTAAGTCAGTGCAGGCTCCGCACACAGGGTGCTTCGAGCGGGCTTCGGACTTCACCCTTCGCAAGAGTGGACTACCCTCCGAGGACTTCGACCTAAAACTTAGCGACAACAACTGGTGCTGGGCTTCGTTCTACGAAGGTCTAAATGCACACTAAACAGACTTCGCTAAGAGCTTCGACACGAGAAGCAGAAACGGGCTTCGATCAGGACTTCGCTAGTAAGCAGCGAGGTCTAGCCTTCTGTTACACAGAGCGAACGCGCACTGAAAAACACACTTCGCACACAACACACTTCGTCAACACAGGCTTCGATGCACTGTCACAAGTCACTCAGGGTGACACACAAATGAACGAAGTATGCAGCGAGGTATGTAAAACAAGCTCAAGCAAAAAGCACACCGAGGCAGGGCTTCGCCGCTTGAACAAGGAACACAAAAATGAACTCACTGGATGTATTCAAAGTATGAGGAGGCTAGTACAGGAGCTCAACAGTAAATGCTCAAAGTGTTGAATGTTACCTACCCAGCTCCCATATTTATAGCCCATAGTTCACCCAAGTGAAATGACTACTTTACCCCTAGGGTTTACACCAGTTTTGTCTCTACAGAATGGAGGGGTACAAAAGGTAGTCAACTTTATTCTGGAGGCTTCTCTGTCAGCTTTGCAGAGGGGACAGCGTCAGCTTTTTGCAGAGCAGACAGTGTCAGCCTTTGCAGTCTTTGACCTTCCTGAAGCCCCCCTTTGCACGCGAGGGGTGCGGTAGCTTCGGCGAGAAGCCTTGAGCCTGGTGGCCTTCGCTTCGCCGAAGATAGCCTCCGATATAGTGACGGTTTTGAGTCGAAGCCGTCAAAGCCCTTGGGCCTTCGCACCACCACCTCCAGAGTGGACCACCACGGCTTCGCAGCTACTCCCAGCTCGAACTCCGTCAGTCCGTGTACCGAAGCCATGCATGGCCGAATCACCACAAGACAACCTCGCTCCGGAGCTAGCCTCGCTCTGAAGCCTTCCTCACTCCGAAGCCCCACCTTCGGAGTACCACCCTTCGAAGTCCCTCCTTCGTCCAAGGCCTCCGCATGAAGCATTCCATGAGCACTTCGTCGCAGTGTCTCTCCCCAAGCACACTCCTCGACAAGCCTCACCCGGACCATGCCTTCGATGCACCTCGACTTCTGAGACCTTCGTCGGGTATCTTCGAATGTCTCCCTCCGGAGCACACTCCGAACGCCTTGCCTCCGCATAGGACTTGATCCACCAAACTCCGAAGTCACTCCATCCGGAGTACCTTCGAAGTGCCTCGCCTCCAAGGACTTTGTATCGGAGTACCTTCACCCGAAGCCACGCTCCGCACTTACTGCCTTCTCCTGGCGCACCTCGACCCGAGGACCGACCTAGACCCCTTCGCAGCCACCGTGACGGAGCTCCCCGCTCCCCTGGCATCAAGCCTCCCGCTTGACCCAGGTTCACCTACCGCGAACCTGTTCGTCCCCTCCGAAGTCCCGTGCGCACCACAGACAAACAGACAAGTGTATCTACTGCGATGACTGAAAATGATCCAAGCAGCGGGTATTAGGTACGGAGAGATCTCTGGCCAAGTAGCTGCTCTCGGAGTGCTTCGCTACTACAAGGATCTAGGGCTATCTGTAGCACCAGAACCGGAGGCAGCCCTTGTCAACTTTAGCGACGACCGGCTCCTAACTCCTTCCGCCGATATGGCTGTGGCTTGGGAAGCCTTCCAACCATCTTAGAGAGATGAAGGCCGATTTGCAATCAAGACATGGATTGACGAAGCACTTCGCTAAAAGCAAGCGCGGTCGCAGCCTTCGAGCAGCTAGCCTCCTTCGGACCCGAAGGTTTAGTTCTCCTTAGGGCCCCAATTATGTAAAAACTTATGTTTTTGTCCTTTAATGAATGAAAAGACTTATTTGGAAATGTTTTTAGGCTTTCCAACCTTTTTTGGATGATCTCGAAGTGCTAGAGATTAACGAAGAGCTTCGCCTGCAATGGGCTAACTTCGAAGCTCTAAGACCTCATAAGCACCCTCGGTTCTCAATTCCTCGGGGAAGCTCCAGTGAAGTTATACCCGAAATATGTAAAGAAGTACTATCTTATATTAAAAAGGAGGAAAAGGAAGTTAACTTAGAAACTTCATCTTCTGAGGACATTGAATGGTCTGAAGAAGAAAATATTGCTAAAGAACTAGAAAAGAGCTCTAAACAACTTCGAAGCTGTGAAAGAAGCCCCGAGTGACTTTGAAGCTAGGCCGAACTTCAGCAAGAGCAAAAAGACTTCTGAGCTTCAAAATAAGGGAAGAGGGTTAAGCATAAAGTTTTTAGGACTCCTCGCTCCGGGACAAGTCACCTCCGAAGTCGCACTAGTAGTTCTAGGGATCAAAGAGGTCTTCGTTTCCTTCTTGGTATAGATACTGATTTTTCATGATGTAATGTAATACGATCATCCAATTAATATAATATGTTTCTGAAGCATCGCTTGATTGTTCCTTATTCTCCCGCCCCTCCTTGTGGATGGGGGACCATATGCATTGTGATAGGGTCTGTCGGACACAATGATTGATATAACAACCTGATGCTTCACACAACACATGGTAATCATATTTTACTCTTTCGTAGAGTTCTTCGAACTGTACGTTCGTATTATGATGTTTATAAGTTTTAGAACTAAGTTTATGCTTGTAAGCTCCGATAATAGTCGTTTAGGACTTTAAAGAGTGTTTCATTGGGTCGGAGCCTAGAATTTGTATGCTTTGGCCACCTACACCTCTTTTACATATGCTTCGAACCCGGAGGCCGGAAATCTGTTCTTTTAAAGTCCTTAGACTCTTCTACGGATCCTAACAAGCCGAAGCTTGGAATCCGTAGGCTAGCCACCTTTGGCTCTTTTACAGCTACTTTGAACCTAGAGGCCAGAAATCTGTTCTTTTAAAGTCCTTAGACTTTTCTACGGATCCTAACAAGCCGGAACCTGGAATCCATAGGGGATACGAGGTGGGAACAATGATATTATGTGCTAAGAAGTAACGCATTAGCTTCCGCGAGGCCATTACCAAAGCATAAGAAAAAGTTTTGAGCTCGGAGTATCTTTTCTTTGCTCCGGACAAAGCTTCTGAGACGAAGTAGACTGGGTTTTGCACCAGTTTTCCTTTAAGTTCAACTTCCCTGACCAGCATTGCACTTACCGTGGAGCCCGTTGTTGCAAGATAAAGAAGGAGAGTTTTTTCTGGGAGGGGCACAATAAGTGTTGACAGATTTCCGAGATAATCTTTAATGTCATCGAAGCTCTTCTGGCACTCCGGCGTCCACTTGAAACTTTCAGACCCCTTTAGAGCTTTAAAAATTGGAAGGCTTCGTTCGACTGATCTGGTCAGGAATCTACTGAGGGTTGCAAGCCTTCCTGTCATCTTCTAGACCTTCTTCAGATTTTCTAGTGGAGCCATTCTTTGCAGTGCACTTATCTGCGTCGAGCTAGCTTCGATTCCTCTACTCAAAACTAAGTACCCTAGCAGTTTTCCTGCTTGCTCCCCGAATATACATTTTTTAGGGTTGAGGCGAACTCCACATGCTCGGAGGCTCTCAAAGGTTTGAGCTAAGTCTAGGCTATGATGGTGCTTTATAGAGCACTCTTTATTACAATGTCATCCATGTTGGGGGAAAATATCTCATCTTCGGGGTTATTGCCGAAGCAACATAAATGCAGACAGCGGATTCGAAGGTTCCCAGACGATCATCTTCGAAGATATCCGGAACCAAGTTCGAAGTACGAAGATAGGCATTGGTTCGGAGTACATCTTCGAACTAAGGCCCTCCAAGATCTTTTCTGCCAGCTAAGATGGAAGACTTATCTTCTATCTCATTAGATTAGTCTTTTACAATCTTAGCCGTATTAAGGGAACCGAATAGTTTCTATTATGTCGGTTGTAATAGAGGGGTAAATAGGTCTTTTCCTTAATGTTTGGGCCTATAAATACCCCCCATTTCACCCTGTAATAGGGACCGAATACAAGTTATTCAATACACACATTCGAACTTTTCTAAGTTATTATCCTTTCGGAGGCTTAGAACAGTTCTCTTCACAAACACTTCGTTTGTTAGTTTCTTTTCCACAGAAACCTGTTAGCGTAATCTTTTACGCCAACAGTTGGCGCCGTCCGTGGGGAACCTAGTCCGAAAAACTTCGTTCTCTACCAATTTCTTACATCATGCCTCCTAAGCGGAGCGCACCCCGCAATCCCACTCGGAGGTCCTCTCGGATCTCCGGAGAAATACCCTTCGACACAGTTGAAGTCGGAGGTCCTTCGACATTCCCTCCACAAACTCCGGAAGGGGCTTCCATTCCTCGAACATACGAAGCTTCTCCGCCAACCCCTTCTATACTCCGACCGCACGGAGTCCCTTCTCCACCCTCCATCCCGATTCGAACTGATCCGACCAGTTCTCAAGACCCGGAAGATCCTTCCGGAAGAGATGAAAATAATCTTGGAGATATGGCCACTCAAATGGCCAACCTTCAAGCTGAAGTGACAAGGTGGCGACAGGAAGCTGCGAGCAGGCTTCGCTCTCAAGCCACCCCAACCATCCCCGAAGTGTCCGAAGACGATGATCTTGATTATCCAGAAGCCCCGGAGAACGCCTCCTTCGACAATGAGTCTCCGCTGCATCCTGAGCTGCAGAAGGTTCGCTTTGATCCAAAGTTTAAAACTTCGAAGCTCTGTAAGTATGCCGGAGATGAAGATCCCGGAGAGTTCGTTCGGTCTTATGCCCTAGCAATTGAGGCTAGCAGCGGAGTTAGAGACATTATGGCGAAGTGCTTCCCTTTAGCTCTTCAAGGAGTGGCATTGAGATGGTTCTGGTCTTTGAAGCAAGGATCAATCAATTCATGGTCGCAGTTGAAGAGGAAGTTTATAAGCAACTTTCAGGGCACCTTCGTGCCTCCTATGTCAACAGGAAGCCTTTTCCAGGTGAAACAGCTCCCCGGAGAAACATTGAGGCGGTACTTTAAGCGCTTCGCTCATACGAAGTCGCAAATTCGGGGGCTGTCCACATCTTCAGTGGTTGATGCAGCTCGGGAAGGCGTCAGTCATCAAGGCCTTCTGGATAAACTGCATCGGAAGAGCATCTCCTCAGTCTCTCAGTTAATGTCATACTTCGAGGAGTATGCGAGGTCAGAAGAGGGTTGGCTTCGGAGGACTGCTGCTACTTCATCTATATTGCAAGAAGTCAAAGTAGAAGTGAAGACTTCGGCGCAGCCGCAGGAACCAGTATTCGAAGTGCAACATGATCGGAGAAGAGGGCAAAAGCACCCTCGTTCTGAAGTTATGAATATTGCACCCCCACAGAAGTTTACACCAAGAGCTCCACAGTCTACGGGGAACAAGGCCAGTGGCTGGAGGCCGCCAGGGAAAATGGCTGGCAAGGGCCAGACCCTTTTCTGCTGTATTCACGGAGAAAATCGAAGCCATGCAACTGACACTTGCAAGGCTATACTTACCCTAAGGGGAGAGTACTTAGAGAGAACTTCGGGTCGAGGCAGTACCGACCGAGTTCCAGCTACAACGCGCCCAGAGCCGGTCCAGGCTGTGGCGCGAATAGAAAATTTTGATGCTGCAAGGCACCCTCCGGTGGCCAATGTTATGCCACCTCCGAAGCAAGAGGAAGGGCAAGATAGAGGAAAAAGAGTAGTTCTCCCTATCTCCGGAGGATGTACCCTCGGAAGCATGTCCAAGAGACAGCGAAGAGAGTACGTTCGGGAAGTAGGTCATATTGGGACTTCGTCATCTGCAGCTGCAATGCCGGAGTGGTCTCACGTTCCGATATCTTTCTCTGCGGAGGATGCAGCTGGTATTAAGTTCCCGCATGCAGATCCATTGGTTATCACTGCTGATATTGCAGGAACTGAAGTCCGAAGGGTGCTAATTGACGGAGGTAGCTCGGCAGATATCATTTTTGTTCAAGCCTTTGATCAGTTATGCATTTCCAGGAAGCATCTCCTCCCAGCGGCTCGTCCTCTGCAAGGCTTCGCAGGACCCCCGCTTGATGCACTTGGTCAGATAGGCCTCGAAGTTACCTTCGGAGAAGGTTTATTAGCCCAGACTGAAGAAGTTAACTTTGATGTGGTAGATGCCCCGTATGCTTATAACGTCATCTTCGGAAGGGGCATGCTGAACCAGTTCGGAGCTGTGGCGCATCACAATTACTTGTGCATGAAGATGCCCACACAAGCAGGAGTCCTTACAATCTTCGGAGATCAAGCCATTGCTCGGAGGGCGGAATATGGTCATGGTCCCCCTCTTGATCCGAGGCAAGTAAACAGTGTGCAAAATAATGAAGAAATTTTTTCAGCCTCCTCCGAAGCTTCGAAGAAGTCTTTTCCGAGACCAAGTCCCGAAGGAGAGATTGCAACGAAGATCATTGTCAAAGATGGTAAAGAATACAATTTTCAATTTGGTAAAGATTTACCTCCTGAAGTTGCAACTTCCTTGGAAAAGGTCGTAGAAGAAAATTTGGATGTCTTCGCTTGGTCTGACGAAGATATCACCGGAGTCGATCGGGATATTATTGAGCACAGTTTGCTTGTAAACCCGAAGGCCCGGCCTGTTCGACAAGGACTCCGGAAGATGTCCGCAGAGAGAGCTGCTCTAGCTAAGGACGAAGTTGAAAAACTGTTGAAGGCTGGGATTATCAGAGAAGTGGCCCATACAGAATGGTTAGCCAACCCAGTCTTCGTCAGGAAGAAGTCTTCCGGGAAGTGGCGCATGTGCATTGATTTCACATCTCTGAATAAAGCGTGCCCACGTGACCCCTACCCCATGCCCCGAATTGATCAACTAGTTGACTCCACTGCAGGTTCGGAGTTACTAAGCTTCCTTGACGCGTATTCTGGTTATCATCAAATATGGTTGAAGCGCGAAGATGAAATCAAGACAAGCTTTGTAACTCCTTCAGGAGTCTTCTGCTATGTAAGAATGCCCTTCGGCCTAAGAAATGCCGGGGCTACTTTTTCAAGATTAGTTGCTAAGGCTTTAGGTCATCAACTAGGCCGCAATGTGGAGGCCTATATGGATGATATTGTAATAAAGAGTGCTTTAAAGCACCAACATAGCCTAGACTTAGCAGAAACATTCAATAGCCTTCGGGCATGTGGGATCCGTCTTAACCCCGAAAAATGTATATTCGGAGCTAAGGCTGGAAAGTTGTTAGGGTACTTAGTTTCAAGCAGGGGAATTGAAGCTAGCCCTACTCAAATAACTGCGCTGCAGAAGATGGCTCCTCCGGAGAATTTAAAGCAAGTGCAAAAGCTGACTGGGCATTTGGCCGCACTTAGCAGGTTTTTATCAAGGTCTGCGGAGAGGAGCTTGCCGATATTCAAAGCTCTGAAAGGGTCCGAAGATTTTGCATGGACACCGGAGTGTCAGAGAAGCTTCGAAGATATTAAAGATTATCTCAGTAATCTTGCTACACTCACGGTGCCTACTGCGGACGAAACCCTACTCTTGTACCTTGCAGCTACAGGTTCAGCTGTCAGCGCAGTCCTTGTCAGAGAAGTAGATTTCAATGGGAAGTTGGTCCAAAATCCTGTCTATTTTGTATCCGAAGCATTATCAGGAGCGAAGACAAGATACTCCGAACTTGAAAAGTTCATTTATGCTCTGATAATGGCTTCGAGGAAGCTAAGACATTATTTTTTGGCTCATAATGTAATTGTACCAACTTCATATCCCTTAGGAGATATGCTCCGAAGCAAAGATTCCACTGGAAGGATTGGAAAGTGGGCAGTCGAGCTAGCACCCTTCGGCATATCTTTTTTTGGCAAGGACAGCTATCAAATACCAAGTCCTAGCAGACTTCGTAGCAGAGTGGACTCCACCTGCGAATTTGACTCCGGAGAAATCAAGTGACGGAGTTTGGACTGTTTACTCCGATGGAGCCTTTCCAAGCATCCGGAGCAGGTATTGGGGCAGTGTTGATTTCACCGTCAGGACAAAGAGCAATGTACTCCGCAAGACTCAACTTTAAGTCTACCAATAATATAGCGGAGTACGAAGGGATTTTATTAGGACTTCGAAAAGCACGTGCTCTAGGGGCTACAAGAATAATTATAAAGACAGATTCTCAGATAGTAGCAGGGCACGTAGACAAAAGTTTTCAAGTTCGGCATCCACAGCTTGCAAAGTACTTAGAAGAAATCCGCAAAATCGAAGCACACTTCAAAGGTACTTCCATTCGGAGTATACCAAGAGCGGAAAACGTGCAAGCGGACATTTTAGCAAAGGCTGCAGCCGAAGCTGTGGATGTGCCTGAAGAAGCTTTCTATGAGGAGCTCAATATACCTTCGGTGTCACAAATTGCCTCTGCGGAGATTCTTTGCATTCCTAGTGCAGATTGGAAAGATTCGATCATAGAACTCTTGCAATGAGGAACAAATTTGCCCGAAGAGCCCCAGTTGTCAAGATTAAAGCTCAGAGCAAGAAACTATCAGTTAATCAACGGTATATTATACAAGGCCGGAGTATGTTCCCCTCTACTCCGATGTATATCTCAAGCCGAAGGCCAAGAAATTCTTCGAGAAATTCACGAAGGCCTTTGTGGAAGCCATTTAGCCCCTAGAGCTCTGGCAGGAAAAACACTTCGCCAGGTGAGGAGCCATGCTGAATAGCGTGGGCCTCATGGCTCCAGAAGTGATGAGTCATTGTCAACGATAGTCAAAGAGGACTGTAGAAGAAAGGAGATCTGCTGTTTCATGGGCCGCGTGTGACTCAGGTACACGGGCAGCGAGCGACTGTCGGGCAGAGGAGGCTGCGAAGTCGGGCTGGCCCAATCCGGGTGCATGGGCCAGAAGCAGTAGAAGACCCACTGGGCTGTTGACCAGGACTGACTCAGGTACACGGGCGGTGAGCGATTGCCGGGCTGAGAGAGCTGCGGGGTCGGGCCGGCCCAATCCGGGTACCTGGTGCAAAGCTGGTGGAGGCTTTGTCAGTTTCGGCGTAAAACTGACAACCGTTGAGTCTGTATCCGACTGTCCAGAAGAGTAGCTTCAGGATATGTCATCTGTTACTCTAGGCCCACAGTCAGTCAGTTGTGTCTGTAAAAATACCTAAGGGTAGTAGAGTCTTTTTCTGTATTTTTGAGTCTGTAAAACCCTAAGGGGCTGGTAGAATATTCCTAGTGTTGGGCTGCCTATAAATAGCACCCCAATCCCTAGGGTTTGGACAACCCCTTTGTGCTGAAATCAAATCCACCTTTTTGGGTCACTTTGTCTCCTCTCTCCTGTGTGCGCCGCCAGGGCTTTCCTCTCCCTGTTCTTGCATTCTTTTGGCTCAAATCTTTTGGATGCATTTAATCTTTGAACACTGGTGAATTTATTGCTTGCATTTTGTTCGGTTTGGGGAGTTATTGCCTTACCTACGGGCTGCTGAATTTATTCTTGAAGAGAAGCTTCTTCGGCTGGGTGTGTTCTTTACGGTGGTAGTACTAGTTCTTGCTGTTGCAAGTAGTACTGCTTTACTGTAGCTACAGTGTTCGGCTGCAGCTTTTCACCTTCTATCGCCCAGCTTTTGATCGAAGCTGACAGTCTCTTTTGCCTTTTCCTGGTGTGTCTGGCGAAGCTCGGTTCCGTGCGAAGCCCCTCAACTCCGTGAGGCAGGCTCCGATCGAACCTCTTTAAAGGCTTCGCTCAGACTTCTAACTTCGGTTTTTGTGTCTGAGTTGCTAGATTCGAAGTTCCTCCTGTATGGACAGCATCGCATACTTCGAACTAGCATACTCCGAATCTATCTGTTCGAAGCGCACACTTCATTAGGTTTCGAAGTTGGGTTCGAAGTTTGTCTGTTCTGATAGACTTCGCTTGGATTTCTTTGTGGCGTGTCTGCCTTCGTTTCTCCTCCTGAAGCATTCCATATTCGAAGATAGAGTGTAGGCTTCGGACTTGATTTTCTGTCACGTGACAGACTTCGCTTCTTTGTTCGAAGGTTGTTCGTTTGTGTGTTGTGTTCGAAGTTTTCAGTTCGAAGGTTGTGCTTCGAAGCTCTCGGTTCGAAGTTGTGTTCGAAGTTGTGTCTTCGAAGTGCATACTTCGAAGCAGGCTCCGGCACTGTCTGACTTCGCTCCGAAGCTCTTGATTCGAGTCTGTGTTCGAAGTCCTGTCCTCGAAGTTCACACTTCGAACCAGGCTTCGACACTATTTTACTTCGCTCCGAAGTACTCTTCGCTTCTTACCACTTCGAACTAGGCTAGACAGTGTCACCTTCGGCATTTCGGACAGACTCCGTCACCATCCTCCGAAGCAGACTTCGACGTGCAAAGGGGGCTTCGCCAAGTACCGAACATGAGACAACTTTGGACAGTAACTTCTCTTTTCACTTTATACATACTTAGATCATTTCATTGAGAAGTATAGGCCTGTTACAAACTTGTTTATCTGCCTAGTTGCACCACTTTAGTTTTACACTGTTTATCATCAGATGCTTCTAGGTTAGAAACCTTTAGACTTAGGCCTTCGGTTTATTTTCTGCTGCGTAGTATTTTTGAGGTGCGTTGGGTATTGGGAACAGGCCATTGATTCGAAAGAATTTTTAAGGCGCCCATTCACCCCCCTCTGGTCGCTACTTTCGGTCCTACAAGTGGTATCAGAGCGAGGTTAGGGTTTTTCCATACCTTAACCGGTTCTAAACCCCAGTAGTGACTATGACGTCTCCTGGCAAGGTCCCGTCCTTGGAAGCCTATGGCTATAATTATTGGAAGACTCGCATGCGAGCCTATCTCATGAGCCAGGGTTCGGACATATGGGACATTTGCGTTCACAGCACGTTTGTCATTCTGCCAGTTACTGAGCAAGGTACTGCTGGTATCATTGCTCAGCATCTGAGCAACAGTAAGGCTGTGAACATTTTATTTTCTGGTTTAGGTCCCACTGAATTTGAGCGAGTGAGTCATCTCTCCACTGCGAGAGAGATCTGGGCTACCCTCAAGGCACACCATGAGGGAACAGCACAGGTCAAGGCTCGGCTCTATCAGACCTACCGGCGTGAATATGAGAACTTCACACAGAAGCCGGGTGAATCTGTTGAGGCTTTGTTTGGTCGCTTTCAGTCGATCATTAACAAGCTTCGGGACAACAAGGCTGAGGGTGCTCAGTTAGTCTCAGATCATGAGCAGGCGCTCAAGGTTCTTCATACCTTGGACCCAAAGATCTGGGAGATCAAGGTATCATCTATCGTTGAGAGTACTTCTTACGATACCTTGACCATTTCTGAGCTGTTTAGCAAGCTGAAGGCCACTGAGGTAGATATCCAGTTGAGATCAAATCTCACTGGCTCTGGATCAAAATCTCTGGCCCTTGCTACACCTTCTGTTGATCCCTCTGCTGTGAGCTGTGCTGGGTTCTCTTTGATGTCTATCACTGAGGACCAGCTTGAGTTGTTGGGAGATGATGATTTGTGTCTCTTTAACAACCGGGTGCGCCGTGTCTATGATAAAAGAATGTTCAAAAGACACGGCACAAAATCCGGATGCTTTGAATGTGGTGATCCAGGACACTTCATCGCCGACTGCCCCAAGCGCAGTGGATACAAGAAGGGCGCCGGCAGCAGCTTCCACGACTCCGGCAAGCATGAGAGCCCCTCCTTCAACAAGGGCAAGCCGAAGACTCGGTTCTTCAAGAAGGCCCTGAAGGACTATCGGCGAGAGAACAAGAAGCGCGACAAGGCCTTCTTCGCCGAGATGGAGAAGAGCTACTCCAAGAGATCCACGTCTTCTTCCTCTTCATCGAGCTCAAGTGATGAGGAGATCACCATCAAGAAGGGGGAAGGACAAGGACGATCCGGCGGGCCTCTACTTCATGGCTTTCGGAGACAAGCCGAAGAGCCGCTCACACCAGCGCCGAAGATCCCGCAAGAGCTTCTGCTCCATGGCTCTTGGGGATAGAGAAGAAAAGAGCTCCTCCGACGACTCCGACGACGACGATAGCAAGGTATCATCTTATGAGCGCGAAATTGTTGATTTACTTGAGAGCAATCGTCAGGAGTTGAAGTATCGGGAGAAACTGCTTAGGGGGGCTAAGAAAAGGATAGACGAGTTAGAAAGTGAGCTTGCCGTGGCCAACGGTAGGATTGAGAGTCTATCCTCTTCCCCTTGCTTGGGTGATAGCAGTGAGTGCCCGAAGTGTGAGGTGCTTCTGTGTGACCTGTCGACTTTGAAGTCCAGGTACACAGAAAGGGTTGATGAGAGGGACGCTTTGGCCACTGAGCTTGAAAGCGCTCAGCAGGAGCTGAAAGATGCTAAGGCCACTGTCGTCGCACCCTGTGTTGATTGCCCATCTCATCTAGCTGCCTTAGCTGAGCTGAAATCCAAGGGCAATGAGCATTTGGGTGATTTGGAGAGGTTGAGAGCTGAGCTTGCCCAGACTAGGCTAGAGCTTGAGACACTGTCAGTTCCACCCACTGTTTGTGAGAACTGTCTGTCTCTTAGAAAGGAGTTGATTAAGCTAAAAGCCGGAAAGTCTGTCCAAGTAGAGAGTGAGTGTGAGACCTGCTTGTCTCAGGTGGAGGTTCTAGCTTCCTCGAGAGAGGAGCTAGCAGATTCTCAGAATGAGAACTTTTACCTCCGTTCTATCCTGAGTTGGATCAGTGCCAGAGAGCCACAGCTTGGCATGATGATCTAGCAGTTCAAGAGGAAGGATGGGTTTGGAGTAGGTTACACCTACACCAAGGCTGACTTTGAGAGTGCCCTCAGCCGGGCAGTGGAGTAGAGTAAAATGACTCCAGAGCAGAGGTATCCCAAGACTCACTCCACTGAGTCTTCTCAGGCTTGTCAGCCCAAGGATGGAGTGATCCATGAACCACCCAAAGCTCCACCCAAGAAGCCTGTCTGGTTTCCTAAGCCCAAACACCTCCACTCTTCTCTAGACTCTCTTCCTGGACTCTCTCAGCCCAAGAAAACCACACCAAACACTACCAAGCCCAAGAACCCCAAGCCTCAACCACATCCCAAGAAGCCTACCTATCATTGTGAGTATTGTCAGAGAGACGGGCATCTTGCGGAGTTTTGCTTCAGGAGGAAGCGGGTTGAGAGAGCAGAGAGGGCTCGTAGTGATCAGGTGCAGTTCTACCAGCAGGGTGGTAGACTGCGTGTTCCTCGGCACGGGGAGAGGCTGGAGGCCAGGCCGCGTCGTGTAGGTGGTGGTAGAGGAGACGGCTTTCTTGCCCGTGCTCCAGTTGGTGGTGTTCGTTCCGGCAGAGTTCCAGACCGTGTTGGCTACAGTTCTGGACCTCGTGGCCGCAGGGTTAGGAAGGACCGTGGACCGCGTTTTGAGCCGCGTTTTGGTCCAAACTCTTTTGATGGTTCTCGCTTTCCATCTTTTGAGCAGATGGCTCGACACTGGTTTAGCTCTTTTGCTAAACCTGGTGCCGGACCATTTGCTCCCACTTACAGACATTGATTGTGCAGGACCGGGGACTGGAGGACGTTTGGATCATGGACTCAGGATGCTCTCGCCACATGACGGGACATCGCAGATGGTTCTCTAGTCTCACTCCCCCGAGCTCCAAAGAGTACATCACATTCGGGAACAGCGGTCAAGGGAAAGTAAGTGGCATAGGATCAATCAGCATCTCAGATCATTTCTCTTTAAAGAATGTTGCTTTGGTCAAAAATCTGAACTTTAATTTAATCTCTGTTTCGCAACTTCTTGAGGATGGTTTGGAAGTGCGGTTTAAGAAGGGCAATTCTTCTGTGGTTGATTCTAGAGGGTCTTTGGTTTGTCAGATTTTACCCTTCGGTAAAGTTTTTCGAATTGACTTCTCTAGTTCTTTTGGCCCTTCTCGCTGTTTGATTGCTGGATCTTCTTCTGAGCTCTGGAAGTGGCATAGGAGGTTAGGTCATTTGAGTTTTGATCTGCTAGTCAGGTTAAGCTCTATGGACCTCATCCGAGGATTGCCCAAGCTTAAAATGGAGAAGGATCTAGTTTGTCATCCCTGTCGTCATGGGAAAATGGTTGCCGCTTCTCACTCACCTGTGACTCAGGTGATGACTACGTATCCAGGCGAGCTTTTGCATTTGGACACTGTAGGTCCAGCTCGGGTACGCTCAGTCGGTGGGAAGTGGTATGCACTTGTGATTGTTGACGACTTTTCTCGTTTCTCGTGGGTTTTCTTTTTGGAGTCTAAGGATGAAACTTTTCAATTTGTCCATGACCTGATTTTGAAGCTGAAGAATGAGAACAATGGTCGGATGCGAGCAATTCGCTCCGACAACGGCTCAGAGTTCAAAAACTCTCAGTTCGTCAGCTTCTGTGGTGATCAGGGTCTGGACCATCAGTTTTCTTCTCCTTACACTCCCCCACAGAACGGCGTTGTGGAACGAAAGAACCGCACGCTAGTTGAGATGGCCAGGACGATGCTCGATGAGCACAGGACTCCTAGGCATTTTTGGGCTGAAGCCATGAACACGGCTTGCTATCTAGCCAACCGCATTTTTCTTCGAGCTTACATTGGTAAGACATCATATGAGTTGCGGTTTGGCAGACAGCCCAAGGTAAGCCACTTGCGAGCTTTTGGCTGCAAGTGCTTTGTGCTCAAGAAGGGAGGGCATTTAGGACAAATTTGAGTCTCGTTGCTGGGATGGTATTTTTCTTGGATATGCATTGCATTCTCGAGGCTTCCGTGTTTGGAACCTCGAATCCCAGCTGCTTGTCGAGACATGTGAGGTTTCTTTTGACGAGTCCTTGCCTTCTTTGACTCCTTCTTTTGAGCTTTCTGGTGATGATGAGCTCGGAGAGTCCATCTTCGAGGAAGATGAGGATACTCCAGCTGCTGTTGAGGGCGGGCCTTCTGCACCCCCCGCAGAGCCCACACCTTCTGTGACTTCGACTGATGATGAAGGCGGACCTCTGATCACTTCTTCCACTTCGATCGAGCCCCTTCAGTCGAGTCCAGAGGTGCCAGCTGCTGACTCCGGTGAGGTGACTTCAGATCACCAGGGAACCCGAGCAGTTCAGCGTGACCATCCCTCAGAGCTCATCATTGGTGATTTGTCTGAGAGAACATTGCGTTCTTCTGCCTCTCTTGCTGTGTTTGCTGAATCTGCATTTGTTGCATCTTTTGAGCCCAGAGACATTTCTCATGCTCTCTCTGATTCTAATTGGATTAATGCCATGCAAGAAGAGCTTGAGAATTTTGTCCGCAATCGGGTTTGGACATTGGTTGAGCCGCCACCAGGATGCAACCCCATAGGCACAAAATGGGTATTCAAGAACAAACAAGGTGAAGATGGGGTTGTGGTGTGCAACAAGGCTCGACTAGTTGCCCAGGGTTATTGCCAGAAGGAAGGTATTGACTTTGAGGAAACCTTCGCTCCTGTGGCCCGTCTTGAGTCCATTCGTATTCTTCTAGCTTTTGCCGTTTCAAAGGGTTTTAAGCTTTTTCAAATGGACGTTAAGAGTGCTTTTCTGAACGGGTTCATAGAGGAGGAGGTATATGTTAGGCAACCCCCCAGGTTTTGAGAACCCTAAGTTTCCTCGACATGTTTTTAAGTTGCATAAAGCTTTATACGGGTTGAAGCAAGCCCCTAGGGCTTGGTATGACCGGTTGAAGCAATTTTTGTTGGGGAAGGGCTTTGTGATGGGTTCTGTGGACAAAACTCTTTTCTTGCTCAGGGATGCTTCAGATTTCTTAGTCGCTCAGATTTATGTGGACGATATTATCTTTGGCGGTACTACTGATTCTCTTGTGTCCAAGTTTTCTGAGCAGATGCACAGTGAGTTTGAGATGAGCCTCATGGGTGAACTTAAGTACTTTTTAGGGCTCCAGATCAAGCAGACCAAGGACGGCACTTTCATCCACCAAGGTAAGTATACTCGTGACATGCTTAAGAAATTTGACTTTGGTGGTGAATTGAAGCCGCAGATGACCCCGATGGGTACTTCCGGGGGTCTGGACAAGGATGAGAGCGGTGTCAAGGTCAATGAGAGAGAGTTTCGAGGGATGATTGGTTCACTGTTGTACTTGACGGCAACAAGACCGGACATTCAGTTCGCCGTGGGACTTTGCGCGCGTTTTCAGTCTTCACCACGCGTGTCTCACCGGCAAGCTGTCAAGCGCATTTTCAGGTATCTCACCTATGCGCCTGATCTTGGTCTTTATTATTCAGCATCATCGTCACTTGATTTATCTGGCTTTTCGGACGCTGACTTTGGTGGGTGCCGGTTGGATTGCAAGTCGACTTCCGGTACTTGCTAGTTTCTTGGTTCTTCCCTTGTATCTTGGTCTTCTCGAAAGCAATCTGGAGTTGCTCTTTCGACCACAGAGGCTGAGTATGTAGCTGCTGCTAGCTGCTGCTCACAGTTGGTTTGGATGATTTCCACTCTACGAGACTTTGGGTTGTTCTTTCCTACCAGGGTTCCATTGTTTTGCGACAGCACTAGTGCTATTAGTGTAGGGAAAAACCCATGTCTTCATTCAAAAACCAAACATATTGATGTGCGCTTTCACTTCTTGCGGGATCAATATGAGAAAGGTGTCATTGACCTTGTTCATGTTGATACCCATCATCAGTTGGCTGACATTTTTACCAAACCCCTAGATCAGTCTACATTTGAGCGTTTACGAGGGGATTTGGGTGTTGTGTATCCTTTCTAGGATATTTTGCGTCAGTTTTCTTTCTTCCTTACTCTTTTCTTGAGTCTTTTTGTGTGTGTTCATATCATACATCTTCACATATCACACTTTTGAGCTTGCTTCTGTTATATGATTGAACTGCTTTACTTATTCTAGCAGGTACATGCTTTTGATTACTTGTCGATGATCATGCTTTTGCTTCAGTTCAAATGATATGTCTGATATCTGTCATATGCATGGCTTTTACGCTTTCAACTTGAAAACTGTTCACCATTGCTTCTGGTAACTAGCATGTGTCGGCTGAGTGCTTTTGTTATCTGTTGCATGCCTTGTAGCCAGTTCATCACATAGATGCAGATATGCAACTTGGACATCTTTATGCTTTTAACATGGAAAATGTGCTATCCCAATGATAAAAATCAAAAATGAATGAAAATTCCATGCCTTTTTATGCTTAAGTTGAAAAGATCCAAGTGGGTTTGCTTTGTCGCATTGCACTGTTCTGGACTGCGTACCATTGCACTTTGGTATGAACTAGGACACTGTAGTGTTTGCCAAGACCAATGTCTTAAGCTTCTGATGGTCCAGTTCTGGCCTAGGCTTGACTTGGTCGGTTAGCATAAGGTTTGACATGCAAATAACCCTTGGCACAAATGACAAAGGAAAATGAAAAAGCCTGAACTTTAAAAAGATACCAAGTTTGCTGAAGCACTTTGTTTTGAATGACGCTTATCTTGGTAGATATCAGTTAGCTTCTGCATCTCATGCTTTACCTTGCTGGGTTACTCAAAAATGTGGTGATGCTTTTGTTTGCAAAAACTGAAAAATGCGTGCTAAATGACTTTCTTTCGATATCATCTCTTGCACTGATCATGCCATGTGTCTTAGACAGTATCTCTTTTGCTATACCTGTTAGATACTGTATTTGCAGTCAATCATATCTGAGAAGCATGCTTTATTCACTCCACCTGCACCCCAGTTGCATTCACTGCATATTTTGAGGGGGAGTTGCCTTTCAGGGGGAGTCTGTGTCTCTTTTTGAGTGCTTGATGAGTTCACTTGTCAACAAGGGGGAGAAAATTTGGGATCAGAGTTTAAGGGGGAGTTCTTACTCTATTGATATCCTTGTTGTTCTGAAGTCGCACTCATTTTGAGCTTTTGTGTTTTGGTTAACCATAATGACCGTTTCTTGCTTTTTGTTGGCTTTTGGTCATTAGGGTTAAACTTTTACCTTATTTTTCTTCTTCTTTGTTTTCTTGTATTTTGTTTTCGTGTTTCCACACTTGTTCGCAGATGCTGAAGAGCTGAGAATTGAGGAGTGTTGACAATGCACTCATCAAGGGGGAGATTGAGGAGCCATGCTGAATAGCGTGGGCCTCATGGCTCCAGAAGTGATGAGTCATTGTCAACGATAGTCAAAGAGGACTGTAGAAGAAAGGAGATCTGCTGTTTCATGGGCCGCGTGTGACTCAGGTACACGGGCAGCGAGCGACTGTCGGGCAGAGGAGGCTGCGAAGTCGGGCTGGCCCAATCCGGGTGCATGGGCCAGAAGCAGTAGAAGACCCACTGGGCTGTTGACCAGGACTGACTCAGGTACACGGGCGGTGAGCGATTGCCGGGCTGAGAGAGCTGCGGGGTCGGGCCGGCCCAATCCGGGTACCTGGTGCAAAGCTGGTGGAGGCTTTGTCAGTTTCGGCGTAAAACTGACAACCGTTGAGTCTGTATCCGACTGTCCAGAAGAGTAGCTTCAGGATATGTCATCTGTTACTCTAGGCCCACAGTCAGTCAGTTGTGTCTGTAAAAATACCTAAGGGTAGTAGAGTCTTTTTCTGTATTTTTGAGTCTGTAAAACCCTAAGGGGCTGGTAGAATATTCCTAGTGTTGGGCTGCCTATAAATAGCACCCCAATCCCTAGGGTTTGGACAACCCCTTTGTGCTGAAATCAAATCCACCTTTTTGGGTCACTTTGTCTCCTCTCTCCTGTGTGCGCCGCCAGGGCTTTCCTCTCCCTGTTCTTGCATTCTTTTGGCTCAAATCTTTTGGATGCATTTAATCTTTGAACACTGGTGAATTTATTGCTTGCATTTTGTTCGGTTTGGGGAGTTATTGCCTTACCTACGGGCTGCTGAATTTATTCTTGAAGAGAAGCTTCTTCGGCTGGGTGTGTTCTTTACGGTGGTAGTACTAGTTCTTGCTGTTGCAAGTAGTACTGCTTTACTGTAGCTACAGTGTTCGGCTGCAGCTTTTCACCTTCTATCGCCCAGCTTTTTGATCGAAGCTGACAGTCTCTTTTGCCTTTTCCTGGTGTGTCTGGCGAAGCTCGGTTCCGTGCGAAGCCCCTCAACTCCGTGAGGCAGGCTCCGATCGAACCTCTTTAAAGGCTTCGCTCAGACTTCTAACTTCGGTTTTTGTGTCTGAGTTGCTAGATTCGAAGTTCCTCCTGTATGGACAGCATCGCATACTTCGAACTAGCATACTCCGAATCTATCTGTTCGAAGCGCACACTTCATTAGGTTTCGAAGTTGGGTTCGAAGTTTGTCTGTTCTGATAGACTTCGCTTGGATTTCTTTGTGGCGTGTCTGCCTTCGTTTCTCCTCCTGAAGCATTCCATATTCGAAGATAGAGTGTAGGCTTCGGACTTGATTTTCTGTCACGTGACAGACTTCGCTTCTTTGTTCGAAGGTTGTTCGTTTGTGTGTTGTGTTCGAAGTTTTCAGTTCGAAGGTTGTGCTTCGAAGCTCTCGGTTCGAAGTTGTGTTCGAAGTTGTGTCTTCGAAGTGCATACTTCGAAGCAGGCTCCGGCACTGTCTGACTTCGCTCCGAAGCTCTTGATTCGAGTCTGTGTTCGAAGTCCTGTCCTCGAAGTTCACACTTCGAACCAGGCTTCGACACTATTTTACTTCGCTCCGAAGTACTCTTCGCTTCTTACCACTTCGAACTAGGCTAGACAGTGTCACCTTCGGCATTTCGGACAGACTCCGTCACCATCCTCCGAAGCAGACTTCGACGTGCGAAGGGGGCTTCGCCAAGTACCGAACAGGAGACAACTTTGGACAGTAACTTCTCTTTTCACTTTATACATACTTAGATCATTTCATTGAGAAGTATAGGCCTGTTACAAACTTGTTTATCTGCCTAGTTGCACCACTTTAGTTTTACACTGTTTATCATCAGATGCTTCTAGGTTAGAAACCTTTAGACTTAGGCCTTCGGTTTATTTTCTGCTGCGTAGTATTTTTGAGGTGCGTTGGGTATTGGGAACAGGCCATTGATTCGAAAGAATTTTTAAGGCGCCCATTCACCCCCCCTCTGGTCGCTACTTTCGGTCCTACACCAGGGGCTTTATTGGCCCACAATAACAGCTGATGCGGAGAGCTTGGTCCGCACTTGTCAAGGATGCCAGTGGATGGGTCGACGGAGTCATCGCCCACCAACAGCTCTTCAAGTCATTGCTCCGGTATGGCCTATGGCCAGATGGGGTATGGATCTAATTGGTCCCTTTCCGTTAGCAAAGGGAAATCTGAAATTCGCAGTGGTAGCTATTGAATATTTTTCTAAGTGGGTAGAAGCAGAGCCCTTAACAGCTATCACTTCGAACAATGTACAGAAATTCTTCTGGAAGAACATTATTTGCCGGTTCGGAGTGCCTAGATATCTCACAGTTGATAATGGAACACAGTTCGACGCAGAACCCTTCAGGAAGTTTTGCGAAGACCTAGGCATTCAACTATGTTTTGCTGCAGTGAGACATCCTCAGTCGAATGGAGCCGTTGAGCGAGCCAATGGAAATATTTTATCAAGGCTAAATCGAAGAATAGTAGGATTATCAAAGGGACTGTGGACCGAAGAGCTTCCGAAGATTCTGTGGTCCATTCGGACTACGCAAACAAGGTCCACAGGTTTTACTCCGTTCAGACTGCTATTCGGAGATGAAGCTATGACTCCAACGGAGCTCAAAGGGGGATCATTTCGCAGCACCGAACCAGACATCGAAGAAGAAAGACAAGCTTCGTTATATTTGTCAGAAGAAACAAGACTTCGAGCTGTAGCTAATTTATCAAAGTATCACCAGCAGACGAAGACTTGGTATGACCCGAAGGTTAAGCTCAGCGAGTTAAGGCCGGGTCATCTTGTTCTACAAAGCATTATAGCACCAGGGAAGTTAGGCAATAAATGGGAAGGTCCATATCTAATTGTCCGCTCAGGGCGCCCTGGTTCATTCAAATTAGCTAATTTAGAAGGTGAAGAGTTAGCACATACTTGGCATGCGGAGCACCTAAAGCGATACTTCGCATAAGGGCTCCTTGTAATTCGCTTGTAATCACCTCTAAATTAATAAAGCATACACCCTGATAGTTGCCTTCCCCTCATACACTCCCAGCTTCCCGAGCGGACGCGCTGGAACCGTGGGGTCGACTGAGAGGGAAGTGTCTTTAAGCTGGGCTGTATTTCCGGACTTCGTACCCATAAAGTCGAAGCCTCCGGTGTGGTGGCTGAAATCCATCCGGAGCCCAAGCCACGGCTTGTAGGCATCCGTAAAAGAGCCAATACCACATTCTACGGAGTCCAAGCCATTGGCTGGTAGACTTCCGTAAAAAGAGCCGAAGGTGGCCAAAATCCGCGGAGTCCAAGCTGCAGCTTGCAGACATCCGTAAAAAGAGCCGAAGGTGGCCAAATTCTGCGAAGTCCAAGCCATTGGCTGGTAGACTTCTGCAAAAATAGCCGAAGGTGGCTACTATTATACGGAGTCCAAGCCATTGGCTGGTAGACATCCGTAAAAAGAGCCAAAGGTGGCCAAATTCTGCGAAGTCCAAGCCATTGGCTGGTAGACTTCTGCACAAATAGCCGAAGGTGGCTAAAGCAAAACAGCATTTGAGCCATGAGCTTCGAATGTCTGTTCATATAAGTCCAAAGTGACAAAATTCTTTAAGACACTAAAGTGTCCTGGAAGTTATCTCAATTGATTTCTTTCATTAAACAAAGGTACCAAGTTACCATTCTTCTGACTACAAAAAGTCGAAGACATTTCATAAGATTTCAAAAGATCTTTAAATGACAGAGGGGCTCCGAACCCCCAAAAAATTGTACTCCGAAGTTTTTTCTTTGCGCATAACCATCTTTGAATACAGTTCGAAGTTGCTTATACCCAAAGAGGGGCTAGTAAATATGGAGACAATTTTAAATCGGCATTCATTATTGAAATAAATATATTTACAGATTACATTATGAAAAATTGGTATCTATACCAAGAAGGAATCGGAGACCTCTTCGATCCCGAGAGCTAGGGGTGGAACGACTAGTTCCAACATCGGAAGTTCTAAGAACTTTACGTTTAACTCTCTTCCTCCCCTTCGAAGCTCTAAAATCCTTCTGCTCTTGTTGAAGCTCGGCCCAAGTTCGAAGCCGCTCGGGGCTTCTTTCCCAGCTTCTAAGATCTTCAGATCTTTTATTTTGGGCTTCACCTTCGTCTTCGGACCAATTAGTGTCTTCAGAAGACGAGGTTTTTGCGTCAATCTCTTTATCCTCCTCTTTAATATAAGACAATACGTCTTTGATTACTTCGGGCGCAATAACGCCGGAGTCATCTCGAGGAATAAGAAATCGAGGACGCTTATAACTCTTTAGAAGTTTGAAGGTGTTCCACAATGAGCGAACTTCGCTGTTAAACTCTAACACTTCGATATCTTCCATAAGAGGCAAAGCATAAAAATATGACAAACAAGACTTTCATTGATAAATGTTTACAAGCATAAAGCTTTACATGGTTAGGAATCCTAAAATATTCCTAAACCTGCGGGTTCGAAGGAGGTTGACTGCTCGAGGCTTGGCTCCGAACTTGCTTCTGGCGTTGGCCTTCATCAATCCAAGCCTTGATCGCAGATCGACCTTCGGCTCTCCATGAAGTTTGAAAGGCTCGCCAGGCGGCAGCCACGCCTTCGGAAGGAGTCAAAAGTCTCGCGTCGTCGAAGATGATGGAGCCCTCTGCGCTCGGAGTAATTATTCGGCCCAAATCCTCATAGTAACGAAGTAATCCAAGGGCAGACACTTGTCCGGAGAGTTCTCCATAACGCATGCCTGCCGTCTTCATTTGCTTCGCTGCTCCTTGGATCCTCTTTAACCGGCGCAGCAGAGTCACATTGTCATCCGAAGGTAGTGATCCAGTAGTACCGAAGTACTCCAAGACACCTAACATCTGTTCGATGACCTCCGAAGCCACCTTCTCAGACTTAAGCCTTTCCTCAATAAGCGCATCCTTGGCCGAAGTCGTTTCTGCTAAAACTCCGGAGATTCTAGCGTTCTCCGTAGTCAAAGCATTCTTTTGAGTCCGGAGTTGGCCAGCCTCTTCTTGTAGTCTTACAAGTTCGGACCCCTTAGCAGCATCCTCCGTCCGCAGTCTCTCAACCTCTGCTCGAAGCACAATTCTTTCCGCTTCGAGCTCTTTCTTCGCAGCCTCCAAGCTTTGCCTAGCCCTTCGCTCTGCTAGTATCACGTTATCCATCTGAGCTACTCGACCTTCGGAGAAGTTAAAATTTCTTTGAAGAGCTTCGTTCTCTTCCCGAAGTTGAGCAATTTCATTTTCGCTCGATAAAGCCGCAGCGCGGGCTAAGACTGCTTGCTAAGAAAAAAGAAAAACTGAAATAAGAAATTATTCATATATAATTTGCTATTCGGTTCGAAGATGCTTTATACCTGATAAGCTGCTCTTTCTACAGCAAGGTTAAGCTCCTGGCCCTTCGCTCTGCTTAAAAGGGCTACCAGTTCTGTTTCCCCGACTTTGCGACTGGCTTGACCCAAAGGTTTAACCAAAGTCCCAAGTCCGGTTTTCTCCTCCAAAAAAGGAGTTATGAGAGGAAGCATTTCTGAAGCCTTCTGATCAGCTCTGCTTAGCGAAGGTCCGGTGAGTTCTTCCGAGGCCCTTGGAACTTCTGAAGATGGCCCCCCCTCAGTTGATTCACTTTCATCTGTTGACTCAGATGAAGTCGATCCTTGAGTAGGGAGAGGCTCTATGTGTCTTTTACCTCTTCCAGGCCCTTGTTGAGTAATCTCCGGGTGTGGCTCCGAAGTTGTCGAATGCCTTTGAATTATATCTTCGTGAGGTACTTCGACAACAGGAGGCTCTGCAAAAACAAAAATATTATACATTGTATAATTTTACATAAATTGATAAGAATTATGCGAATTTTACCTTCGACATTCTCCGGATGATCGAGCACTGGACTAATCGGAGGATCAAAAGTGAAGTCATCATCTGACTCCGCAGTTAGATTCTCCGCTGTCGGAGCATCTCCGTGAGTAGTCCTTTCCTCCACAACCGAAGTTGCAGGAACTTCGACTTCCTCTTCACCCATAGGGGCTTCGATTTGTTCCTCTTGGGTATCCGGAGCTCTTACTTCTTCGATGTTGGCTTGGGGCTCCGGTATACCTGCAGTATCTTCAATGTGAATACTTCGTTGAGCTGCATCTTCATCAATTAATTTCACTAATAATATACCTTCATCTTCTTTAGAACCAGAGATTGAGGTTCTTGAGCTTGAAGGCGCAGGATCCGAAGGTGCGAGATTTTTTGGCTTCCGAGCCACCTTCTTCACCGGAGTCTTTGCGGAGCTAGAAGCTCCGGCTTCAGCCACTCTTTTCTTGGGTCCTTTCTCTTGAGGCACCCAGTCCATCAGAGGGGGCGGAGTTAACTCCAACATTCCCCATACTCTGTTAAATCGCTCCCAACTTCCGACTAATTTGATTCGCCATTCTTTTTCCGACGGAGTTGGAGCACCCAGAATCTTCTCTGAAGCCCTTACGATTTGCTCTGAAGTAATAGGGGCTGAAGAAGCTAAAAAATAACTCGAGTTAGTCTTTCTTCGAAGTAAATATGTACAATGTATGTTGGTTTCGAAGTTACCTGCAGGGCTCGAAGTATAATTGATTTTGCGAAGACCGCCTTCGGAGTCATCTTCGAAGATGATAGGCCAGTTGGCCATCAGTGGAGGAATTTGAAGACCGATGAATTCTTCAGCCAAGTCTCGCATACTGAGCCTTCGGCTAACTTTTTCAAGCAGGTTCAGACGGGCTTCGAGCTGGCCTTCGTCAGGTTGCACTAAGGCTTCCTTCCGGAATTGGATTTCTTTGAGGGGCCCAGCCAGAGGACTGCTCGCTCCGACTTCGGCATAAAACCACCTCAGGACCCAATCGGTGTACCATCTAGCATTGATGGCCTTAGCAGGGAATTGCAGAGCATATTCATCACGAAGCCTAAAATTAATGCTTCCGAAGGCAACCACCACTTTCTCACCTCCGGAGCCTACGAAGGTCTTCGGCTGACAAGTCGCTCTATGAAGTGCAGCAAAGATTTCTGCCCTCCCCTCACAACCTTCGGCTCTCAGCGCCCACTCGAAGATAGCTAATCTAGCTACTGCATTCGGAGATAGTTGGGGGAGGGTTACATGAAACAGGTCAAGTACTTCGGCCAAGAAATCCACAGCAGGGAGGCCCAAGCCTGCTTCGAAAAAAGCTTCGAATACTACGACCTCTCCGGGTCTTGGTGATGGAATCGATTCTTTGCCCGGCTTCCGAATCATAACTCCATTACTAATCTTTCCCCCTGCTGTGATTGCCAAAGATTCTCTCTTGCAGGTAGAAGGCCCCAACTCAAAAGACTGATCCAAGTATTTAGTCGAAGGTGGGCACAGACCTTGGTCATCGGGGATTTGGGGATTTCTCCCCCCTGCCGCCATGGATGTTGCCGCCTGCATCGAGGGTGCCGCCGCCAATGTCGCCGCTGCTGCTGCTGCGGCTGCCTGTTGCCGAGCCAAAGCCGAAGGAGGCGCAGATCCCTTGGTCTTCACCATTACGATCGCTCGATTACTTTGAAGAAATGGAGGCTAGGGCTCAAGAACTCAAAGGCTAGGGCTCAAGAACTCAAGGGGCTCACAAAGCTTTTGACTGAGAGAAAGCGGTGAAAAGGTAATCGGGTAAGTTTTGGGCTCTCTATTTATAGCCTAAATGTTCCGTTTGTTACCGTCTTAGTTCTGCCCTTTCGCATTCTCGCCTGTTATTTTCCTCCGAAAATAACGCACTGTATAACTTCCGTTAGAAGAAATAGGCTAACGGCTATTTCTTCTAAGTCTGGAAAGTCTTCTGTCTTTTTAAATATACTTCTAAGTTACTTCGAATGTAACTTCTTCGAATACCAATCCGAAGCATATATCTCCACATAGTTCGGAGATGATATAAATCTGTTAACCCCTACGCATGATTACTTTTCTTGCGTATACTGCTCTCCTAAACGTTACAGGTTGAACGGAGAAGCGTATTCGAGGGGCTACTGTTGGGGGAAAATATCTCATCTTCGGGGTTAAGGCCAAAGCAGCATAAAGACAGTCAACCAGTTCGAAGATTGTCCGAAGATCATCTTCGAAGATGCTCAGAACCTTGTTCGAAGCCCGAAGACAGACACAGGTTCGAAGTATGTCTTCGAACTAAAGCCCTTCAAGATCTTTTCTGCCAGCTAAGATGGAAGACTTATCTTCTTTCTTATTAGATTAGTCTTTTACCATTTTAGCCCTATTAAGGAAACCGAATAGTTTCCTTAATGTCGGTTGTAATAGAGGGGTAAATAGGTCTTTTCCTTAATGTTTAGGCCTATAAATACCCCCCATTTCACCCTGTAATAGGGACCGAATACAAGTGATTCAATACACACTTTCAAACTATTCTAAGCTATTATCCTTTCGGAGGCTTAGAACAGTTTGCTTCACAAACACTTCGTTTGTTAGTTTCTTTTCTACAGAAACTTGTTAGCGTAATCTTTTACGCCAACAACTCCATTACTAATTTTTCCCCTTGCTGTGATTGCCAAAGACTCCCTCTTGCAGGTAGAAGGCCCCAACTCAAAAGATTGATCCAAATACTTCGTCGATGGTGGGCACAGACCTTGGTCATCGGCGATTTGGGGATTTCTCCCCCCTGCCGCCATGGATGTCACCGCCGGCATCGGAGGTGCCGCCGCCAACGCTGCCGCCGCTGCTGCTGCGGCCGCCTGCTGCCGGGCCAAGGCCGACGGAGGTGCAGATCCTTTAGTCTTCACCATCGCGACCGCCGGATTGCTCTGAGGAAATGGAGGCTAGGGCTCAAGAACTCAAGGGGCTAAAAAGTTTTTGATTGCAAGAACGCGATGGAAAGGTAACCAGGTAACTTCTAGGCCTTCTATTTATAGCCTAGACTTCACTTTCTTACCGTTATTCCTTTTACGAAATTATCGCTTGCTACAGTTTCCGTTAGAAACAGAAACTTAACGGCTATTTTCTCTAAGTCTAAAAGACTTTCGAACTTCTTGAGTCGGTTCTAAGATAGTTCGAAAAGCAATTACCTTAAGACTGATTCGAAGTTCATATCTTCATGCATTTCGGAGATAAAATAAAAACCAATAACCCCTATGTTTGGTTATCTTTTCCTTCCGTATACTGCTCTCCTAACGTTACAGGTCAAACGGAGAAGCGTATTCGAGGGGCTACTGTTGGGGGAAAATATCTCATCTTCGGGGTTATTGCCGAAGCAACATAAATGCAGACAGCGGATTCGAAGGTTCCCAGACGATCATCTTCGAAGATATCCGGAACCAAGTTCGAAGTACGAAGATAGGCATTGGTTCGGAGTACATCTTCGAACTAAGGCCCTCCAAGATCTTTTCTGCCAGCTAAGATGGAAGACTTATCTTCTATCTCATTAGATTAGTCTTTTACCATCTTAGCCCTATTAAGGGAACCGAATAGTTTCTATTATGTCGGTTGTAATAGAGGGGTAAATAGGTCTTTTCCTTAATGTTTGGGCCTATAAATACCCCCCATTTCACCCTGTAATAGGGACCGAATACAAGTTATTCAATACACACATTTGAACTTTTCTAAGTTATTATCCTTTCGGAGGCTTAGAACAGTTCTCTTCACAAACACTTCGTTTGTTAGTTTCTTTTCCACAGAAACCTGTTAGCGTAATCTTTTACGCCAACAATCCATATAGGCTTTGACATTTCGGCGTATCTAGTGACCTAGAGCCTTAACTATAAGACGTGAGAAGGTGGCTCCAGCATTCCACAAGCCAAAAGGCATTTGAACATAACAAAATACTCCGGAGGGAGTTATAAAACTCGTCTAGGCTTTGTCTTCGTGCTTTAGCCAGACCTGATGATAACTGGAGTATGCATCCAGGAAACTTAATAATTCAGGGCCAGCCATAGAGTCCACAAGCTGATCTATTCGGGGCATAGGGTAGGGGTTTCGCAGGCATGCTTTATTCAGTGACGTGAAATCAATGCACATGTGCCACTTGTTGGAGCCCTTTTTCTTGACAAAAACGGGGTTAGCCAACCACTCTGTGTGGGCTACTTCCCTGATAATTCCTGCCCTAAGCAACTTCTCCACCTCTTCCTTATCGAGGTCTGCCCTTTCTATTGATAACTTGCAGAGCCCCTGGCGCACTGGCCTAGCCTTCGGGTTGACAAGCAAACTGTGCTCAATGATGCTCCGGTCAACGCCGGGGATATCTTCGTCAGTCCAGGTGAAGATATCTAAGTTTTCTTTAACTACTTCCTCCAACGAAGTAGATATTTCCGAAGGTAGCCCCTTGTCGAATTGTATTGGATATTCCTTGCCATCTTTTAGGATCATCTTCGTGATCACATCACCTTCCGGGCTTGGCTTTAGAGAAGGGCCCTTCGAGGGGTCTGAGGACCCCAAAGCTTCCTCTGCGTGCTCCAGCACACTATTCACCTGCTGAGGATCCAGAGGTGGACCATGGCCGTACTCCGCTCTTCGAGCTGCAGCATGGTGTCCTGAAATAGTGAGGACTCCACCTTGCATGGTTATTTTGAGACACAAATAGTTATGATGTGCTATAGCTCTGAACTGGTTCAGCATTCCCTTCCCGAAGATTGCATTATAGGCATATGGGGCATCGACGACATCAAAGATAACCTCTTAAACTCTATCCAGGGGGCCCTCTCCGAAGGCAACCTCGAGACCTATCTGGCCGAGGGCATCGAGAGGATGACCTTTGAAACCTTGGAGTGGGCAAGCTGCCGGAAGTAGGTGTCTTCGGGGAATGCACATTTGATCGAAGGCCTGTACGAAGAGTATATCTGTGGAGCTTCCACAGTCCACCAATATCCTTCGAACTTCAACTACCGCTATATCGGCTGAAATAACAAGGGGGTCAGCATGGGGGAATTTCACCCCCACAGCATCATTGGCAGTAAAAGAAATAGGTACATGAGACCACTCAGGCATTTCTGCCGCCGAACTCGAGGTCCCTATGTGCCCTACTTCGCGGACATAGTCTCTTCGCTGCCGCTTCGACATGTTACCGAGGGTTCCCCCTCCGGAGATGGGCAGGACCACTCGCTTGCCACGATCTTGGGGATCCTCCTGCTTCGGCTGTGGCATAATGTTGGCCACCGGGAGTTGCATCGGTGCTTCGGGGTTGCTGGCCCAAGCCACGACTGGCACAAGCTCTGAACGCACTGCTGGAGGGGCTCGGTCCGAAGTACCTCGTCCTAAGTACTCGCCCCGAAGGGTCAATACGGACTTGCAATCTTTCGTGTCATGGCTTTTATTTTTGCCATGCACACAATAGAAGAAGGTTTGATGTCTACCAGCCGTTCTCTCTCGGGGCTTCGAGGTACCAGCCTTGTTAGCTTGCGCCTATTGAAATTTGAAAGGCATCTTCACGGCGGAGGGTGCAATATTTAACACCTCGGAGCAGAAGTGCTTCTTTCCCCGTCTATGATCATTGAAGCGATTATCAAGGAGGGCTTGCGGAGGAGTCGGGACTTCTGGATCCGTCTTCATTTCTCGAAGGGCTGGTGCAGGTGTTACAATTATTCGGAGGCAGCCTTCCTCTGCCTTGGCATACTGTTCGAAGTATGCCATAAGCTATGCTACAGACGACAACGGCTTCCGGTGAAGTTTGCTGAGGAGCTCTGGGTTCAACACCCCTTCGCGCTCCGCATCCACTACTGACGAGGTAGACAAGCCTTTGATCTGAGACTTGGTGTGGGTGAAGCGTGTAAAATACTCCTGAAGGGTCTCCCCGGCTTGCTACTTCACCTAGAACAAACTTCCGGTTGACATTGAGGCTACTAACGTTCCCTTGAAGTTATTCACAAACTTCCTCTTTAGCTGTTCCCATGACTTGATTGATCCTGGCTTTAGAGACCAGAACCATCGGAGAGCCACACCTTCCAGTGCGAGGTGGAAGCACTTCGCCATTGTGTTCCGCACCCCTCCCCTAGCTTCTATTGCCAAGACATACAAATGAGAGAACTCTTCGGGGTCAGACCCACCGGAGTATTTGTGCAACTTCGAGGCCCTGAACCTGGGGTCGAAGGGCACTTTCTGCAAGTTCGGATGCAGTGGAGACTCATCATCGAAGGAAGCATTCTCGGCTTCCTCTGGTACTTGAAGAGCTTCGGGATAATAACCATGATCGTCATCTTGAGGTGTCCCTGGAGCAGTTGTGAAGGCTTGAGAATGAAGTCTATCTACAGCCTCTTGCCTCCACCTTGCTACTTCTTCCTGAAGCCACACTACCTGGGTAGCCGCGTCCTCAGGAAGGTCTTCATCTCCTCCGGAGAGGATCTCCGGGTCTTGGGAACTAGGGTAATTAGTTTGAAGCACTGAGGGAGCTGCTTGGGGACCTCTAGGTGCTCAAGGTTTGATGACCCCTTCGGGAGTTGGTGGAATGACTGAGGGTCTTGCACCGTTGGTCCAGGGGGACCTTCGGGGAGGATCGGTAGCTAGGCTCTGCTTGGGAGGCATGGCTAACGAAGTTAAGGTCCGAAGACCAAAGACTTCGAATGATTTGGGAAGGCGAGAAAAGGCCTTCGAGCTATACTAGGAAGCCCCTTACCGAAGGGTGCGCGGAATCCTGAGACTCCGAAGCTCCCTCCGCAAGTGCTCTTCGAAGTGAAATCAGTGGCAGAGATCTAGCTTTTAGAACTAAGTTCCCCACGGATGGCGCCAACTGTTGGCGTAAAAGATTACGCTAACAGGTTCTCTAAGATTAAGAACCAACAAACAAGAAGTTTGTGAAGCGAACTATCTCAAGCCTCCGAATAGGATAATAGCTCGAAGTAGTTCGAAGTTGTGTATTGAATATCTGAGTATTCGATGCTTATTACAGGGTGAGAAGGGGGTATTTATAGGTAAAAATCTTAATTAAAAGACCTTTTAACCCCTCAGTTACAACTGACATAGTGGAAACTATTTTGGTACCCCTAATAGGGCTAAAATGGTAAAAGACTAAACTAATTAGAAAGAAGATAAGTCTTCTGTCCTTGCAAGTAGTTATCCACTACGGAGATTGGACCTTCGAAGTGTATCTTTGAACGGGAGTCTAGATAGATCTTCTGGACTTGATCACACACCAACCCAGAGATAGGTCTTGGACTTCGGTCTAGTAATTTCCTTTGTCTCATGACCTTGAAGATCCCGGGGATGAAGTATTTTCCCCCAACACTACTCAACCTACTCTACCTCTACCAAAGAAAGATCCTAAGCAGAAACCCAAGAAGTCTGTGAGGTTTGCTCCTGAGACCCATGCTTCTACACCCAAGAGAGTTTATTATTGTTCCTATTGTCAGCGGGTGGGTCATTTGGTTGGGTTTTGCTTTCGTCGTATCAAGGATGAACGACATACTCAGGCGATGAGCTTTCAGGACATGCATTACCCATCTTTAGGTATGCATGAGTATGTTCCTCGCTCTTGACCTGTTTTCGAGGCTCCCTATGCTCTCATGAGAAACTTTGCCCATCGTGGTGTACATCATGCTTCATATGATGCTAGACCACGTGTTAGTGGTTTTGGTCCTCGACAGGTTGGGAGACTTCATCATTTTTCCGGTCCTCGCTTTGTAGGTAGATCGCACATTTTTTCATGATTCATACCCTATGCATAAATAGTCTACTCTTTTACCTGGCTCTCGAATTTTTCAATACTCGATTCCTAGATAGTTTCTTGATCATCCTAGCACTAAGCACTAGAGATTTTCTGGCATGTTGTGAGGGGGAGTTGTGTATCACCGCATAAGCTTCTATCATATGATTAATTGCTTTTACATGTACATGACTTATTATGCCTTTGAAGTATTGTCTTTAATATTGTTGATTATTCTCTTTTCAATATATCTGATAAATGTTTTGAGCATGGCTTTTATTTGTGAAAATTTAAAAATGATCACTGCTTTGTCTGGTAACTAGCATGTATAGGTTGAGTGCACTTGCTATCTTTTACATGCCTTCGTATCTAAGTCCTTTATACTTGGATACAAACGTGCAACTTGAACATCTCAAAAGCTTTACATGAAAATACTGTGATGAAAATAAAATAAAAAATTGATTGATATCCATGATGTTTTGTGCTAAAATTGAAAAGATCTAGGAGGGTTTGCATTGTCGCACTACTTTGTTCTAGACTGCTTACCATAGCACTTTGGTATGAACTGGGACATTAAAGTGTATGTCGAGACCAATGCTTTAAGCTTCTGATGATTTCAACCTAGACTTAGCTTGGTCGGATAGCATAAGGTTGATATGCAAATAACCCCTGGCACTAAAAATAAAAATGAATCATAAAGCTTGACTTAATTGCATAATAAGTTTGTTGAAGCTCCTTGTGTTTGGATTTGCTTATCTTCTTATTATTTGTTAGCTTTTGCATCTCATGTCTTGCAATGTCTAGTATGCTAGTCTGAGTGGTGAAGCTTTTATTTGCTAAAATCTGAAAAAAATTCTTGCTCATGCTTTTGTTTAGATAGTATTCACCTGAGCTTTTATACAGTACTTCTAGACAATATTCAAGGCAAATACTTGTTTTGTACTGTAATTGGAGTTGCCAATGTAACAGAAGCTTGCATTTACACTTCGCTCTCACACCCCTCTTTGCATCATTTTTATCATCTTGATGCTTGCATTGCCAAAGGGGGAGAATGTTTTACATTATGAGCTTGCTTTTGCCAAAGGGGAGAATGTTTTACATGTTTTTGCCAAAGGGGGAGATCGGGGGAGATCTTTTTCAAGTGATATGTTTTGGCTCTTTTCTAAGTTTTTATGGTCACTTGTGTGCTGAACTTGAAACTTTCATCATGTTTCTTTTTGGAGTTGTCAATGCACTCATCAAGGGGGAGATTGTGGAACCAAGTGGGGTCGCACTATGGTTTTTATCTTCATGATGAGTGATTGACAAGTTTGCTCGATCATGGTGTTGAGTGAGTGGTTGTTTGCTTGCACCGATGGGATCGGTGGGTGTGTGGAGATTGTGTGCCGATAGGATCGGTGTGCGTCGTGATTCGTATTTTTGCTTGTCTCATGTGTGCAAGGTGAAGATGTTAGCCAACTGTCAATGATGGGTGATCAAGGGTCAAGTGGGAGCTTCATGATAGAAGATCAAGGAGGCCGGATGAAGTTGGGGGTGATCTTAGGAGTACACGTGGAGATAGAGCAAGATATGGACGAACGGATGATCGAGACAGCGTGTCGACCAAGTCAGCGAAAGGGAGGCCAGTGCAAGTGATCTGGCGGCTCGAGGAAATCGAGAGCGGGAGAGACTTGCTTGCGGTCGAGTTCACGGATTGGTGACACGTGTCGACGATCGGAAAGGCTTTGTCTGTTTTGGCTAAAAATCGTCGTATCAGAAAATGTGTTTAAATTCCAATAAATAGGAGTTTATTTTTCTGTTTAGTTGTCTAGATTAAGTGTAATCTTTTAGTATTATTCTGAATTTTTAATTCTGAGAAAATACTAAAAGAATAGGTTAAATGACCTAATAAATTAGGTGTAAACTTTTGTGCATTTTTTAGAATTATTAATTCTAAAAATACACAAGGGTATTTAGGTAATTTCTTGGTAATTAAACCCTAATGGCATTTTGGAAAATACTTTTATAGGATTGCATATAAAAGGGACCTCATGCCTTGGGTTTAGTGAGAACTTTTGGGACTGGACATTTGAGGGAGCTTTTGGGCTGAACATCTTTGAGAGAACTATCCAGAAATCCTAGAAATTTCTTTTTTCTCAGTTTCTTTCCCTGTCATGTACTGTAGCAATTTTTCTGTTGCGCTTCAAAGTGTCTCGCAGTCCCAGACGTGCTACAGAGCAACAACACCTTGCGCCTGAGTTCCAGAGCCGTCACCGTCCAAGAATTGATACAGCGGCGCCGCCCCTGAACACCGCCTAGAAGCAAGGTATTGTTGCCGGTTTTCAAAAGAAGTTCTTGTTCATCATTTGAAGTTCCGGTTTTATGAGAATGTTCTGACTTCCGATTTTCTTGGTCTGAGCATTGTTTTTGACATAAGATTTATTGTCTCGATCATAGCTATTCATCGTGATTTGCCGTGCGAGCAGTGAGCACTGTTGGGTTTTATTCCCTGCAGCTACCGGATTGCACCCTATTTCTCGTCATTTTCATTTGCTGATATTGCATGTGCCATTGCCGAAGGTTTTGGTTCAGTTTATTGCCCAGATTTGCTGAGTTTTTCTCAAGAAACTGCAATGTTATGCATGTGATTACTTGATCCAAGTTCATCTGCCTAGTCTATTGTTCGGTATTCACTGAGTTGTGTTTTTATCCAGCTTAATTCCTTAAAATTATATGTTCTTCTTCCCTGGCGTTTTGATCCCCCTTTGTTGTCTCACCTGGACTGCTTCATGGTGCATGAAGTCATCTCTATGTGCAGGCAAAACCGAGTGCAGCCCAAATTGCTGTGAATTTTTCTGTCTAGTATTCTGGTTCTCTGCATCTACTTATTCTAATTATTTTCTGCTAATACAAGTCTACACCAGCCAGCCACCAACCAGGGAGATAAACACGTTCTCCTAGTTTCTTCTGCCAAGGCTGGTTGATTTTATTTATGCCAATATTCAGATCATTTATACCATGATTTTTCTTGTATTCCTTGTTTGCATCTTCAAGAACTGAATTAACGCATGTATGTGTATGCCATCAGCACTACCGAGTGAGCAGATTGCAGCATGTGCTGTTTATATTGATTCCATTAGCATTGCCTGATTACAGTACACATGCCTGATTGGTTTGGTTCTGCTTGAATTCAGTGTTTTGTTTTTGACGTGTGAATGTACACTTTTAATTTTCGGCTGATTGACTATTTCAAAATTGCATGCACACAATTCGGCTAGTATTACTGTTGATACTTGGGTTTCAGTCACTGAAAACTTGCCTGTATTCTTTGGTTAGATGTCATGCATTCTTGTGATGTATCAGTGAATGTTCAGAACTAATTGCATGAATGCTCGAGGCATCAACTGAGCACTCTTGTAACTTTATGTCTGTAGTTGTTCAAGACAAACGCCTGCATCATTATTTGTGGTTAATTTGGTTCATCATCTATAAGTTGTCAAACATCATTTAAATACTTGCTTCTGGACTCAGCTGCAATTGGATTTGAGAATCACATTTATAATTTTGTAATTGCAGTGAATGAGATAGCTGTATTTACATGAGGCAAACTTTTTGTTTGATTGATTAATTGTTGATTCCTATTACATCCTGAGGCAGTGTTTAAACTCTGAAATAGATTTCAAGTTTATGGTATGAACCAGTTGATTGCATAGCTTCATTGTACTCTGATTGCAAAAGATAGTCTACTAAAATCAAATCGTGATTAGTTGTTAGTTCCCCACTGTTCAGCATCTGTGAACCAGTCAAGATACTTCAAGTCAAATCGGCATTTGATTCACCAAAACTCTCTATCGGTAGTTCAATCTCTGAATTATAGCTACCGGTCGGAGATTCAAAGTCCGACTAACCAAAGTCGATGGTTCACAGTTCGATCAGTAGCGAAAATTTGACTACATTTTGTGTTTATCTTTTGTTCACACCTGCTTGCTCTTGAACTGTTCTGGTTTATTGTTTTAACACATTTTTCAGTCATCATTATCTTACACTTGTTATTTTAGAGGTGCGTTGGGTGATTTGAAAAGGCCATCATATTCGCGAGAATTTGTTAATGCACCTATTCACCCTCTCTAGTCGCCTATTCCGATCCTACATTGGTAGAGACCGCAATATTACTTCTGTAGGAGGTAGCAGCTCTTCCGCTGTCCATGATGCTTCCACGGATATCACTTTGCTCAATGATGCAGGCAGCCAGGTATTTATATTTGTGTTATCTATACTTTGCTTTATCATGATACTTTTTTGTTATCTCAACTTTTTTTGTATTTGTTATATCGATGTGATGTTGTTCGTTCCATGAAATTCGTAGTATTTTTTCTTGTTTGGCTTTATATTTCTTATGTTGATTACACATCTATTTTTATCAGTGAAAGATTCGGAATTAGTGTTTTTGCGTATTCTTTTCATTTCATAGGAGTTACATATAAAGTTTAGACGGTTGATATTCAGACTGTACTCTAATCATAGTTGGTTCTTATAGCTTCCTAATCGAAGTTAGTGTTAAAATTTTTAACTTTGCTAGCAGGATCTATAGAGATGCCTATTTAGCTACCCTAACTTCACAAGAGTCCATAATCTGCCATGTGCTACCAAACTGTTAATTTCCATCTCATCTTTGAAGAAAATTACAAATCGCTCGATGTAGTATGATTGATCTTGCCTAGCGCTTAAGGTACGGTAATTAATTGTCATTTATTTCCCCTAGGTAGAATATATATTTTTATATGAATTATGAAGAAAGATGTAGTGCAGACCCTCCTCTTATCAAGCTCATTGGAAAGACACAATTGTGTTGGTGTAAAAGATTATGCTAACAGGTTTAGGAAATTAAGTGTCTGACAAACGAAGTGTTTGTTTGAGTAAACTATTCCAAGCCTCCGAAATGGATAATAGCTTGAGATAGTTCGAAGTGTGTATTGAATATCTGAGTATTTGATGCCTTTTACAAAGTGATGAAGGGTATTTATAGACCGAATACATGAGAAAAGACTTCTTTACCCTCTAATTACAACCGACTAAAAAGATATTGTTTGGTATTCTTCGTAGGGGTAAAAGAGTAAAAGGGTAGTCTAATTAGTGAGAAGATAAATCTTCTGTCCTTGCTGGTAACCCCCCTTCGGGTGAAGAGGCTTCGTTGCACCGAAGCTTTGACGGAGGTCTTCGCTGTTTAAGGCTCCGAACCAACAGAGCATTATTGCCTTTAGGGTCTTCGGAGAACAGAATTCCTGACTTCGTTTTTTCTGCTTTTGTCAACATGAAAGTCATTGGACTATCGAGGATGAAATATTTCCACCCAATAGTAGCCCCTCAAATACTTCTCTCCAAATTGTCTATGCAATGAAGAGGGCAGTATACGCAAGAAATAATTTCATGCTTAAAATTTAGATAGGAACTTGAAAAACTTTACCATTCTTAGAAACATTTAGAAATTGAAGGCCTTCGGACCACTTGTGGGAGATATCTACTGCAATAGCTTCGGAGTTGTATATTTGGTGGAGCCAATATAGCTGTTAGTCTTTCCAGACATTATATTTCAGAGCCGTTAGACTTAGAAATAGAGTCGTTACTTCTTGGGAGGCTAACGGTTGCTTTACCTCAGTAGATGTAATGGGGCACCCAAACGGCACACTGCAACATACAGTACAAGAATACATGCTATAAATAAGAAAGTAAAGGTAAATTTTGGATACTTTACCGACTGCTTTCACATTTCACCCTTCTTCTCCTTGAGCTCAGTCTTTCAAACTCTCCCTTTCTCCTATGGCGAAGATAAGCCACCAAGTTCCAGTTCCTGCTTCATCGTTGGCTCGGCAGCGGCTAGGCCATCAGACAACCCTCGACCATCTGGTCCTCACAACCTCCGTCTGGCATCTACCAAGTATACGGACCAATCATATAGCTTGGGGGCGTCGTCATGTTCGAAGAAGTCGATTGTTGCGGTAACTGTCGGGAAGATGGGACCTGGAATCAAGATTCGCAAACCTGGGAGTGAAGTGATCCCGGCACCACGTGCCGGAGAGGTGGTGGTGTTCGAAGCATTCTTCGAGGCCAGATTGGGACTCCCGACAGTGGACTTCTTCTCTGAGGTATTTAGGTTGTTCCATATCACCTTGCCCCAACTTTCTCTGAATGCTATTGCTCGTTTGGCCATCTTCGAATGGGCGATGCGGGCTGAAGGATGCACCAGAAGAGTAGAGATCTTCACATCTCTTCATAAAGCTTCGTGCCAGTTGAAGACTTTTACCGGAGCTGGAGGAGAGAAGATGGTGATTGCCTTCGGGAGCATCAACTTCCAGCTCCGGGAAGAATTCTTGGACCGGTTTCCAGCGAAGGCCATCAACGACAGATGGTATTCAGATTGGATCCTCCGTTGGTTCTACGCTGAGGTGGGGACGGACTGCGCCTTGGCCGAACCCTTGGAGGACATTTTCTACTATAGGAAAGTGGAGGTTCAAGCTGACCCAGGTCAACTTCAAGTCCGTCTCAGGTTACTGCACTCTGTGAGTTGTCGCATGAGTATGCATGACTTGGCGGAGGAGTTCATTGGACTCCGGATCCCTCTTTTGATGGCTGCTTGGCCAATTAACTTCAAGGAAAACATGGAGGGGGGACTTCGGGAGATCCCTTCAAGCTCCAGAGGTAAACTTTCTGTATGGCCTACAAAGTGTTTTGCACGCAGTATCAATTTTACAGAAATGACTTAATTAAAATAACATCTTATCTTTCAGCTCCGTGTGTGATCCTTACTCTGGAACAAATCATCCGAGCTGCGGAGAAGGTTCTCGAAGCCCCTACGCCCATTGAAAAGGAGCGGAGGGTCAAGTTGGTCGGGAGTTGGGAGTGATTCAACCGAGTGTGGAGTGTACTCGGAGTTGAGCCCCCAACTCTTCTAGACTGGTCCGCTTTGGACCAGGCTCCGAAGAAAAGGAAGGCGAAAGCAAGGCCTTCAGGGTCGGTGAAGACACCTGCCAAAAAGGTGGTCCGGAAGCATAAGGCCCTCACTCCTTCGAAATCTCCAGTCTCATCGTCGGAACAATCTAAAGATGAAGACGATGCAGATGTGGCGATGGCGAAGGAGTTTGAAGCCCTTCTTGTTGGGGACGAAGGCTCTTGAATGGGAGTTGAAGTCTTCGTTCAAGATGATGTGGTGGTGGCGCCTACCGTTGAAGGTGACCCTAAGCAGGCGGAGACTGTAAACGTCTCATCTAGCTATGTAAATGACCATGTCATGGAAGAAGGCAGAGTCGAGACTGTGGATACCCAAGTCTTGTCCCCGGACGAAGTAATAGCTATAGTGGTCGAAGATATCTTCGCAGCTATTACTTCGGTTCAAAAGTCCAGAGTTTGAAGAATACTTTGGACAGATGTTTGAGCCCCCGAGCAGTCCAGTGCTCGTTCGGCAACAAGATGTCGGAGGTAAGCCTCAGTTGAATGCCTTCTCTTCTTTTTATCTGCACAATTTAAACAATGTTATTTACTTTTGATCCTTACAGGATCGGCTCCGGTGGAGGTTGCTCCTACTACAGAAGTCATCCCGGAGCCTACTGTGGCTTCGGTGCCAACTTCGGCTGCAAAACAAGTAGCTCCAATTTTGGAGGTAGCTCCGAAGGAGGTTGCAGGCTCTGGAAAAGGTAAAGGTAAAAGTTGGCCCCTGCTTGCTCCTATTCTAGGGTGGACTCCATCAGAGTCTACGGATGGAGGCCAATCTACGGAAGCCTCCAAAGGTGCTTCATTGCGCTCTGGTCCTTCTTCGAGCAACGATGATCGGAGTGCCTTGTCAAGGCTCCCCCTCTTGGCCCCGTTCCTTGAATGGAGGAAGGGACTTCGGACTTTGTTAGAGCCTCTAGCTCGAGCTAGTCGCGAACTTAGGGATACTGACTTGGTCTCCATCCTTGGAGAGTCCGAAGGATTGGAGCTTGATTCTGCACTCGAACGGGTGGCTTACCAGGTATGAAGCACCTGCAAAAAGGAGTTTAGTTTGAACATATATACATAATTTACTTACATTGTTCTTCTTTCTTTGCAGCAAGTGGTTCTAGCTTGAGCTACGGCTGTGTCGAATGAGCGAGAATGCAACCGGCTCAAAGAGAAGGTGACGTACCTTCAAGGGAGTCTTATCGACTCTAAGACCCGGGCTTCGAGCTTGGAAGAAATGGCTTCGGCAGAGTGGAGCACTAGAGTGAGGAGTCATGATGAAGATCATGGGCCTCATGGCTCCATATGTGATGAGTGATTGTCAACGGAAGTCAGAGAGAAGACGTGAAGAGAAGATGAGACCTGCCGTGTCTGGGTGGCGTGTGACTCAGGTACACGGGCGGCGAGCAACTACCGGGCAGAGGGCCCGCGGAGTCGGGCCGGCCCAATCCGAGTACATGGGCTAGGAGCGGCAGGAGATCCATTGGTCTGTTGACCGGGATTGACTCAAGTACACGGGCGCCGAGCGATTGCTGGGCTAAGGGAGCCACGGAATCAGGTCGGCCCAATCCAGGTACCCGGTGCGAAGACGTTGGACGCTTTCTCAGTTTCGGCACAAAACTGACGACCGCTGATCTTGGATCCTACCATTCTGAGGCGAAGCCATAGCTGCTACGAAAGCTCCACATCAGGACAAGTTATCTTTATTTAGGATTTTACTATTTTGCCTTTTAGGCCCACAGTCTGTGTTAGTCGAGTCTATAAAAAAACTAATTTTGTCTTTTCAGTTTATTTTTGTGTCTGTGTAATTTAGCCTAGAGGTAAATATGTCTTTTCCCTTCTTATTGGGCTGCCTATAAATAGGGCTCAATACCCTAGGGTTAGGGTTAACTCACTTAATGACAAATCAGAGTTCATCCCCTTTTTCTTCTCCACTGTTTCTGTGCCGCCACTACATGTTCTTCCTGCGCCAGAATTATTTCTGGGCATTTGTCTTTGATCAGACTTCAGGAATTAGTTCTCCCTCCGGTTTTTATTGAGGCGCTGGTTCTTCTCCTAGCTGCCAGTCCACTCGCGTGCGTGGGGGACAAAGACTAGAGCGGGCGGCGCATGTGCGCTGGCTGCAGCAGCTAGACCATGCTAGGTCATCCTCGGCGCTTGTGCGAGTAGCTGCTGAAGCTCAGCAGCCGTGCAGCAGGGGAGTACTAGCCATCCTGTGCAGCACTCGGTGCTCAGCACGTGAAGTCCCGAGGCAAGCTCTCGGCGCGTGGCTTCACAGGCAGAAGGCCTGAGGCCGTTTCAGCCGGCGGTTTTTGTTTTTTCCCATGGGCACGCACAAGGCGGTGACGCATTGATCTCCTTCGGCTTACATGCACGGCGCCTGCGACGTGTGTGACACAGCAGCAGCTGCAGTGTTCTGTCTAATTGGCTGGAGGCGGCAGTTTTCGGTGCACACGCAGCTCTTGTGTTAAACGGAATACGTACAGGAGACAACGAACGCACAATAATTTCCTCTGCCTTGTTTTGCATGCACGTAAATGTTTGAATGAATATTCTGTGTTAGATTACATCTTCTGCAAGCAATTTTATTTAACACTAGAAATGTTCATTGATATATCCATGTGTATTTAGTGCACCACAAGTGTTACTTGAATCGTCTGTGAGCGCTATCTTTTCATCTGCGTTTATTTTATCAGATCAAATGGTTGTATGCATTTTGAACTATCTGTGAGCATAGTTTATCATTGACACTTATTTTGTCTGATCAAATGCCTGTGTTCTGTTGATGTTTTGGACATGCTTGATAGAATATTTGTGTCTTTGGTGAATCATCTATAGAACTGTCATTTGATCTATGAGTTAACTTGATCTGCCTTTAAGCATTTTGTTGGTGTCTTTTCGACTAGGACACTGTTGACACGAAAACGTGCCCCAGCACTTGGGTCAGTTCGACGATCCAAAAGTGTGCGGATACTTAGGGACAAGCCTAAATGTAAAACAACATCGACGTCACGTTCCGACTACCCTTAACTGTGGTAAGGGGGCTGGAGTCGCCAGGTAATCAGATCACACAAATTAATCCAATTAGCCGAAAGAAATATATTAAACAGAACAAATTAGCAAACCGAGCGGGGCCGGACTGATTCGAAGTATAGTGTGAAGGGTGTCGCCGAAGTGTACCTTCGGCGTCCGATGCGAAGTATCCTACCAAAGGGTACCTTCGGCGTTCGGACTGATCTGGCCGAAGATTAACTCCGAATGGCTCGGCTGAATAACGCGTAGAGATAAACACTTAGCCAGAATCGGATCTAACTCTATCTCTGCCCGAAGTGGACCTTCGGCCAGGCCCACCGAAGTCTGCTCCTCGGGCCAAAGCTTCGGCGAAGTGGGCCTCCGAAGGCCTCCTGGCCAAAGGCTGTGCGCTGGCTGGAAGCTTCCGGAGCCCATAGCCCAATGATCCTTTGGCCCTGTAGGGCTTCGGCCTAACCCGGGACATGTACATTTTTGGCCCAAATTACCAAAATTGATCTTTTGACAATCTTAATCATTGATGCCATTTTTTGCTGTCAACACATGCCCCCCTGCCTTTTAGTGAACTAAGTGAACTAAAAGCACAATGGGCTAAAGACGATACCTTCCATATAGGCCTTTCGACATATTTTAAGCTATTTGCCACACACTTGGGAAATACCTTTTCAAGTATCTACCATTCAAAGCTCTTCGAAACTGCTCTCCTTGTAGAGATTCTAACACATATGCATTGCCAAGAGTGATTTTGACTATTTTGAAAGGGCCTTCCCAACTAGGCGATCATTTACAAAACTTGGGACTCTTAGTGCCTAAGGGTAAAATCGTCTTCCAAACCAAGTCACCTACTTGAAACGATTTTGGTTTAACCTTCTTATTGTAGGCTTTAGCTACTCTCCTCTTGTCTACTTCTATGGCTTCTAAAGCCCTCAATCTCTTATCGGTTACTTCTTCTAGATTGTCTTTCAAAAGAGTTTCATACTCGTTGACCGATAAGTCATCTTGTTTTAACACTCTTAAAGAGCCAAGATCTACTTCTACAGGTAGAACGGCTTCTTGTCCATATACCAACTCATATGGACTAACTTTGGTAGCACCGTGCTTTGCAATCCTACAACCCATAGCACCTCGGAGAGCACTTCATGCCACCTTTTAGGTAATTCTTCAATTTTCTTTCTAATGAGCTTAATCATGATTTTATTACTAAACTCAGCTTGACCATTGGCCTGAGCATAGTAGGGCGAAGAGTTTATCAACTTAATACCATAATATTCGGCAAAGGCCCTCACTTCTTTAGAAACAAATGAACTACCCTGATCTGTAGTGAGAGTTTGAGGAATACCGAATCTATGTATAACGTGTTTCAAGATAAAGTCAAGTACCTCGGCGTGAGTCATGGTCTTGAGAGGTACGGCCTTGGTCCACTTGGTGAAGTAATATGTCGCCATCAACATGAACCGATGCCCCTTTGAGGAAGGAGGGTGAATTTGGCCGATGAAGTCTAAACCCCAACCTCGGAATGGCCATGGCTTGACAATAGGGTTAAGTAACAAAGAAGGAGCTAATTGAATATTGCCAAACTTCTGACATGCTTCACACCCTCTATAATACTTAAAACAATCCTCAGTCATAGTCGGCCAGTAGAAACCTACTCTTTTGAGCATCCAACTCATTTTATGGGCCGACTGATGAGTGCCACAAAGTCCTTCATGGACTTCTCCCGTAGCCACCAGGGATCGTTCGTGGTCCAGACACATTAACAGTATTTTGTCAACGGTTCGGTGATACAGTATGTCGTCTAGCAACACAAATTTAAACGCTTGCCGTCGAACTTTCTGATCAATCCTTTGGCTAGGGTCTCTCAAATATTGGACGATTGGAGTTCTCCAATCGCCCTTATGGGCTTCTGAGGGTTTCACTAGCTCACTCCCTGAAAAAATATCTAGGCTACTGATTTCGGGGTGCCTCTCGAGCCCTTCCTGCTTCTGCTGAATCCTGGATGGACTGGCCATGCGGGGTGCATCAGGCCAAAGCCCCCTGCCGGAGGGTCCTGGCTCCCGGAAGCCCTCATCGTCCCGAGGACTTCGGCTCACGATTTCCGGCGTGCTAGACCCTTCAGTGGGAGGAGCACTCCGTTCCTGGGACCTCGGCGCGCAGTAGTCTCCGACAGCAGAGGGGTCCGACCCAGATGGTGCCCCTGTCCGAAGTTACTAGCTTCGGCAGTGAGACCAAACATCGGCTTCTCCTGTACAGAAAATTTTCCTCCCCTGACTTGGTAACCAGATGCTTGTTGAGCCAAATCATTTGCAACTGAATTGGCCTCTCTTGACACATGAGAAATTTTGAAGTCATCAAAAGTAGCAACTATGTCCAGGCACTTATCCAAGTAGCTGTTTAGCAAGCCATTAAAACATTGAGCACTCTTAGCCACTTGTTGCACCACTAACAGGGAATCACCATGCGCATGAACATGTTTAACACCCATGGATACTAACATTTCAAGCCCTAGCAGTAAAGCCTCGTATTCAGCTTGGTTGTTGGTAGAGGGAAATTCTAAACGAGCCAAGGTTTCAAAGTGCGCTCCGCTAGGTGATATCAGAACCACTCCAATACCTTGGCCATTTTTGCAAGCTGAACCATCAAAGTAAGGTTTCCACGACATTGCCTCAATCAAAGCAACATTGTCGCTCCAACTGACGTCTATGTGGTGATCAACTATAAAGTTGGCTATGATCTGGCCTTTCATAGCTCTTAGGGGTTCATAGGACAAATCATATTCAATCAAAGCGTAAGCCCACTTTCTGATTCTTCCACTTAGAATAGGTGTTGGGGGAAAATATTCCATCTTCAGGGTTATTGCAGTAACAAGACAAAGGTTGGTGATTAAGTCCAAGATTTCTAGCATATGACTCTTGGGATGCATTGAGTCAAGTTCGAAGTATGATGACGGACTCCAATTCGGAGTATATCTTCGAACTTGGACTCTTCCGAGAGTTTCTTTGCCAGCTAAGATAGAAGACTTATCTTTTTTCTCATTAGATTAGTCTTTTACCATTTTAGCCCTATTAAGGGTACCAAATAGTTTCCACTATGTCGGTTGTAATAGAGGGGTAAAAGGGTCTTTTCCTTAATGTTTGGGCCTATAAATATCCCCCGTTTTACCCTGTAATGAGGACAGAAGACAAGTTATTCAATACACACTTTCGAACTATTTTAAGCTATTATCCTATCGAAGGCTTGGAATAGTTTCCTTCGCAAACACTTCATTTGTTAGTTTCTAATCTTCAGAAACCTGTTAGCGTAATCTTTTACGCCAACAGTTGGCACCGTCCGTGGGGAACCTAGTCCAAAAAACTTCGTTCTCTACCAAGTTCTCAAACCATGCCTCCTAAGCAGAGTGCAGGTAGTAATCCTGTTCGGAGGTCCCCTCGGACCTCCAGAGCAAGATCTTCAGACACAGTTGAGGTCGGAGGACCTTCGACGTTTCCTCCACCTCAAACTCTGGAAGGGATTCCCCTTCCTCGAGCATATGAAGTTCCTCCGCCAACTCCATCTATACTTCAGCCAGTCGGAGTCCCTCTTCCACCTCAAGTTCCACTTTGAACCGATCCTTACAGTTCTCAAGACCCGGAAGACCCTTCCGGAGGAGATGAAGACAGTCTTGGTGATATGGCCGCTCAAATGGCTAGTCTCCAAGCCAAAGTAGCAAGGTGGCGGCAAGAAGCCGCGAATAGGCTTCATTCTCAAGCCACACCAACCATTCCCGAAGTACCTGAAGACGACGAGCTTATTTATCCCGAAGCCCCGGAGAATGGTTCCTTTGACACCGAGTCTCCGCTGCATCCTGAGTTGTAGAAAGTACGCTTCGACCCTAAGTTCAAAACTTCGAAGCTTTGCAAGTATGCCGGAGATGAAGATCCTGGAGAATTTGTCCGTTCTTATGCTCTAGCAATTGAAGCCAGTGGGGGAGTGCGGGACACTATGGCAAAATGCTTCCCCCTAGCTCTTCAAGGAGTGGCATTGCGGTGGTTCTGGTCTCTGAAGCCAGGATCAATCAGTTCATGGGGGCAATTGAAGAAGAAGTTCGTAAGCAATTTCCAGGGCACTTTCGTGCCTCCAATGTCAACAGGAAGTCTTTTCCAGGTAAAACAGCTCCCTGGAGAGACCTTAAGACAATATTTCAAGCGTTTCGCTCATACGAAGTCGCAAATTCGAGGGTTAACTACGTCTTCAGTAGTTGACGTAGCTCGAGAGGGAGTTATTCATCCAGGCCTCCTTGATAAACTTCACCGGAAAAGCATATCTCCTGTTTCTCAGTTGATGTCTTATTTCGAAGAGTATGCAAGGTCAGAAGAGGGATGGCTTCGAAGAACTGCTGCAACCCCGTCAATACTGCAAGAAGTTAAATTGGAAGTGAAAACTTCAGCACAGCCGCAAGGGCCTAGCTTCGAAGTTCAGCATGACAGGCGTAGGGGGCAAAAGCATCCTCGTTCAGAAGTTTTGAACATTGCACCCCCGTAGAAGTTTGCCCAAAGAACTCCACAACCCTCAGGAAGCAAGACCAGCGGCTGGAGGCCACCAGGGAAACCGGCTAGCAAAGGCCAGACCTTTTTCTACTGTATCCATGGTGAAAACCGAAGTCACGCAACTGATGCGTGCAAGGCTATACTTGCTCTGAGAGGAGAATATTTGGAAAGAACTTCGGGTCGAGGTACTTCTGACCGAGTTCCAGCTGAAGTGCGTCCGGAGCCTGTCCAGGCTGTGGCGCGGATAGAGAACTTCGATTCGGCAAGACGCCCTCCGGTGGTCAATATTATGCCACCTCCAAAGCAAGAAGAGGGGCAAGATCGAGGAAAAAGAGTAGTCCTCCCCATCTCCGGAGGAGGGACTATTGGAAGTATGTCAAAGAGGCAGAGAAGAGAATATGTCAGAGAGGTGGGCCATATTGGAACCTCTTCATCTGCAGCTACTATGCCCGAATGGTCCCATGTGCCAATATCTTTTTCCGCAGATGATGCAACTGGTGTAAAATTTCCACATGCAGACCCACTTGTCATCACTGCCGACATAGCAGGAACTGAGGTTCGAAGAGTGCTAATTGACAGAGGGAGTTCGGCGGATATTATTTTTGTCCAAGCCTTTGATCAACTCTGCATCTCCAAAAAGCATCTTCTCCCAGCAGCCCGTCCTTTGCAAGGATTTGCAGGACCCCCTCTTGATGCCCTCGGCCAAATTGGCCTGGAAGTTACTTTTGGAGAGGGGCTACTGGCCAGGACAGAGGAAGTGATCTTCGATGTTGTAGATGCTCCATATGCATATAATATCATCTTCGGAAGAGGCATGTTAAATCAATTCGGAGCTGTGGCGTATCATAATTATTTATGTATGAATATGCCCACACAAGCAGGAGTGCTCACTGTTTTCGGAGATCAGGCCATCGCGTGAAGAGCGGAGTATGGTCATGGCCCTCCTCTTGACCCGAGACAGGTGAACAGTGTGCAAGATGATCCGGAGAATTTTTCTGCTCCTAGCGAATCCTCGAAAAAATCCTTCCCAAGACCAAGTCCGGAAGGAGAGATTGCAATGAAGATCATTGTCAAAGATGGCAAGGAATATTCATTTCAATTTGGTAAAGACTTGCCTCCAGAAGTTGCTGCCTCTTTAGAAAAAGTAGTTCAGGAAAATTTGGATGTCTTTGCTTGGTCTGATGAAGACATTACCGGAGTCAGTCGGGACATTATTGAACACAGTCTACTTGTGAACCCGAAGGCTCGGCCTGTTAGGCAAGGACTCCAAAAGATATCTGCGGAGAGAGCTGTCCTTGCTAAAGACGAAGTTGAAAAGTTGCTGAAGGCTGGGATTATCAGAGAAGTGGCTCATACGGAATGGTTAGCCAACCCAGTCTTCGTTAAGAAGAAATCTTCCGGGAAGTGGCGCATGTGTATTGATTTTACATCTCTGAATAAAGCATGCCCCCGCGACCCCTACCCCATGCCTCGAATTGATCAATTGGTCGACTCCGCTGCTGGTTCGGAGTTATTAAGCTTCCTCGACGCGTATTCAGGCTATCATCAAATTTGGTTGAAGCGCGAAGATGAAATCAAGACAAGCTTCGTAACTCCTTCAGGAGTCTTTTGTTATGTAAGAATGCCTTTTGGCTTAAGAAATGTCGGAGCTACATTTTTGAGGTTAATTGCTAAGGCTCTAGGTCATCAATTAGGTCGTAATGTAGAGGCCTATATGGATGATATTGTAATAAAGAGTGCTTTAAAGCACCGGCATAGCCTAGACTTAGCAGAAACATTCAATAGCATTCGGGCATGTGGGATCCGTCTCAACCCCGAAAAATGTATCTTCGGGGCGCAGGCTGGGAAATTGTTAGGGTACCTAGTTTCAAGCAGAGGAATCGAAGCTAGCCCCACTCAGATAACTGCGTTGCAGAAGATGGCTCCCCCAGAGAATTTAAAGCAAGTGCAAAAGCTGACCGGTCGTCTAGCAGCACTTAGCAGATTTCTGGCAAGGTCTGCGGAGAGAAGTTTGCCTATTTTCAAAGCATTAAAAGGGTCCGAAGATTTTGCATGGACACCGGAGTGTCAAAAGAGCTTCAAAGATATTAAAAATTATCTCAGTAACCTTGCTACACTCACGGTGCCTGTTGCGGACGAAACCCTACTCCTCTACCTTGCAGCTACTGGCTCTGCTGTCAGTGCAGTCCTTGTCAGAGAGGTTGATTTCAACGGAAAGTTGGTACAAAATCCAGTTTATTTTGTGTCCGAAACATTGTCCGGAGCAAAAACAAGATATTCCGAGCTTGAGAAATTCGTTTATGCTTTGATAATGGCTTCGAGGAAGTTAAGGCATTATTTTTTGGCACATAATGTCATTGTACCAACTTCATACCCTTTAGGAGATATGCTCCGAAGTAAGGATTCCACTGGAAGAATTAGGAAGTGGGCTGTTGAGTTAGCACCCTTCGGCATATCTTTTTTGGCAAGAACAAAAATTAAGTCGCAAGTATTGGCCGACTTCGTGGCAGAGTGGACTCCCCCCGCAACATGGGCTCCGGAGAAGTCAAGTGAAGAAATTTGGACTATTTACTCTGATGGAGCTTTCCAAGCATCTAGAGCAAGGGTCGGAGCTGTAATAATTTCGCCTTCAGGGCAAAAGGCAATGTACTCCGCAAGACTCAACTTTAAGTCTACCAATAATACAGGGCAAAAGGCAATGTACTACGCAAGACTCAACTTTAAGTCTACCAATAATACAGCGGAGTATGAGGGAATTTTATTGGGACTTCGAAAGGCACGTGCTCTAGGGGCTACAAGAGTCGTTATTAAAATAGATTCTCTGATTTTAGCAGGGCACGTAGACAAGAGTTTCCAAGTCCGGCATCCACAGCTTGCAAAGTACTTAGAAGAAATCCGAAAGATCGAAGCAGCATTTAAAGGGATTTTCATTCGGAGTATACCTAGAGCAGAAAATATGCAAGCTGGCATCTTAGCAAAAGCTGCAGCTGGAGCTATGGACATACCCGAAGAAGCTTTTTATGAAGAACTCAGTACACCTTCGGTGCCACAAATTCCTGCTGCGAAAGTCCTTTGCATTCCAAGTACAAATTGGCGAAGTTCAATCATGGAAGTGTTGCAAGGAGAGGCAAATATGTCCGAAGGGCCACAACTTTCAAGGTTAAAGCTTAGAACTCGGAATTATCAAATAATCAACGGTATTTTATATAAGGCCGGAGTATGTTCCCCTCTACTCTGATGTATATCTCAAGCCGAAGGTCAAGAAATTCTTCGAGAAATCCATGAAGGACTTTGCGGTAGCCATCTGGCCCCTCGAGCTTTGGCAGGAAAAACACTACGCCAGGGGCTTTATTGGCCTACAATAGTAGCTGATGCGGAAAGCTTGGTCCGCACTTGCCAAGGATGTCAGTGGATGGGATGAAGGAGTCATCGCCCACCAACAGCCCTTCAAGTCATAGCTCTAGTATGGCCCATGGCCAGATGGGGCATGGATCTTATTGGTCCCTTCCCAACAGCAAAAGGAAATTTGAAGTTCGCAGTGGTAGCAATTGAATATTTTTCAAAGTGGGTTCGAAGCAGAGCCCCTAACAGCTATCACTTCGAACAATGTACAGAAATTTTTCTGGAAGAATATCATTTGCCAGTTTGGAGTGCCTAGAAAACTCACAGTTGACAATGGAACACAATTCGACGCAGAACCTTTCAAAAAATTTTGCGAAGATCTAGGCATCCAGCTATGCTTTGCTGCAGTGCGACATCCTCAGTCTAACGGAGCTGTAGAAAGAGCCAATGGTAATATTTTATCAGGACTAAATCGAAGGATAGTAGGATTGGCAAAAGGACTCTGGACCGAAGAACTTCCGAAGATTTTGTGGTCCATTCGGACCACTCAAACAAGGTCCACGGGTTTCACTCCATTCAGACTATTATTCGGAGATGAAGCTATGACACCAACAGAGCTCAAAGGAGGATCACTTCGCAGCACCGAACTGGAAATAGAAGGAGAAAGACAAGCTTCGCTGGATTTATCAAAGGAGACAAGACTTCGAGCTGTGGCAAATTTGTCAAAGTATCAGCAGCAGACGAAGGCTTGGTTCGACCCGAAGGTCAAGATTAATGAACTTAGGCCGGGTCATCTCGTTTTGCGAAGTATCATAGCACCAGGAAAATTAGGAAATAAATGGGAAGGTCCATACTTAATTGTTCGCTCAGGGCGTCCTGGTTCTTTTAAATTATCTAATTTGGAAGGTGAAGAGTTAGCGCATACATGGCATGCGGAGCACCTAAAGCGATACTTCGCATAAGGGCTCCTTGTAATCATTTGTAAGCACTTTCTGAACTAATAAAGCATATGGTTCAGATAATGCCTACCCCTCATAAACTTCCCACTTCCGAGTGGACGCACTGGAATAGCGGAGTTGACCGAGAGGGAAGTGTCATTAATTTGAATCATATTTTCGGACTTCGGACGACTGGTCCGAAGTTTCCGAGGTGGTGGGCTGACATAATCTGGAGTCCAAGCCATCGGCTTGAAGACATCCGTAAAAGAGCCCGAGACCACAGAATGCGGAGTCTAAGCCAACGGCTGGAAGACTTCCGTAAAAAGAGTCCAAACAGACCACTGCGAACTCCAAACCATTGGTTTCACAGAATTCGCAAAAAGAGCCGAAGGAGGCCAAAACAAAACAGAGTTTGAGCCATGAGCTTTGAATGTCTGTTAAGAAAGTCCAAAGTGACAAATCATGTAGGACACTAAAGTGTCCGGAAAGTTGTCCAAAGTGATTTCTTTCAAAAAACATAAGGTACTAAGTTACCGGTCTTCAGACTACAAATAGTCGAAGACATTTTATAAGATTTTAATCAATCTTTAAATTGCTGAGGGGCTCCGAACCCCCAAAATTGTACTCCTAAGTTTTTCTTTGCGCCTAACCATCTTTGAATACAGGTCGAAGTTGCTTACGCCCAAAGAGGGGCTAGTAAATAAGGAGACAATTTTAAATCGATATTTATTATTCGAACAAATATGATTACATCATGAAAAATTGGTATCTATACCAAGAAGGAATCGAAGACCCCTTCGATCTCTAGAGCTAGGGTTTGAACGACTAGTTCCAGAGCCGGGAGTTCTAACAACTTTGCGTTTAACTCTCCTGCCTCCCTTCGAAGCTCTAAAGTCTTTTTGTTCTTGTTGAAGCTCGGCCCAAGTTCGAAGTCGTTCGGGGCTCCTTTCCCAGCTTCCAAGTTCTTCAGGCTTTTAATCTTGAGTTTCATCTTCGTCTTCGGACCATACAATGTCTTCGGAAGATGAAGTTTCCAAGCTAACTTCTTTTTCTTCCTCTTTAATACAAGACAACATGTCTTTGCTTACTTCGGACGTAATCGCTCCAAAGCTATCCCGAGGAACTAAAAATCGAGGGCGCTTGTGAAGTTTTAAGATATCGAAGGTAGCCCATAGTAAGCGGAGTTCGTCGTTAACGTCTAACACTTCGACATCTTCCATATGAGGCAAAGCCTAAAAACATGATAAGAAAATTTTCATTCATAAATGTACAAAAGCATAATGCCCTTCGTCAATCCAGGCCTTGATCGCAGAGCGACCTTCGGCTCTCCATGAAGTTTGAAAGGCTTGCCAAGCAGCGGCCACATCTTCGGAAGGAGTAAGGAGTTGGTTATCATCAAAGGTAATGGGAGCCGCCCCTGTGCTCGGAGTTATCGATTGGCCCAGATCTTCGTAGTAATGAAGTATGCCAACATCAGCCACTTGTCCGGAGATTTCTCCGTACCGAATGCCTGCTGTCTTCATTTGCTTCGCTGCTCCTTGGATCCTCTTCAACCGTCACAGCAGGGAGATGTTGTCATCCGAAGGAAGCGTCCCAGTAGTACCAAAGTACTCCAGAACACCTAGAAATTGGTCCATGACCTCCGTAGCTACCTTCTCCGACTTCAGCTTATCTTCAATTAAGGGATCCTTCGTCGAAGTTAATTCTCTTACTACTCCAGAGAGCCTAGCTTCCTCCGTAGCTAAAGAATTCTTCTGATTGAGCAGCTGGCTAGCTTCTTCGGCAGCTTTGGCTTTTTCTTCTTGGAGTCTAACAAGCTCAGCCCTCGCGGTAGCGTGCTCCACCCGCATCTTTTCAATTTCTGCTCGAAGCACAATTTGTTCTGCTTCGAGCTCTTTGTTCGCAACCTCCAAGCTTTGTCTGGCCCTGCGCTCCGTTGAAACCATGTTGTCCAAGTGGGCCACCCGACCTTCGGAGATAGTAAGATTTCGTTGAAGAGTTGTATTTTCCTCTCGAAGGCGAAGGCTTCCACGTTTATTTGAGATGTTCGCAGCTCGGGCCAAGACTGTTTGCTGCGAAGAGAAAAACCAAGGTGAGAAATTATTTGTATATAAGTTTGACTCTGTTTTGCAGATACTTCGTACCTGGTATGCTGCACGTTCCATGGCAGCGTTAAGCTCCGAACTCTCCGCCTCGCTCAAGATGGCCACCAAGTCTGTCTCCCCGACTTCGCGACTAGCTCGATCCAAAGGCTCGAGCAAAGTCCGAAGCCCAGTTCTTCGCTCCAAGAAAGGAGCTAGAAGAGGGAGCATGCTTAAGGCTTGCTGGTCATCTTCGTTTGGCGAAGGTCCGGAGTGCTGAGTCGTATTTTTTGGAGCTCTGGCAGACTGGCCTCCCTCCGTAGATTGGCTTTCGTCTGTTGACTCAGATGGAGTTGATCCTGAGCTCGGAGCAGGGAGGTGGTCCATCTTGCCTTTGCCTTTTCCAGGTCTCATTTGAGTGGCTCCTGGAATTGGCTCTGAAGCTGTCGAAGGTCCAGGAATTATATCCTCGGGACGAACCTCTTCCACGGGAGTGGATCCTATTAAAACAAAGGTATTATACATTGTATAATTTCATAGGAAAAAAGAACAAAAGAATTATGCGAAGTTTACCTTCGACATTTTGGCGATGGGTGAGCATTGGAATGCTTGGCGGGTCGAAGGCTACTCCAAAGTCTTCATTAGAGTCAGCAGTCAAATCTTCGACTGTTGGAGCATCTTCGAGAGCAGCCATTGTTATTTCACCCGAAATTGAAGCTGCAGCAACTTCGACTCCGCTTTCGTCCATAGGAGCTTCGTCTTGCGGTAAATTTTCTTGAGCAGCCGGAGTCCTTACTTGCTCAAGGTTCTCTTGAGACTCCGGCACGCTTGCAGCTTCATCAATATGTGCATCTCTTTGGGCTGCATCTTTGTCAATCAGGTCGACAAGCATCCTGCCTTCATCCTCCAAGGAATCGGAGACTAAAGCTCTTGGGCTCGAAGGTGCAGGAACTCTTGGCTTTCGAGCCACCTTCTTTAGCGGAGTCTTGGCTGAGCTCAAAGTTCCAACTTCGGCTTTTCTCTTTTTGGGCCCTTTCTCCGAAGGTACCCAATCCACAAGAGGGGGCGGAATAACTTCGAGTAGCCCCCATACTCGGTTGGACCGTTCCCATGTACCAACCAGCTTAATTCTCCATTCCTTTTCGGTCGGAGTTGGGACGCCCAGAATCTTCTCCGAAGCCCGTACAATCTGCTCTGAAGTTATAGGGGCTGAAGAGGCTGAAAAATGAGTTAAGTTGGTTATTCCTTCGAATAAATATGCATGATATATGTTGTTTTCGAAGTTACCTGCAGGGCTCGAAGTCGAAGAAATTTTGCGAAGACCGCCCTCCGAATCTTCCTCAAAGGTGATCAGCCAGTTGGCCATCAGAGGAGGGATTTGAAGCCTGGGGAATTCTTCGGCTAAGTCCCGCATACTCAGGCGGTGACTGATTTTTTGAAGCAAGCTGAGGCGAGCTTCGAGCTAGCCCGGATCCAGATGCACAAGGGCTTCCTTTCGGAAGTTGATATCTTGCAAAGGTCCAGCTAGGCGACTGCTCGCCCCAACTTCGGCATAAAACCATTTCAGGATCCAGTCTGTATACCATCTGGCATTGATAGCCTTAGCGGGAAACCGGAGAGCATACTCGTCCCGAAGCCTGAAGTTGATGCTTCCGAAGGCCACTACCATCTTCTCACCTCCGGGGCCTACGAAGGTCTTCGGTTGGCACGAAGCCCTGTGTAGTGCTGCGAAGATCTCCGCTCTTCCCTCACAACCTTCGGCTCGGAATGCCCATTCGAAGATGGCAAGACGTGCTACGACATTCGGAGAGAGTTGGGGGAGAGTAACGTGGAATAAGTCCAATACCTCCACTAAGAAGTCAACTGTCGGAAGCCCCAAACCAGCTTCGAAGAAGGCTTCGAAGACGACCACTTCTCCGGGTCTTGGTGACGGAATGATCTCTTTCCCGGGTTTGCGAATCATGACTCCCGAACTAATTTTGCCCTCTATTGCGGCCGCGAGTAATTCTCTTTTGCAGGTCGAAGGCCCCAATTGAAAGGATTGGTCTATGTACTTCGTTGATGCCGGAAAAAGGTCTTGAGGGCCGACGCCAATGTTGCAGCCGCTGCTGCTGCCGCAGCCTGCTGCCGGGCCACGGTTGAAGCTGCTCCACGACCCTTGAAACTAGTTTTCGCCATTGGATCCCACGGATTGCTTTAGAAGTAAAATGGAGGCTAGGGCTTGATTGATTTTTTGTTTGCACGAAAGCGGTGGAAAGGTACTCGAGAAGGGTCTGGACCCTCTATTTATAGCCCAGACCCCGATTTTTTACCGTTTGCCTATGCCGTTTCGCATTCTCAACCGTTACTTTGTTGCGAAATTAACGTGTCACGTAACTTCTGTTAGAAGAAAGAAGCCAACGACTATTTCTTCCAAGTCTAAAAAGACTTTCGGACTTCCCGAGTTAATTCTAAGATAGTTCGAATGTAATTTTCTTAGAAACTGAGTTGAAGTCTTGCATCTCCATGCATTTCGAAGATGGATTAAAATCTGCTAACCCCTACGCATGATTATTTTTCTTGCATATACTGCTCTCCTAACTTTACAGATTTAGCGGAGAAGCGTATTCGAGGGGCTACTGTTGGGGAAAATATTCCATCTTCAGGGTTATTGCAGTAACAAGACAAAGGTTGGTGATTAAGTCCAAGATTTCTAGCATATGACTCTTGGGATGCATTGAGTCAAGTTTGAAGTATGATGACGGACTCCAATTCGGAGTATATCTTCGAACTTGGACTCTTCCGAGAGTTTCTTTGCCAGCTAAGATAGAAGACTTATCTTTTTTCTCATTAGATTAGTCTTTTACCATTTTAGCCCTATTAAGGGTACCGAATAGTTTCCACTATGTCGGTTGTAATAGAGGGGTAAAAGGGTCTTTTCCTTAATGTTTGGGCCTATAAATACCCCCCGTTTTACCCTGTAATGAGGACGGAAGACAAGTTATTCAATACACACTTTCGAACTATTTTAAGCTATTATCCTTTCGGAGGCTTGGAATAGTTTCCTTCACAAACACTTCGTTTGTTAGTTTCTAATCTTCAGAAACCTGTTAGCGTAATCTTTTACGCCAACAATAGGCTTTTGCAACATGTGTTTTATAACATCGGTTTGGCAAATGACGACACATGTAGTAGGGAGAAGATAGTGGCGCAGTTTGGTACACTCGTAGAAAAGTGACAAACACAAACATTCCACAAACGCGTACCTGGTTTCGGCGTCCAGCAGGCAGCGGATCAAGAACGTGATGATGTACTCTTTTCCTTCTACCTCCTAAGTTAGCACGACCCCGATCACACTATCTTTAGCAGCGATGTATAGCCGAAACGGAATCCCGGCTTTGGATGCTCTCCCAACGGGCGGTGATGACAAGCACTCCTTGATTTTCTCAAAGGCGCTTTGTTGGCTTGCCCCCCCAAGTGAACTCGGCCTCGTTTTTTAACCAGAGTATGGGGACAAAGGCGTCAATCTTTCCAGACAAGTTAGATATAAAGCGACGCAAATAATTCATCTTGCCTAGCAACTTTTGCACATCTTTTTTGCATGTCAGCGCCGTAACGTTTCTAATTTTCTCAAGCCTCTTAGGATCAATCTCTATGCCTCTTTCATGAATAATGAAACCCAAGAACTTACCCGCCGACAAGCCAAAAACTCATTTGAGTGGGTTTATTTTTAAGCCATACTGTTGCATCCTATCAAAAGGAACTTTCAAATCGGCTAAATGGTTTCCCATAGCGTCTGATTTGACTACAACATCATCAATGTAAAATTCTAACATAACTCCTAGCAAGTCATGAAAGATCAAGTTTATAGCATGCTGATACATGGCGCCAGCATTTTTCAAACCAAAAGTCATAACGACCCACTCGAATAAACTGGCAAAACCAGGGCATCGAAAGGTTGTCTTGTAGATATCCTCTTCGACCATAAATATTTGATTATAACCAGCATTGCCATCAAGAAAACTTAGTACCTTGTGTCCTTAAGCATCGTTGATTAGCATGTCAGCTATCGGCAATGGATACTCGTCCTTCGGAGTGGCCTTGTTCAGATCCCTGAAATCAATACATACTCGTATCTTGACGCTCCCTTTCTTTTCTATAGGCATAATGTTAGCGACCCATTCTATGTACCTGCATGGCCTAATAAATTCAGCTTTGAGCAGTCGCTCTACTTCCTCTTTAAATCGGTCATATACGGCCGAGTTAAAGCAACGAGGAGGCTGTTTATAGGGCCTAAATCCGAACTTGATAGGTAGCCGATGCTCTACGAGCTCACGGCTTAGTCCCGACATCTCGCTATACTCCCATGCGAAACAATTGACATATGACCGAAGCAACTTTATTACTTCGACCTTTTCATCAGGTTGTAAATGTTGGTTTACAAAAGTCGGCCTCGGGATACTAAAATCACCTATGTCAACTTCTTCTAAACCTTGTCCTAATTTCTCTACTTTTCTAAAGTCCTCGATGGCTTCGGCAATACCGTCTTTAGTAGACTGATACTGCTCTACACGAGACTTTAGCCAATCCAAATTACTCTTGCTAGACATGACTACTAATATAAAAACAGTCGTGCTACACCAGCCGACTTTATAGACACTGGTACAAAACATCCTCCGGATACGCTGACAAAATCGTAATCCGAAAGATCTCTACCTGACAGACACTCTACCTTGTTGTGAACGGCGTCAACTGACACATCGGCCAATGCCACTTGGGCCAAAGTGTCTGCGGGTATGACTTCTACTTCATCGCTGTCCCACTGAATTAGGCACTGTTGTAGAGTAGAAGGAATGCAGCAATTTGCGTGAATCCAGTCGTGCCCAAGCAGCATGCTGTAGTTACCTTGTACATCGACGACGAAGAATGTTGTTGGCAACGTCTTGTTGCCTACTGTCAACTCCATGGAGAGCACGCCCTTGGCCTCGGAACTCTTGCTGTTGAAACTGTTGAGCATCAAGTTGGTCTTCTTCAGATCATCCTCATCCCTGCCAAGTTTCTTACACAGTGAGTAGGGCATTAGGTTAACAGTGGCGCCACCATCAACAAGCAACCGAGAAATCGGTTTTCCGTCAATGTGACCTCTGACGTAGAGAGGCTTCAGATGGCGAGCCGAGTCCTTGTGCTTCTCAAAAATAGCGTTTTGCGGGCCGAGGTACAACTGAGTGACCTTAGCCTTGTCCTATGGTAGAGCGAATTCGGCGGATAGCATGACGACGTTGATGTCCTTCGCCTGGGGTGCAGGCCCCTCAGAGACAGGCAAGTAGTCGTCGTCGAGCATGTCGTCGTCGTCGCTCGGACTAGGAGGCGGGTTAGTCATCTCAACCGACTTCATCTTCCATACCTGTCTCGTCGTTGGCTGTGGGCGAATTTCCTCAAAAATAGTGTCTCGCTCGTCCTCGTGCATCTCCTATGACCGTAGTCGTTGTAGACGCCTCTTTTGTGATTTGGACATACCTGGAGGTGCCCAAGACGGTTGTGGCTTGGTGTCGGGTGCCATTGTCGGGTTCCTGTCAACTCTAGCCGAAGTGGTACTACCTACCTCGGCCTCGTGCACTCTGTATTCGGAGGAGCCTTCGCTGCGGACCCCGGCAGTCAGACCGGTCTCGTTCGGCCGATCGGACCAGGCTCAAGCGTGGGCTTCGGCCAAAGTAGGGGACTTACCTCCATCAGACTTTGGCGATGGGGCCTTTGGGATTGGGACTTCCTGAGACCCTACTCTGACTGTGATAGCTTCAGACTCCCTGTCCTTTTCCCCTTCGCGCCCGTACCCTTCAACTTCGCTGAGCCAGGTCAGAGGTACTACGGACAACCTGTGGACGATGCCTCCCTCTATTGCGTCTGTTTGTCCCTGCCATTCATAATACTCTGAAGGAAAACAAGGCATAGCGTTAAGTTGCAGAGGGTACTCCGGCTGTGATACATATGGAGCCCACGGAGTCCCCACCTAGTTGTACGGTGGAGGCATCGGCGGCTCCAGTGTGCCCGCCCACTGTGAGCCGAACCCGTTACCCGGAGGGGGGTTCGGTAGAGTCGACGGTGTCTTGGACCATATCAGTGAGGGGTCCTACCAGGCCATAGGTACGTTCGGCCAGTGTGGGCCAAAGCCTCCTGTTGAAGGGTTCGTCCAGAGTGGTGTGGGGTTAGGCCATTGGGGGCCGAACTCGCTCAGCATGGGGTTCGGCCACTGGGGTCCGAAGCTACTGTATGGGGAGTTCGGCCACTAAGGTCCAAAGCCACTGTACGGAGCGTTAGGCCACTGTGGTGAGAAGTCACTGTGAGGAAGATTCGGCCATTGCGGTCCGAAGCCATCATGAGGAGGGCCCGGCCACTATGGTCCGAAGCCACCCTACGGATGCCTTGGGCCCTTCGGCTGACTTGGTTTCTTAGCGTGGGGGCCTATTTCCTTGGCTTTTCTTTGGTGCTTGTTTAACAGCATCTTATATGTTACCTTTGGCTTCTTGCGAGCCCTAGCCAAAGGAATGCTAATGTTTTGCTTCCACACTCCTACCTCGGGGTTCTTAGGTACGAGTGTGCATGTGCATGGCTCTCCAACAATTACTGCCTTCCCTTTAGTCAACTCGGCATGTTTTGGCCGAATCAACACCTTCTTCTCGTCGAGGTCGACGACGTTGACGGGGAAGGGATCTTTGTCCAACTTCATCTTTGGATTGTGGTCTATTTTCAATTGTCCTTCTTCTATGGCCGATTGAACCTACCACCAAAAAACATTGCAGTCATTAGTATTATGTGAATGCTAGGCATGCCACTTACAGTATGGATGTTTCTTCAACTCATCGACAGATGGAATGACTTGGCCTTTAGGAAACCTGAGAAGCTGGTTCTTTAAGAGGAAATAAAATATTTTATCACACTTAGTTATGTCAAATGAATACTTGACCTCACTAGGTCGATTCTTCATGGGAGACGGTCGTAACTCGGAGCAAGTGATAGGTTTACTCTTAGAGCTCCAAACCCATTCGGCCATGTACATGTCGGTTGAATCCTCCTCTTCTGATTCCTCCTAATCGGAGTGTTCCATGATGTGGATTTCAGCCCTAGGCTTGTTAAACGTCTTAATAAACTTTTTATCTTTGGCTCAGCCTTCCTGGACCAGAGCCTGCTGCAAGACTTGGCTATCCTCTAAGAAGTTCTAGTTGTCTAGTCTCTCTTTAATCTCAGAACGCAACCCGCTAAAAGCTAGATCCGCCAAATCTCTTTTTGAAATATTAAGGCTAAAACATCGGTTTCTAGTGTCCCTAAAACGCTTGATATACTCAGAGACGCCCTCGTTAGACTTCTGCCTACCCGATGTCAAGTGTGAGAGCCTAAGTTCTATCTCACCCATATAAAAGTAGTCATGGAATTTTTGTTCTACTTCATCCCACGTTTGGACGGAGTTTGGTGGGAGCGCCGAAAACCAAGTGAAAGCGGTGTCGGATAGTGAGAGAGAAAATAATCTAAGTTTCAGAGCGTCCGACCTACTAGCCTCTCCACATTGTGCTAAAAATTGACTAACATGCTCTAGTGTGGTTTTGTTACCCTCGCCGTCGAACTTAGTGAATTCGGGGATTCTATAACCCCGGGGATAGGGTATTGTATCGAAATGATCGGGATATGGCTTCTGGTAAACCCTAGCCCGACCCCTAGGCACGAAACCAGCGCATTCCCTAAATAGTGCGCGGATTCGCTCCTCTAGGTCATCTTGGCCTGCTGCGTGCGCACGTCTCTCGGGTGGGGGCGCGACACATGGTGGGATATCGGCGTGTCGGCCATTGGCCTCTTCCCTATGCACTAGTTGTACGATGTGCTCAAGCCTAGGCTCCTGTGCATGTGGTGCGGGCAGCACGGGCAGGGCTGGTACTGGTGCCGGTGGTGGTAGTGTGTGGTACGCGGTGATATCTTGGCCGTAAGAATAATGACTAGTCTCGGCCACGGGTGTCAAGGCCGGAGACGCAATGGTCTTGCCAGTGCTACCGTCAGTTCTGCTGTACACATGATTAACCGGAGGTATACTAGAAATAGGGATTGATGGTACGGCCTCAGTAAAGTGGAACCTTCTAAGTGTAGCCTCTACTTGGGAGCTAACTGTCGAATCTAAACGGTTTGCTAGCGAAGCGCTAACGGCCTGATCTACCGATGCGGCTATTTTTTGCTCAATCTCTAAAGACGATAAATGAGGCAATACGGGTGTTACCTAGATCTGAGCAAGGTCGGGGGTGATGATGGCGTGCTTGATGAAGCTCGCGCGTGTCTTGATGTAGCTCCCAAGCATCATGTCTTGGAGCGCCTTCAACTTTGCCTCGATCTCTGCTCGGTCTTCTGCGGGAATATCTTCAAGAGTAGGTGTTAGGATGTTGCAGTTGTCGATATCCGCGCTTCCTACGGTGTCCATCGGCGGTGTAGACATAGTAGTCGTTGTAGATGTACTGGTGGCCGATGTAGACGTACCCGTCATGTCGGCGTAGCTTCTCCCCAACGGAGTCGCCAAAAAGTGTGTTGACACGAAAACGTGCCCCCGCACTTAGGTCAGTTCAACGATCCAAAAGTGTGCAGATACTTAGGGACAATCCTAAGCGTAACACAGCACCGACGTCGTGTTCCGACTACCCTTAGCCGTGGTAAGGGGGTGGAGTCACCAGGTAATCAGATCACACAAAATAATCCAATTAGCCAAAAGAAATATATTAAACAGAACAAATGAGCAAACCGGGCGGAACCTGACTGATTCGAAGTATAGTGTGAAGGGTCTCTCCAAAGGGTACCTTCAGCGTCCGATGTGAAGTGTCTGGCCTAAGGGTACCTTCGGTGTTCGGACTGATCTGGCCAAAGATGAACTCTAAACGGATCTGAATGTGATAATCACCTCCGAACAGCGGGGTTTGGCGCGAAGTCTCCGATACAGTACGATACAGAATAATGACTTAGACGCAACGCGCGAGTGTTGCTTCATCCGAAGCGGAGTACGAGCATGGCGAATCCTGTCGTGACGAAGCATGCTGGTGAAGCATGTTGACTTGCGATCGAAGCAGGGATCTCACCAAACGATGTTCTAGCAACCTCCAAAACCAATCTCTTAGCTCCGAGTACCTCCGGTGGAGTAGCTCCAAACGTAGGTAACCTGCAACAGAGAAGATTTGAAGTACCAATTCGACCTGAGAACCGAATTATGATAAGTGTTGCACTAGTGGTGAAGGTAACAATCTGTTACATAGATTAGCGGATACTTCACAAGTGAAGTAACAAGGCGATAGCAATCTATTACGTAGAGTAACAGATACTTCATAGGCGAAGTAACAAGGCGATAGCAATCTATTACGTAGATTAACGGATACTTCACAAGCAAAGTAACAAGGATTACCACTGTTCCGAAGTGGCCGTCGGAGGGCTTCCAGGCAAACCCACGAAGAGTACGGAAAAGTAAAGGTAAAGTAAATATGATTCAAAGCTAGGGCTAGATTTTTTGTCGTCAATAGACACCGATCGTTTTTAGGCTAGATTTTTTTGTACCTGTGATCTGTTTTTGCTTCTACTGATCATCTATTGAGGTGCGTTGGGTGTTGGGAGAAGGCCATTGATTCGAAAGATTTTTTTTAGGTGCCCATTCACCCCCCCTCTGGTCGCTACTTTCGGTCCTACAAGTGGTATCAGAGCCTGGTTATGGTTTGTCCATACCTTAACCGGTTCTAACCCAAGGTAGTGATCATGACTTCCTCTGGCAAGGTCTTGTCCCTTGAAGCTTTTGGCTACAATTACTGGAAGACTCACATGCGAGCCTATTTCATGAGCCAGAGCTCGTACATTTGGGATATTTGTGTTCACGACACTTTTATTGTGCTTCCTGTTGCTGAGCGCACTTCCCCCGAGATAATCGCCCAGCATCAGAATAACAATAAAGTTGTGAACATTTTGTTTTCTAGTCTAGGTCCCACTGAGTTTGAGCGTGTGAGCCATCTCAGCACTGCTAGAGAGATTTGGGCTACCCTCCAGGCACACCATGATGGAACAGCCCAGGTCAAGGCTTGGCTCTATCAGACCTACCGGTGTGAATATGAAAATTTCACACAGAAGTCGGGTGAATCTGTTGAATCTTTGTTTGGTCATTTTCAATCGATCATCAACAAGCTTCGGGCCAACAAGGCCAATGGAGTTCAGCTGGTCTCATATCATGAGCAGGTGCTCAAGGTTCTTCATACCTTGGACCCTAAGATCTAGGAGATCAAGGTATCCTCTATCATTGAGAGCACCTCTTACGATACCTTGACTATCGCAGAGCTTTTCAGTAAGCTCAAGGCCACATAGGTTGATATCCAGTTGAGATCAAATCTCACTAGTTCTGGCTCAAAAACACTGGCCCTTGCGACACCTTCTGCTGACTCCTCCTCTTTGAGTTGTGTTGCGTTCTCCCTGATGTCTATCACTGAGGACCAGATTGATTCACTAGGAGATAATGATCTGTGTCTTTTTAACAACCGGGTGTGTCGTGTCTATGATAAACAAATGTTCAAAAGACACGGCACAAAATCCGGATGCCTTGAGTGTGGTGATCCAGCTCACTTCATCGTCGACTGCCCCAAGTGGAATAGTCAAAAGAAGGGCACCGGCGTTGGATCCTATGACTCCGGCAAGCACGACAGCTCCACCTTCACAAAGGGCAAGCCCAAGACGAGGTTCTTTCGAAAGGCCCTAAAGGACTACCGGTGTGAGAACAAGAAGCGGGACAAGGCCTTCTTCACCGAGATGAAGAGAAGCTACTCCAAGAGGTCATCTTCTTCTTCCTCTTCATCAAGCTCAAGTGATGAGGAGACCATGATCAAGAAGGGGAAGGACAAGAATGATCTGGTGGGCCTCTGCTTCATGGCCTTCGGGGACAAGCCAAAGAGCCGCGCGTATCACAGCCGAAGATCCCATAGGAGCTTTTGCTAAATGGCTCTTGGGGATAAGGAAGAGAAGGGATCCCCCGACAACTCCGACGATGATGACGATGAAAAGGTATCCTCCTATGAACAAGAAGTCGTTGAATTACTAAAAGAGAACCATTAGGAGTTGAGGTATTGGGAGAAACTGCTTAGAGGGGCTAAGAAAAGGATAGATGAGATAGAGAAGGAGCTTGCCATGGCCAATGGCAAGATTGAGAGTCTATCTTCTTCCCCTTGCTTGGGTGGTAGCAGTGAGTGCCCTAACTTCGAGGTGTTGTTGTTTTACCTGACGACTCTAAAGTCTAGGTACACAGAGAGGGTAGATGAGAGAGACGCTTTGGCCACTGAGCTTGAGAGCGCTCAGTTGGAGCTGAAAGATGCTCATGCAACTATCGTCGTGCCTTGTGTAGACTGTCCATCCCATCTAGCTAGTTTAGCTGAGTTGAGAGCCAAGAGTGATGAGCAGTTGGGCGAGTTAGCGAGAGTCAGAGATGGGCTAGAGCAGACTAAGCTAGAGCTTGAGACATTGTCAGTTCCACCCACTGTTTGTGAGAATTGCTTGTCCCTGAGATTGGAACTGATCAAGCTAAAAGCTAAGAAGTCTGTCCAAGTTGATAAAGAGTGAGAGATCTGCTTGTCTCTGGTGGAGGTGCTATGCTTCCTTGAGAGAGGAGCTAGCTGATGCTCAGAATGATAACTCTTACCTCCGTCAGATCCTGAGTTGGGTGAGTACCAGAGAGCCACAGCTCGGTATGATGATCCAGTAATTCAAGAGGTAGGATGGGTTTGGGGTAGGTTACACCTACACCAAGGCTAACTTTGAGAGTGCCATTAGCCATGCAGTGGAGTGGAGTAAGATGACTTCAGAGCAGAGATATCCCAAGACTCACTCCACTAAGTCTTTCCAGGCCTGTCAGCCCAAGGATAGAGTGTTCCAAGAACAACCTAAAGCTCCACCCAAGAAGCATGTCTGGGTCCCAAAGCCCAAGCATCTCCACACTTCTCTTGACTCTCTACTTGGACCGTCTCACACCAACGAGTCTACACCCAACACCACCAAGCCCAAGAACCCCAAGACTCAACCACATCCCAAGAAGCCTACCTATCACTGTGAGTTTTGTCAGAGAGATGGGAATCTTGAGGACTTTTGCTTCAGGAGGAAGCGGGTTGAGAGAGCACGGAGAGCTCGAGGTGGGCAAGAGCAGTTCTACCAGCAGGGTGGTAGACAGAGAGTCCCTCAACGTGGAGAGAGGCTAGAGGCCAGGGCGCGTCATGTAGGTGGTGGTAGAGGAGACAATTTTCGTGCCCATGCTCTGGAGGGTGGTTTTCGCTCCGGTAAAGCTCCAGGTCGTTCTGGATACGGCTTTGGACCTCGTGGCCGAGACTTTAGGTAGAACAGAGGACAGTGCTTTGAGCCGCGTTTTGGTCCATACTCTTACGATTCCTTCTGCTTTCCTTCTTTTCAGCAGATGGCTCGACACTGGTTTAGCTCCTTTGCTAAACCTGGTGTCAGACCGTTTGCTCCCACTTATGACCATTGACCGTACAGGATTGAGGACTGGAGATGTGTGGATCATGGATTCAGGATGCTCTCGCCACATGACGGGACATCGAGATGGTTCTCGAGCCTCACTTCCACGAGCTCCAAGGAGTACATCACTTTCGGGAACAGTGGTCAAGGGAAGGTACACGACATTGGCTCAATTCGAATCTCTGATCATTTCTCTTTGAAGAATGTTGCTTTGGTTGGAAACTTGAGTTTTAATTTGGTCTCTGTTTCGCAACTTCTTGAGGATGGTTTAGAGGTTCACTTTAAGAAGGGCAAGTCTTCTGTTGTTTATTCTAGAGGATCTTTGGTTTGCCAGATCTTACCCTTCGGTAAGGTTTCTCGGATTGATTTCTCTAGTTCTTTTGGCCCTTCTCGCTGTTTGATTGCTAGATCCTCCTCTGAGCTCTGGAGGTGGCATAGGAGGTTAGGTCATTTGAGTTTTGATCTTTTAGTCAGATTGAGCTCTATGGACCTCATCCGAGGATTGCCCAAGCTTAAGATGGAGAAGGATCTAGTTTGCCATCCCTGTCGTCATGGAAAAATGGTTGCCTCTTCTCACGCACCTGTGACTCAGGTGATGACTTCGTACCCGGGTGTTGGGGGAAAATACTTCATCTTCAGGGTTATTGCTATAACAAGACAAAGGCAAGTGATTTAATCGAAGGCTTCCAGCATTCAACTCCGGAAGTATATTGGATCTAGTTCGAAGTATAAAGGCGAACTCTAGTTCGGAGTATATCTTCAAACATTGACTCTTCCGAGAGCTTCTTGCCAGCTAGGATGGAAGACTTATCCTCTTTCTTAATAGATTAGTCTTTTACCGTTTTAGCCCTATTAAGGGTACCGAATAGTTTCCACTATGTCGGTTGTAATAGAGGGGTAAAAGGGTCTTTTCCTTAATGTTTGGGCCTATAAATACCCCCCGTTTTACCCTGTAATAAAGATCGAATACTAAGTTATTCAATAGACATCTTCGAACTGTTTTGAGCTATTATCCATTCGAAGGCTTGAAATAGTTTGCTTCACAAACACTTCGTTTGTTAGTTTCTAATCTCTAGAAACATGTTAGCGTAATCTTTTACGCCAACACCGGGAGAGTTGTTCACATGGATATTGTTCGTCCAGCTCGGGTATGCTCAGTTAGTGGGAAGTGGTACGCGCTTGTAGTAGTTGATGACTTTTCTCGATTCTCATGGGTTTTCTTTCTAGAGTCAGGATGAGGCTTTTTAGTTTGTTCATGACCTGGTTTTGACGCTGAAGAATGAGAACAATGGTCGGATGCGAGCAATTCGCTCTGATAACGGCTCTGAGTTCAAGAACTCTCAGTTCGTCAACTTTTGTAGTGATCGAGGTCTTGAGCACTAGTTTTCTGCTCCTTACACTCCCCCACAGAACGACGTTGTGGAAAGAAAGAACCACACGCTAGTCGAGATGGCCAGGATGATGCTCGATGAGCATAGGACTCCTAGGCGCTTTTGGGCTGAAGCCATAAACACTGCTTGCTATATGGCCAACCGCATTTTTCTTATAGCTTACTTAGGTAAGACATCATATGAGTTGCAGTTTGGCAGACTAGCCCAAGGTGAGTCACTTGCGAGCATTTGGCTGCAAGTGCTTTGTGCTCAAGAAGGAAGGGCATTTGGACAAGTTTGAGTCTTATTGCTGGGATGGAGTCTTTCTTGGTTATGCTATGCATTCTCGAGGCTTCCGTGTTTGGAACCTCGACTCCCAGCAGCTTGTCGAGACTTGCGAGGTTTCTTTTGATGAGTCCATGCCCTCGCTGACTCCTTCTTTTGAGTTTTCTAGAGATGATGAGCTTAGAGAGTCCATCTTTGAGGAAGATGATGACACTCCCGCTGTTGATGAGGGTGGGCCTTCTACACAGCCTATAGACCCCACACCTTCTAAGACTTCGACTGAGGATGAGTGCGGACCTCTGATCACTTCTTTCACTTCGATCGAGCCCCCTCAATCGAGTCCAGAGGTGCTAGTTGCTGACTCTGTTGAGGTGACCTTGGATCACCTAGGATCCCGAGCAGTTCAGTGTGATCACCCCTCAGAGCTCATCATCGGTGATCTCACTTCGAGATCATTGCGTTCTTCTGTTGGCTCACTCGCTGTTTTTGCTGAGTTTGCGTTTGTTGCCATCTTTGAGCCCAGAGATGTTGCTCATGCTCTTTCTGATGAAAATTGGACAACGTAAGAAGAGCTTGAGAACTTTGTTCGCAATCAGGTTTGGACACTGGTTGAGCTGCCACCTGGATGCAACCCCATAGGCACCAAGTGGGTGTTTAAGAACAAGCAAGGTGAAGATGGGGTTGTGGTGCGCTATAAAGCTCGATTAGTAGCCAGGGTTTTTACCAGAAAGAGGGTATTGACTTTGGGGAGACTTTCGCCCTTGTTGTCCGTCTTGAGTCCATTCGCATACTTTTGGCATTCGCTGCTTCTAAAGGTTTTAAGCTTTTTTCAAATGGATGTCAAGAGTGCTTTTCTGAATGGGTATATAGAGGAGGAGGTCTATGTTAGGAAGCCTCCCAGTTTTGAGAACCCTAAGTTTCCTCGACATGTTTTCAAGTTGTAGAAAGCTTTATATGGTCTGAAGCAAGCCCCCAGGGCTTGGTATGATCGTCTAAAGCAGTTTTTGTTGGGGAGTGGCTTTGTGATGGGTTCTGTGGACAAGACTCTTTTCTTGCTCAGAGATGGCTCAGATTTCTTGATTGCTCAGATTTACGTGGACGACATTATTTTTGGTGGTTCTACTAATGAGCTTGTGTCCAAGTTTTCTGAGCAGATGCACATCGAGTTTGAGATGAGCCTCATGGGTGAGCTCAAGTACTTCCTAGGGCTCCAGATCAAGCAGACCAAGGATGGCATCTTCATCCACCAGAGCAAGTACACGCGGGACATGTTGAAGAAGTTCGACTTTGGTGGAGAGCTGAAGCCTCAGATGACCCCAATGGGTACATCTGGGGGCCTGGACAAGGATGAGAGTGGCGTCAAGGTCAACAAGAGAGAGTATCGAGAGATGATCAGATCACTGCTGTACTTGATAGTGACGAGACTAGACATTCAGTTTGCCATGGGACTGTGCGCACGCTTCTAGTCTTCACCACGCGCATCTCATCGGCAAGCTGTCAAGTGCATTTTCAGGTACCTTACCTATGTGCTTTATCTAGGTCTTTTATATTCAGCATCATCGTCTCTTGAGTTATCTGTTTTTCCAATGCTGATTTCGTTGGGTGTCGGCTGGATTGCAAGTCGACTTCCGGTACTTTCCAGTTTCTTGGTTCTTCGCTTGTCTCTTGGTATTTGCGTAAGCAATCTGGGGTTGCGCTTTCTACCACTGAGGCTGAGTATGTAGCTGCTGCTAGCTGCTGCTCACAGATGGTTTCGATGGTTTCCACTTTGAGAGATTTTGGGTTGTTTTTTTCCTGCTAGAGTATCTTTGTTTTGTGATAGCACCAGCGTGATTAGTGTAGGGAAAAACCCATGTCTGCATTCAAAAATCAAACATATTGATGTGTGCTTTCACTTTCTGAGGGATCAATATGAGAAAGGTGTCATTGACCTTGTTCATGTTGATACCCATCATTAGTTGGCTAACATTTTCACCAAACCCCCTGATCAGTCTACTTTTGAGCGTTTGCGAGGGGATTTGGGAGTTGTGTATCCTTTTTAGGATATTTTGAGTCAGTTTTTCTTTCTTCTTTATTTTGTTCTTGAGTCTTTTCGTGTGAGTTCATATCATGCATATTCACATATCACACTTTGAGCTTTCTTCTGTTATATGATTGATCTGCTTTACTTATTCTAGCTAGTATATGCTTTTGAATACATGTCGATGATCATGCTTTGCTTCAGTTCACATGATATGTCTGATATCTGTCATATGCATGGCTTTTCTGCTTTAAAATTGAAAAATGATCACCATTGCTTTTGGTAACTAGCATGTGTAGGTTGAATGCTTTTGCTATCTTTTACATGCCTGGTAGACAGTTCCCTACTTAGATGCAGATATGCAACTTGGACATGTATATGCTTTAACATGGAAAATGTGCTATAAAAATGATAAAAAAAATCAGAAAAATGGAAAATCCATGCCTTTTATGCTTAATTGAAAAGATGTAGGTGGGTTTGCTTTGTCGCATTGCATTGTTCTGGACTGCTTACCATAGCACTTTGGTATGAACTAGGACCGTGTAATGTATGCCAAGACCAATATCTTAAGCTTCTGATGGTCCAGTTCTAGCCTAGGCTTGACTTGGTCGGTTAGCATAAGGTTGATATGCAAATAACCCCTGGCAAAAAATGAAAAAGGAAAAGAAAAAGGCTTAAAATTAAAAGATAACAAGTTTGCTGAAGCACTTTGTTCTGGACAATGCTTATCTTGGTAGATATCAGCTAGCCTTTGCATCTCATGTTTTACCTTACTTGTCGACTAGAAAATGTGGTGATGCTTTTGTTTGCAAAAATCTAAAAATGTGTGCTAATGACTTTCTTTGGATATCATCTGTTGCACTGATCATGCCATGTGTCTTAGACAGTATGTCTTTTGGTGTACTTGCTAGATGTTGTAATTGCAGTCAATCATATCTGAGAAGCATGCTTTTTACACTCCACTTGCACCCCAGTTGCATTCATTGCATATTTTGAGGGGGAGTTGCATTTTAGGGGGGGTTTGAGTCTGTGTCTCTTTTGAGTGCATTTAGTCTCACTTGATGAGTCCAATTGTCAACAAGGGGGAGAAATTTTGGGTTACTTCATCTTTTAGAAGAGTTTAGTGGGAGTTTTGGCTTTCTCTGGGATTTGTTTCAGGGGGAGTTTTTAGTTTCTTTTGCCTTTACTCTTTGGATATCCTTGTTGATAATTCTAAAATTGCACTCTGTTGGGGGAAAATACTTCATCCTCAGGGTCACTACAGTAACAAGACGAAGGCAGTCTATTAGGCCGAAGTTCTCCAGTATCTAACTCCAGTTTAGTACTGGGTCAAGTTCGAAGGATCGAGGTGGACTCTAGTTCGGAGTATATCTTCGAATGTAGACTCTTCAGAGAACCTCCCTGCCAGCTAAGAAGGAAGACTTATCTTTTTTCTCATTAGATTTGTCTTTTACCATTTTATCCCTATTAAGGATACCGAATAGTTTCCATTATGTCGGTTGTAATAGAGGGGGTAAAAAGGTCTTTTCCTTAAGATTTTGGCCTATAAATACCCCCGTTTTGCCTTGTAATGAGGATCGAATACTGAGTTATTCAATATACATCTTCGAACTGCTTTGAGCTATTATCCAATTTGGAGGCTTGAAATAGTTCACTTCACAAACACTTCGTTTGTTAGTTTCTAATCTCTAGAAACCTGTTAGCGTAATCTTTTACGCCAACAGTTGGCGTCGTCCGTGGGGATCCTAGTCCAAAAAACTTCGTTCTCTACCAAGTTCTCAAACCATGCCTCCCAAGCGGAGTTCAGGTGGTAGTCCTACTCGGAGGTCCCCTCGGACCTCCGGAGCAAGATCTTCGAACATAGTCGAGGTCAGAGGACCTTCGGTAATTCCTCCACCTCAGACCCCTGAAGGGATTCCCCTTCCTCGAGCATACGGAGTTTCTCCTTCAACTCCATCTATACTTCGGCAAGCTGGAGTCCCTTCTCCAGCTCCGATCCCGCTTCGAACTGATATGTACAGTTCTCAAGACCTGGAAGGTCCTTCCGGAGGAGATGAAGATGGTCTTGGCGACATGGCAGCCCAAATGGCCAGTCTCCAAGCCGAAGTGGTGAGGTGGAGGCAAGAAGCCGCAGATAGGCTTCGCTCTCAGGCCACCCCGGTCATTCCCGAAGTGCCATAAGACGACGAACTTCCTTATCCCGAAGCCCCGGAGAACGCTTCCTTCGATAGCAAGTCTCCGCTGCACCCCGAGCTGCAGAAAGTGCGCTTCGACCCTAAGTTTAAAACTTCGAAGCTCTGCAAGTATTCTGGAGATGACCCCAGGGAGTTCTCCCGTTCTTATGTGTTGGCAATTGAGGACAGTGAAGGAGTGTGAGACACCATGGCCAAGTGTTTCCCTCTTGCTCTCGAAGGGGTGGCTCTGCGGTGGTTTTGGTCCCTGAAGCCAGGGTCAATTAGAACCTGGGAGCAATTAAGGAAGAAGTTCATAAGCATACCCCCAATGTCTACAGGAAGTCTTTTCTAGGTGAAGTAGTTGTCTAGAGAGACTTTAAGACAATTTTTCAAGCGCTTCGCCCATACGAAGTTGCAAATTCGAGGGCTGACTACGTCCTCCGTAGTTGATGTAGATCGAGAGGGAGTTACCCATGCGGGCCTCCTTGATAAACTTCATCGGAAACAGATATCCTCTGTTGCTCAGCTGATGTCTTATTTTGAAGAGTATGCTAGGTCAGAAGAAGGGTAGCTTCGGAGAACTGCTTCAACTCCGTCAATCCTGCAAGAAGTCAAGTTGGAAGTGAAGACTTCAACACCTTCGCAGGGGCCTAACTTCGAAGTCCAGCATGACAGGCGTCGGGGGCAAAAGCATCCTCGTTCAGAAGTATTGAACATTGCACCTCCGCAGAAATTTGCCCCTAAAACTTCCCAAGCTTTGGAAGCAAGACCAGCGGCTGGAGGCCGCCAAGGAAGCCAGCTGGCAAAGCCCAGGCCTTCTTCTGCTACATCCATGGTGAGAATCGAAGTCACGCAGCTGATGCGTGCAAGTCTATACTCGCTTTAAGAGGCGAGTACCTTGAAAGAACCTCGAGTCGAGGAACTACTGACCGAGTTCCTTCCGAGGTGTGTCTGGAGCCTTTCCAGGTTGTGGCATGTATAGACAACTTCGACCCTATAAGGCAACCTCCGGTGGTCAATATTATGCCACCTCCGAAGCAGGAAGATGGTCAAGATCGAGGAAAAAGAGTAGTCCTCCCCATTTCCGAAGGAGGGACTCTCGGTAGTATGTCGAAGAGACAGCGAAGAGAATATGTCCGAGAAGTGGGCCATATTGGAACTTATTCGTCTGCAGCTACCATGCCTGAATGGGCCCATGTGTCGATATCTTTCTCTGTAGATGATGCAGCTGGCATAAAGTTTCCGCATGCAGATCCCCTTGTTATTACTGCCGATATAGCAGGGACTGAAGTCCGGAGAGTGCTGATTAACGGAGGGAGTTCAGCAGATATTATCTTCGTCCAAGCCTTCAATCAGCTCTATATCTCCAGGAAGCATCTTCTCCCTGCAGCTCGTCCTTTACAAGGTTTCACAGGACCCCCTCTTGATGCCCTCAGCCAAATAGTTCTGGAGGTCGCTTTCGGAGAGGGTCTACTAGCTAGGACGGAGGAGGTGATTTTCGATGTTGTGGATGCCCCGTACGCATATAATGTTATCTTCGGGAGGGGCATGTTGAATCAATTCGGAGCCATGGCGCATCATAATTATTTGTGTATGAAGATGCCCACGCAAGCGGGAGTGCTCACTGTCTTCAGAGATCAGGCCACTGCGCGAAGAGCAGAATATGGTCATGGCCCCCCTCTTGACCTGAGACAAGTGAACAACGTACAAGGCGACCCGGAGGATATCTCTGCTTCAGGTGAACCTTCGAAGAAGTCCTTCCCAAGGCCTAGCCCCGAAGGAGAGATTGTAATGAAGATTATTTTCAAAGACGGCAAAGACTATTCATTTCAGTTCGGCAAGGATTTGCCTCCAGAAGTCGCTACTTCATTACAAAAAGTAGTTGAAGAAAATTTAAATGTCTTTGCATGGTCTGATGAGGACATTACCGGAGTCAGTCGGGATATTATTGAACATAGCTTTCTTGTGAACCCGAGGGTTCGGCCTGTCCGACAAGGACTCCAGAAGTTGTCTGTGGAGATTGTCCGTCCTTGCTAACGCTGAGGTGGAAAAGTTGCTGAAGGCTGGGATTATCAGAGAAGTAGCTCATACGGAGTTGCTAGCCAACCCAGTCTTCGTCAGGAAGAAATCTTATGGGAAGTGGCGCATGTGTATTGACTTTACATCCTTGAATAAAGCATGCCCCCGTGACCCCTATCCCATGCCCCGAATTGATCAATTAGTTGACTCCACTGCTGGTTCAGAGTTATTAATCTTCCTCGATGCGTATTCTGGCTATCATCAAATCTGGTTAAAGCGCGAAGATGAAATCAAAACAAGCTTTGTAACTACTTCGGGAGTCTTTTGCTATGTAAGAATGCCTTTCGGCTTAAGAAATGCCGGGGCAACTTTTTCGAGGTTAATTAATAAAGCTCTAGGTCATAAAATGGGCCGCAATGTAGAAGCCTATATGGATGACATTGTAATAAAGAGTGCTCTAAAGCACCAACATGGTCTAGATTTAGCAGAAACGTTAAATAGCCTTCGGGCATGTGGAGTCCGTCTTAACCCCAAAAAATGTATCTTTGGGGCTCAGGCTAGAAAATTTTTAGGGTATCTAGTTTCAAGCAGAGGGATCGAAGCTAGCCCTACTTAAATAACTACATTACAAAGGATGGCTCCTCCGGAAAATTTGAAGCAGGTGCAAAAGTTAACTCGCCGCCTTGCAGCACTTAGCAGGTTCCTAGAAAGGTCTGTGGAGAGAAGTTTGCCCATTTTCAAAGCATTGAAAGGGTCCAAAGATTTTGCATGGACACTAGAGTGTCAAAAGAGTTTTGATGATATTAAGAATTATCTCAGTAACCTCGCTACACTGACGGTGCCTATTGCGGATGAAACCCTACTCCTCTACCTTGCAGCTACTGGCTCTGCTGTCAATGCAGTCCTTGTCAGAGAAGTTGATTTCAATGGGAAGTTGGTACAGAATCTAGTCTATTTTGTATCCGAAGCATTGTCTGCAGCAAAAACAAGATATTCTGAGCTTTAGAAGTTCGCCTATGCTCTGATAATGGCTTCGAGGAAGTTAAGGCATTATTTCCTAGCACATAATGTGATTTTACCAACCTCGTATCCCTTAGGAGATATGCTCCGAAGTAAGGATTCTATAGGAAGAATTGGGAAATGGGCTGTTGAACTAGCACCCTTCGGCATCTCCTTCGTGGCAAGGACAGCAATCAAGTCACAGGTGTTGGCAGATTTTGTGGCAGAATGTACTCCCTCCGCAGTATGGGCTCCGGAGAAACCAAATGAAGGAATTTGGACCATATCCTCCGATGGAGCTTTCCAAGCATCTGGAGCAGGTGTCAGAGCGATAATAATTTTGCCTTCAGGGCAAAGAGCAATGTACTCCACAAGGCTCAACTTTAAGTCCACCAATAATACAACGGAGTATGAAAGAATTTTGTTAGGACTTCGAAAGGCACGTGCTTTGGGGGATACAAGAGTTGTTATTAAAACAGATTCTCAAATTGTAGCAGGGCACGTTGATAAAAGTATTCAAGTTCGTCACCCCTAGCTTGCAAAATATTTGGAAGAGATCCATAATATTGAAGCGACATTTAAAGGGATTTCCATCCGAAGTATACCCAGAGATGAAAATATGCAAGCTGATAACTTGGCAAAAGCTGCAGCTAGAGCTATGGACATTCCGGAAGGAGTTTTTTACGAAGAGCTTAGTTCACCTTCGGTGCCACAGATCCCTCCTGTGGAAGTTTTTTCCATTCCATGTACTGATTGGCGGAGTTCAATTGTGGAACTATTGCAAGGTGAAGCAAATTTGCCTGAAGGGCCACAGCTTTCGAGGTTAAAGCTCAGAATTCGAAGTTATCATATAATCAACGGTATTCTCTACAAGGCCGGAGTATGTTCCCCTCTGCTCCGATGTATATCTCAAGCCGAAGGTCAGGAGATTCTCCAAGAAATTCATGAAGGCCTTTGTGGTAGCCATCTAGCCCCTCAGGCTTTGGCAGGAAAAACACTTCGCTAGGGGCTTTATTGGCCTACAATAGTAGCTGATGCGGAGAGCCTAGTCCGCACGTGCCAGGGTTGTCAATGGATGGGAAGAAGAAGTCATCGTCCGCCAACAACTCTTCAAGTCATTGCCCCAGTTTGGCCCATGGCTAGATAGGGGGATGGACCTTATTGGCCCCTTCCTAGTAGCAAAGGGAAATTTGAAATTCGCAGTGGTAGCAATTGAGTATTTTTCCAAGTGGGTCGAAGCAGAACCCCTCACAGCTATCACTTCGAATAATGTACAGAAATTTTTTTGGAAAAGTATTATATGCAGGTTCGGAGTACCTCGACAGCTCACAGTTGACAATGGGACACAGTTTGATGCAGATACCTTTAGGAAGTGTTGCGACGATCTTGGCATACAAATATGCTTCGCTGTTGTGCGCCATCCTCAGTCTAACGAAGTTGCAGAAAGAGCTAAAGGTAATATCTTGTCAGGGTTGAATCAAAGAATAGTAGGGCTGGCAAAAGGGCTGTGGACCGAAGAGCTCCCAAAGATCTTATGGTCCATTCGGACCACCCAAACAAGGTCCACAAGTTTCACTCCTCTCAGACTATTATTCGGAGACGAAGCTATGATGCCAACGGAGCTTAAAGGAGGATATTTTCGCAGCACCGAACCTGAAATAGAAGGAGAAAGGCAAGCTTCACTTGATTTAACTAAAGAAACAAGACTTCGAGTTGTCGCCAATATGTCGAAATATCAGCAGCAAACGAAGACTTGGTTTGACCCGAAGGTTAAGCTTAATGAACTAAAGCCAGGTCATCTAGTTTTGCGAAGCATTATAGCACCAGGGAAATTAGGAAATAAGTGGGAAGGTCCATACATTATTCTCCGTTCAGGACGCCCTGGTTCTTTTAAGCTAGCTAATTTAGAAGGCGAAGAGTTAAAGCATGCCTGGAATGCGGAGCACTTAAAGCGATATTTCGCATAGGGGCTCCTTGTAATCATTTGTAAACACCTTCTGAATTAATAAAGTTCATGGTTCAGATAATGCCTACCTCTCAAACACTTCCTACTTCTAGTGGACGCACTGGAAGAACGAAGTTGGCTGTGAGGGAAGTGTCATTCATTTGAACCAATTTTTCGGACTTCGAACCATCGGTTCGAAGCTTCCGATGAGGTGGGAAAGTCACTGAAAAACGGATTCCAAGCCACCAGCTTGAAAGCAGCTGTAAAAAGAGTCGAAGGAGACCAAATAATGTGGATTCCAAGCTCTGGCTTGAAAGCATCCATAAAAAGAGTCCAAGGAGACCACTATGAATTCTGAACCACTAGTTTGATAGCATTCGCAAAAAAAGCCGAAGGAGGCCAAACAGAACAGAGTTTGAGCTGATAAGCTTCGAATATCTGTAAAAAGAGTCCAAAGTGACCAATCGTTTTGGATGCTAAGGTGTCTAGAAAATTAGTCTGAAGTGACTAGTTTTAAACAAAAGGTACTAAGTTACCAGTTTTCAGACTCCAAGTAGTCGAAGACATTTTGTGATATTTTAATCAATCTCTAAGTTGCTAAGGGGCTCCGAGCCTCCAAAATTGTACTCCTAAATCTTTTTCTTTGCGCCTAACCATCTTCGACTACACTTCGAAGTTGCTTACGCCCAAAGAGGGGCTGGGAAGTAGGGAGACGATTTTAAAATCTTAATCTTTATCATTCGAACAGATTACATTTCATTATGAAAAATTTGTGTCTATACCAAGAAGGAAACGAAGACCCCTTCGATCCCTAGAGCTACCACTAAAGCCAGAACGATTAGTTCCGGAGCTGGGAGTCCTAATAACTTTACGTTTAATTCTTCTCCCTCCCCTCGAAGCTCGAAAATATTTTTGTTCCTGTTGCAGTTCAGCCCAAGTTCGAAGTTGCTCGGGGCTTCTCTCCCAGCTTCGAAGTTCTTCAGGCTTATTTCCTTGTTCTTCAGCAGTATTCTCTTCTTCGGACCACTCAACGTCTTTAGAAGATGAGGTTTCCAAGTTAACTTCTTTTTCTTGCTCTTTAATATAAGATAATATATCTTTGCGTATTTCGGGCGCAATCGCACCGGAGCTTTCTCGAGGAATCAGGAATCAAGGTCGTTTGTGAAGTTCTTCGGTAACATTTAATAATTCGAGATCATCCATATGAGGTTGGGAAGCCTAAAAACATTTCCAAATAAGTTTTCATTCATAATAGATGAAAGCATAATTTTTACATATTCGGACCCCTAAACAAAACTAAACCTGTGGGTCTGGCAGAGGCTGGCTGCTCGAAGCTTGAGACCGAGCTTGTTTCTGGTGAAGTCCTTCATCGATCCAAGCCTTGATCGTTGTTCGACCTTCGGCTCTCCATGACGCTTGGAAGGCTTGCCAGGCTGCGGCCACATCTTCGGAAGGGTTTAGCAGCTGGTTGTCATCAAAGGTAATAGGAGCCGCCCCCAAGTATTGTGCTACTGATAGCCCTTGATCTTCATAGTAACGAAGTATTCTGAGAGAAGATACTTGGCCGGAGAGTTCTCCATACCGAATACTTGTCGTCTTCATCATATTCACTGCTCCTTGGATCATTTTCAGTCGTCGCAGCAAGGGGACGTTGTCACTCGAAGATAGTGTCCAAGAAGTACCGAAGTCCTCTAAGACACCTAAAAGATGATCCATGACCTCCGCAGCTACCTTCTCCGACTTCACCTTGTCTTCAATTAAGGCATCCCTTGACGAAGACAGCTCGTCTACCACAGAAGACAGTCTAGCTACCTCCGTAGCCAAAGAGTTCTTCTAGCTAAGCAGGTTGTTGGCCTCCTCCATGGCCTTCGTCTTTTCTTCTTAAAGCTTAACCAGCTCAGCCTCCGCCATTGTATGCTCTGCCCACATTTTTTATATTTCAGCCCGAAGCACGATTTTCTTGGCTTCGAGCTTCTGATTTGCAGCCTCCAGACCAAGTCGAGCTCTCCTCTCCGCTGCAACCATCTCGTCCAAGCTGCAGATTCGAATTTCGGAGCCCTCAAGACTCCTTTGGAGAGTAGTAATCCTCTCCTTAATACGAATACTTCCTCGCTCGTTCGAAACAGTTGCAGCTCGAGCCAAGACTATTTGCTGCGAAAAGAAAAAGCAAGGTGAGAAATTATTCATAAGTTGAAATTAATCTTGTTTTGCAGATGCTTCGTACCTGGTATGCTGCCCGTTCCAAAGCTGCGTTCAGCCCCGACCCTTCAGCCTCCCCAAGTATGGCTTCTAAGTCTATTCCCCCAACTTCGCGGTTAGCTCGATCCAAAGGTTTGAGCAAAGCTCAAAGTCCGGTCCTTCGCTCCAGAAAAGGAGCTAGGAGGGGGAGCATGGACAAAGCCGCATCCCCGGAAACTTCAGTGGACTGGCCCCCCTCCGTAGATTGTCCTCCATCTGTTGATTCCGATGGATTTAATCCCGAGTTCGGAGCAGGAAAGGGGTCCATTTTGCCTTTACCTTTTCCAGGTCCCATCTATGCAGCTTCTGGAACCGACCCCGGAGATGTCGAAGTCCCAGGAGCAGTCTTCGCGGGAGGAGTCGTCTCCATGGGAGCAGACCCTGCTAAATCAGAGGTATTATATATTGCATAATTTTGTAGGGTGAAGTAAAAGGTGCTTTAATGAAGTTTACCTCCGAAATCCCGTCGGCGAATGAGTACGGGGCTGCTTGGAGGGTTAAAGCCCCCTTCGAAGTCTTCATCAGACTCGGGGTCTGGAACCGAAGGGTTGGCTGTTGGAGCCTCCCTTGGAGGAATAGCTACCACTTCGTCCGGAATCGAAGCTTGTTCAGCTATAACTTTGACTCCGCCTTCAGCAATAGGGGCTTCTTGATGCGACAAGTCAGGCTGGACATTCGAGGTCCTAGCCTGTTCGGAGCTATCTGGAGTAGCTGGCACACTTTCTACGTTGCCAGTATCTACAACTTCGACATTTGCCTGCGCTTCATCTTCGGTAATTAGGTTCTCGAGGAACCTTTGCATTTCTCTCACTCAGTCATCTTCAGATGAATCGGAAGGCGAAGCCACAGGCCTAGAAGGAGCCACATTTTTAGGCTTTCGGGCTAACTTCTTTACAGGAGTCTTCGCTGGAGCCGAAGTCCCAGCATCTGCTTTTCTCTTCTTCGGCCCTTTCTCAGAAGGCACCCAATCCGGAAGAGGGGGGCTACGACTCCGAGTACACCCCATACTCGGTTAAGTCGTTCCCAACTGCCCACCAGTTTCATCCTCCACTCCTTTTCAGCCGGAGTAGGAGCTCCAAGAATCTTCTCCAAAGCTCGAACGACTTTCTCCGAAGTCATAGGAGCTTGAGAAGCTGAAAGATAAGTTTTCATTAGTCATTTCATCAAATAATCATATATAAAACATGTTGTAGTTTTTGAAGTTACCTGCAGGGCTCAAGTTCGAAGAAATTTTTCGGAGTCCTCCCTCCGGATCCTCTTCGAAGTTGATAGGCCAGTTGGCCATCAAAGGCGGAATTTGGAGCCCGATGAACTCCTCCGCTAAGTCCCGCATGCTCATGCGGCGACTAATTCGTTGGAGCAGGTTAAGGCGAGCTTTGAGCTGGCTGGGGTCTGAGTGGACTTCGGCCTCCCTTCGGAAGTATATGTCTTGCAAGGGTCCGGCCAGACGACTGCCTACTCCGACTTCGGCGTAGAACCACCGGAGAATCCAATCTTTGTACCATCTGGCGTTGATAGCCTTCGCTGGAAATCGCAGTTGGAATTCATCTCGGAGTCTGAAGTTGATACTCCCGAAGGCTACTATGATATTCTCCCCTCCTGAGCCTTGGTAAGTCTTCGGCTGGAAAGATGCCTTGTGCAGTGCTGCAAATATTTCCACTCTTCCTTCGCAGCCCTCAGCCCGCAGCGCCCATTCGAAGATAGCCAGGCGCGCTATTGCGTTCGGAGACAATTGAGAAAGGGTGACATGGAAGAGATCTAGTACCTCCGATAGGAAGTCTACCGCCGGGAGTCATAACCCTGCTTCGAAGAAGGCTTCGAAGACGACAACTTCACCAGGCCGCGGCGAAGGGATGGCTTCCTTTCCGGGTTTGCGGACGTTGATCTCCGAGCTAATCTTCCCCTCGACCACTGTTGCGATTGTCTTCCTTTTGTAGGTGGATGGCCCCAATTTGTAAGACTGGTCAGGATACTTTGATGAAGCCAGAAGGAGGTCATGGGGACCGATCTGTTGGGGATTCCCCGCCGGCGCCGCTGCTGCCACCGCCATGGCCTGTTGCCGGGCTAGGGCCGAAGTCGCCCCGGCAGCCTTGAAGCTTGTTTTCGCCATTGATCCGAACCGAACGCTTAAGGCTAAGGTTTGGAGGCTAAAGGTTGATTGCACAAAGACGGTGAGAAAGGTGTTTGAGAAGTTTCTAGGTCCTCTATTTATAGCCTAGGTTCGCAATTTTTTACCGTTCACACTTGTCGTTTCGCATTCTTGGCCGTTACTATTTGCAAAGTTAACGCACCGCGTAGCTTCTTCCGAAAGGAAAAGGCTAACGACTATTTTTTCTAAGTCTAAAAGGCTTTCTGGCTTCTTAAATTGATTCCAGGATTGTTCGAATATAACTATCTTAGAAATCAATTCGAAGTTATGAATCTTCGTTTATTTCGAAGGTTGTTAAGATTTGATAACCCCTACACATGGTTATTTTTCTTGCGTATACTACTCTCCTAACCTTACAGATCAAGCGGAGAAGCATATTCGAGGGGCTACTGTTGGGGGAAAATACTTCATCCTCAGGGTTACTATAGTAACAAGCCGAAGGTAGTCTATTAGGCCAAAGTTCTCCAGTATCTAACTCCGGTTTAGTACTGGGTCAAGTTTGAAGGATCGAGGCGGACTCTAGTTCGGAGTATATCTTCAAATGTAGACTCTTCAGAGAACCTCCCTGCCAGCTAAGATGGAAGACTTATCTTCTTTCTCATTAGATTAGTCTTTTACCATTTTAGCCCTATTAAGGATACCGAATTGTTTCCACTATGTCGGTTGTAATAGAGGGGTAAAAGGTCATTTCCTTAATATTTTGGCCTATAAATACCCCCCGTTTTACCCTGTAATGAGGATCGAATACTGAGTTATTCAATACACATCTTCGAACTGCTTTGAGCTATTATCCAATTCGGAGGCTTGAAATAGTTCACTTCACAAACACTTCGTTTGTTAGTTTCTAATCTCTAGAAACCTGTTAGTGTAATATTTTACGCCAACACACTTGTTTTGAGTTTTTATTTTTGTTTAACCACAATGACCGTCAACTGGCTTTTGTTCAGCTTTTGGTCATTAGGGTTAAACCTTTTATTTTATTTTCTTGTTTCTGTTTTCTTGTGTTTTGTTTTCATGTTTCCACATATGTTTGCAGGTTCTGAAGAGCTGATGAAGAGGGTGTTGACAATGCACTCATCAAGGCGGAGATTGAGGAGCCATGATGAAGATCATGGGCCTCATGGCTCCAGATATGATGAGTGATTGTCAATGGAAGTCGGAGAGAAGACGTGAAGAGAAGATGAGACCTGCCATGTCTGGGCCGCGTGTGACTCAGGTACACGGGCGGTGAGCGACTGCCGGGCAGAGGGGCCGCAGAGTCAGGCTGGCCCAATCCGAGTACATGGGCTAGGAGAGGCAGGAGATCCACTGGTCTATTGACCGGGATTGACTCAGGTACACGGGCGGTGAGCGATTGCCGTGCTGAGGGAGCCGCGAAATCAGGCCGGCCCAATCCGGGTACCTGGTGCGAAGACGGTGGACACTTTGTGAGTTTCAACGCAAAACTGATGACCGCTGATCTTGGATCCTACTGTTCTGAGGTGAAGTCGTAGCTGCTATGAAAGCTCTGCATCAGGACAAGTTATCTTTATTTAGGATTTTACTATTTTGCATTTTAGGCCCACAGTTTGTGTTAGTCGGGTCTGTAAAAAAACCTAAGGGCATGTTTGTCTTTTCAATTTATTTTTGCGTCTGTGTAATTTACTCTAGGGGTAAATCTGTCTTTTCCCTTCTTATTGGGCTTCCTATAAATAGGCCCCAATCCTCTAGGGTTAGGGTTAACTCACTTAATGACAAATCAAAGTGCATCCCCTTTTTTCTTCTCCACTGTTTCTGCGCCGCCACTACTTGTTCTTCCTGCGCTAGAATTATTTCTGTGCGTTTGTCTTTGATCAAACTTCTAGAATTAGTTCTCCCTCTAGTTTTTATTGAGGCACTGGTTCTTCTCCTAGCTGCCAGTTTGCTCGCGCGTGTGGGGGACAAAGACTGGAGCGGGCGGCGCATGTGCGCTAGCTGCAGCAGCTAGACCGTACTAGGCCGTCCTCGGCGCTTGTGCGAGTAGCTACAGAAGCTCGGCAGCCGTGTGGCAGGGGGAGTACTAGCCATCATGCGCAGCACTCGGTGCTTAGCATGTGAAGTCCCGAGGCAAGCTCTCAGCACGTGGCTTCATAGGCGGAAGGCCCGAGGCCGTTTCAACCGGCAGTTTTCGTTTTTTCCCGTGGGCGCGCACAAGGCGGAGACACATTAATCTCCTTCTGCTTATGCGCATGGCACCTGCGACGTGTGTGACGCAACAGCAGCTGAAGTGTTCTGTCTAATCGGCTAGAGGCGGCAGTTTTCGGTTCACACACAACTCTTGTGTTCGACGGAATACATATAGGAGACAACGAACGCATAGTAATTTCCTCTCCCTTGTTTTTTGTGCACTTAAATGTTTGAATGAATATTTTGTGTTAGATTACATCTTCTACGAGCAATTTTATTTAACACTAGAAATGTTCATTGATATATCCATGTGTCTTTAGTGCACCACAAGTGTTACTTGAATCGTCTGTGAGCGCTATCTTTTCATCTACGTTTATTTTATCAGATCAAATGGTTGTATGCATTTTGAACTATATGTGAGCATAGTTTATCATTGACACTTATTTTGTCTGATCAAATGCCTATGATGATTATCCCTATGATGCTTGAAATGCCCGTGTTATGTTGATGTTTTGGACATGCTTGATAGAATATTTGTGTCTTTGGTGAATCATCTGTAGAACTATCATTTGATCTATGAGTTAACTTGATCTGCCTTTAAGCACTATGTTGGTGTCTTTTCGACTAGGACACTGGTTGTTTTTAGGCTAGATTATTTTTTGTACCTGTGATCTGTTTTTGCTTCTATAGATCGTCTGTTGAGGTGTGTTGGGTGTTGGGAGAAGGCCATTGATTCGAAAGAATTTTTGGGCACCCATTCACCCCCCCCCCCCCTCTGGTCACTACTTTCGGTCCTACATAGAGCCAAGCTGGAAGCTACGAAGGATGAGCTCGACCTGAGCGGGTTGTACTCTGGGCTCAAGTTGAAAGGCTCCGAGAGGAGAAGGCGTCTTCGGGAGCTGAACTTGTCAAGCTCCGTGAAGAGTAGCAAGGTTTGGCTGAGGAGGCGAATAAATTGCTCAGACAGAAAAATGTCCTAATGACAGAGACAGCCAAACTCTCTTCTTTGATGTGCGAGCTAACTAAGTCAAATAAGGAATTGTCTATAAAAAGATAAAGTGTTAGAGTGCGGCCTCCGAGACCATGGACACCCTTTGGGGTGTTCTGGAATACTTCGGCACTTCTTGCACCTCCTCGTCAGCCGCCAACGACTCCCTGCTGTGAAAGATGAAGATGATCCAAGCGGCAGCGAAGACAATGAAGATGGCGGGTACTCGGTACGGAGAGATCTCCAGCCAAGTAGCGGCTCTTGGAGTGCTTCGTTACTACGAAGACATTGGATTATCTATTTCGCTGGAGCCCAGAGCATCCCCTGCTAACTTTGGCGGTGACCGACAGTTGACCCCTTCGCCTGACGTGGTCGCAGCTTGGGAGGCTTTTCAGCCATCCTGTAGAGCTGAAGTCCGGTCAGCCGTGAAGGCGTGGATCGATGAAGGTCTCCGTCAAAAGAAAGTACGGGCACAGCCTTCGAGCAACAAACCTCCTTCGGACCTGAAAGTTTAGTTCTCCTTAGGGCTCTACTTATGTAAAAGACTTATTTGGAAATGTTTTTAGGCTTCCCAACTTTTTTGATGAGCTCGAAGTGTTAGAAGTTAACGAAGAGCTCCGCCTACAATGGGCTACCTTCGAAGCTTTAAGGCCTCACAAGCGTCCTCGATTTTCAATTCCTTAGGGAAGCCACGGAGAGGTTATACCTGAGATATGTAAAGAAGTGTTAGCTTATATTAAGGAGGAGGAAAAGGAAGAAGTCGTTAATATAGCGTCTTCATCTTTGGAGGACATTGATTGGTCCGAAGAAGAGTGTATTGGTGAGGAGCAAGTGGAGAGAAGCCCCGAACAACTTCGGACCTGGGCTGAGCTTCAACAAGAGCAAAGGGATTTCTGTGCTTCGAAGAAGGGGGAAAGAGTTAAGCGTAAATTTTTGAAGACTCCGGGCTCCGGGACGAGTCATCTTCGAAGCCGAGCCAACTCTGAATCCAGGTCTGTGGATCGAAGGGGTCTCCACTTCCTCCTTGGCTTAGATACTTATTTTTCTTAATGTAATATAATCCGTTGAGTAATATAAACTGGAATGCTTCGAAATTGTCTCATTATCTCCCAGCCTCTTCTTTGGGGGTAAGCACCTTTGAATTTCGGTCGAAGGTGGTTACGCACAACGATCATGACGTTAGTTAAGAGTACAATTTGAATAATTTTATTTTCAGTGGCTCGGAGCCCCTAATATGTTAAAGAGGAACTAAGGACTCGTAGTCCAAAATTCGAATAGATGGTTGCTAGGGACCTCGAAAATGCCTTCGACCTTATTGGTCCGGAGTCCTCAAATGGTAGCTTAGTACTTTTTTTGAATGTGATCGCTTCAGACTCTTTTTCGAATGTATTAGAATCCGATTATAACGGTCGCTTTGGACTCTTTTCATAGACATTTTCAAGCTAATTGCTCGAAGTCCGTATCATTTGGTCTCTTTGGACTCTTTTTACGGATGCTATCAATCTGGTGGCTCGGAATCCGCTTCATGTGGTCTCCTTCAACTCTTTTTACAGATGCTTTCAAGCTAATTGCTCGGAATCCATAGTATTTGGTCTCTTTGGACTCTTTTTACGGATGCTTTCAAGCCAGTGTCTTGGAATCCATTTTTATGTAACTTTCTCACCTTGACAGATGCTTCGAGCCGATGACTCGAAGTCCAGAAATTTGGTTCAAATGAATAATACTTATCTCCGCAATCAGCTCTATTCTCCTAATGCGTCCACTAGGAGTAGGAATCATCTTGAGAAGTAGGCATTACTTGAACCAGGAACTTTATTCATTTAGAAAGTGTTTACAAATTATTACAAGGAGCCCCTATATGAAGTGTCGCTTAAGGTGCTCCGCATGCCATGCATGTTTTAATTATTCACCTTCTAAATTAGCTAATTTAAAAGATCCGGGGCATCCTGAACGAAGGATGATATATGGTCTTTCCCACTTATTTTCTAATTTCCTCAGAGCGATAATGCTTCGCAGTACTACATGACCCAGTTTAAGTTCATTAAGTTTAATCTTCGGATCATACCAAGTCTTCGTCTGATGTTGATACTTCGTCAGGTTAGCAATAGCTCGAAGCCTTGTTTCTTCAGTTAGGTCCAGTGAAGCCTGTCTTTCATTTTTTGTTTCAGGTTCAATGGTGCGAAGGGATCCTCCTTTAAGCTTCGTCGATGTCATGGCTTCATTTCTGAATAGTAACCTAAAAGGGGTGAAACTTGTGGACCTTGCTTGAGTGGTCCGAATGGACCAAAAAATCTTCGGGAGTTCTTTGGTCCATAGCCCCTTCGCTAATCCTACTATTCTTCAATTCAGGCCTGATAAAATATTACCATTAGCTCGCTCGATGGCTCCATTAGATTGAGGTTGACGGACAGCTGCAAAACACATTTCAATACCAAGACCTTCGCAGAATTCTCTGAATGGTTCGGCATCAAATTGAGTGCCATTGTTGATTGTCAGCTGTCGAGGCACTCCGAACCTGCAAATAATGTTTTTCCAGAAAAATTTATGTACATTCTTCAAAGTGATAGCTGTGAGGGGTTCTGCTTCGACTCACTTAGAAAAATATTCAATCGCTACCACTACAAATTTTAAACTGCCTTTTTCCATTGGGAAGGGGCCAATGAGATCCATACCCCACCGGGCCATTGGCCACACCGGAGCAATAACTTAAAGAGGTGTTGGTGGACGATGACTCCATCTTCCCATCCATTGATAGCCATGGCAAGTACGGACCAAGGCCTCCGTATCAGCTACTATTGTAGGCCAATAAAGCCCTGGCGAAGTGTTTTCCCGTCTAAGACTCGAGGGGCAAAATGGCTACCACAAAGGTCTTCATGAATTTCTCGGAATATATCTTGGCCTTTGTCTTGGGAAATACATCAGAGTAAGGGAGAACATACTGCAGCCTTGTATAAACTACTGTTGATAATATGATAATTCTGGATTCATAACTACAATCTTGATAGCTTTGGGCCTTCGGGAAAATTAGCTTTGTCTTGCAATAATTCCATAATTGAACTCCGCCGGTCGGTGTTCGGTATGCATAGGACCTCTGCAGGAGGGAGCTGGGGCACCGAAGGGGAGGCAAGTTCTTCATAAAAAGCTCCTTCCGGAATATCAATGTTTTCGGCTGCAGCTTTTGCCAAGATATCAGCTTGTGCATTGTCGGCTCTTGGGATGCTTCGAACAGAGATCCCTTTAAATGTTGCTTCAATCTTGCGGATTTCTTCTAAATATTTAGCAAGTTGCGGATGCCGAACTTGAAAACTTTTATCAACATGCCCGGCTACAATTTGGGAATCTGTTTTTATAACAACTCTTGTAGCACCAAGGGCATGTGCCTTGCGAAGACCGCACAAAATTCTTTCATACTCCGCAATATTATTGATGGACTTAAAGTTGAGCCTTGCGGAGTACATTGCTTTCTGTCCTGAAGGTGAAATTATCACCGCTCCGACACCTGCTACGGATGCTTAAAAAGCTCCATCGGAGTATATGGTTCATATTCCTTCACTTGATTCTTCCGGAGCCCGTACTATAGATGGAGTCCATTCTGCTACAAAATCAGACACCACCTGTGACTTGATTGTTGTTTTATCTACAAAGGACATGCCGAAAGGTGCTAGCTCAATGGCCCATTTTCCAATTCTGCCTGTAGAGTCCTTGCTTCAGAGCATATCTCCCAAAGGATAATAAGTTGGTACAATTACATTATGTGCCAAAAAAATAATGTCGTAATTTCCTCGAAGACATTACCAGAGCATAAGTGAATTTTTCCAACTCGGAGTATCTGGTTTTTGCTCCAGATAATGCTTTTGATACAAAATATACTGGATTTTGTACCAACTTCCCATTGAAATCCATTTCTCGAACAAGGAATGCACTAACAGCGAAGCCCATAGCTGCAAGATAGAGGAGAAGAGTTTCATCTGCAATGGGCACAGTGAGTGTTGCGAGGTTGCTGAGATAATCTTTAATATCATCAAAACTCTCCTGGCACTTCGGTGTCCATGCAAAATCTTCGGACCCTTTCAAGGCCTTGAAAATTGGGAGGCTCCGCTTTGTGGACCTTGCTAGAAATCTGCTTCTAAGGGTTGCGAAGCATCCGGCAAGCATCTAAACTTACTTCAAATTCTCTGGCGGAGCCATTCTCTGTAGTGCACTTATTTGAGTTGGTCTAGCTTCAATCCCCTACTTGAAACTAAATACCCTAACAATTTACCAGCTTGAGCCCCGAAGATACATTTTTCGGGGTTGAGGCAAACTCCACATGCTCGGAGGCTCTCAAAAGTTTCTGCTAAGTCTAGACTATGCTGGTGCTTTAAAGCACTCTTTATTACAATGTCATCCATATAGGTGGCCCCGGTATTTCTTAAAGCACTCTTTAAAGCACGGCCTATCTGGTGACCTAGAGCCTTAGCAATTAGCCTTGAAAAGGTGGCCCCAGTATTTCTTAAGCCGAAGGGCATTCTTACATAGCAAAAGACTCCCAAAGGAGTTACAAAGCTTGTCTTGGCTTCGTCTTCGCGTTTTAACCATATTTGATGATAGCCAGAGTACGCGTCGAGGAAGCTCAAAAGCTCGGAGCCGGCAGTGAAGTCGACTAATTGATCAATTCAGGCATAGGGTAGGGGTCTCATGGGCATGCCTTATTCAGGAATGTGAAGTCAATACACATGCGCCACTTACTGGAGGCCTTTTTCTTGATGAAGACTGGGTTGTTAACCACTCCATATGAGCCACTTCTCTAATGATCCTGGCCTTCAACAATTTTTCCACTTCTGCTTTAGCAAGGTTTGCCCTCTCTGTTGACAATTTGCGGAGCCCCTAGCGAATAGGTCGAACCTTTGGGTTGACGAGTAGGTTGTGCTCAATGATACTTCGGTCAACTCTAGGAATCTCTTCATCGGACCAGGCAAAGACATCCAAATTTTCTCTAACTACTTCTTCTAGCGAAGTAGCAATTGCTAGAGGCAATTCCTTGCCAAACTAGATAGGATAATCTTTGTCGTCCTTTACAATGATTTTCGTTACAATTTCTCCTTCGGGGCTGGGCCTAGGGGAGGATATCTTCAAAATTCACTTGACACAGGGATATCCTCCGAATGGTCTTACACATTATTTATTTGTCTAGGATCAAGAGGTGGACCATGGTCGTATTCTGCCCTTCATGTTGCAGCTTGGTCACCGAAGACCGTAAGTGTTGGGGGAATAGTTTTCCCTTGAACAAGGGCCAAATGACGTCAGCCTCCAACGGCCTTTGGCCCGGAGCCCAACACTGTCGAAGCCTATTCCTTTCTAAAGAAGCTATTTCTCAAGCCTCAAGGTACACCTCGAAGCCCTCTAGAGCGAATCCCTCCAGAGCGAAGCCCTCAAGATTCCTTAAAGATTGCCAGAAGCTAAGTCTCAGGCTAACTTCGAAGCTAGCCTCCGGGCCCTGTTCGGAGTTAGCCTTCGAGCCTTGTTCGTAGATAACCTTCGGGCTTTGTTCGGAGTTAGCCTTCGAGCTCCCTTCGGAGCTCCTCAGAGCTAGTCTCCAGACCCTCTCCAGTCAATTCAAAGCCAAGTCTCTGAGACCCCAATTCGGAGCCCAGTTTGGAGCCTAGTTCGGAGTCCAGTTCGGAGCATACTTCGAAGCCCACTTTGGAGTGTACTTCGAAGCCTCCCTTGCAACCTCCGCCTGAAGAGCTCCGGCCCCTACTCCGAACCTAGGAAATATCTACGCTTTGCTACAGTGTAGAAGCCATACCAGGGGCCCCTCCTCCCCTAGTATGTCGTTTAGCTGGTCAAGATGTGACGTTGTCTGACACGTCTATAAAGTTGTAAAGCACTTTTGTACAGTAGCTAGCTCCTTTTTCCCTTTTTGCCCCTATGAGCCTAGGACTTATAGAGGGCATTTTAGTCTTTTCCTTAAGGCCTGCGTGCCTATAAAAGCAGGGCCAAGCCCTTGTAACAGGGGACCTTCGCCAGGGGCCATGAGACCCTGGAGTTCACTACACCATACCGAGGCATACCATGCCAAATCCACCTCAAACTGGACGTAGGGCTATTATCTCATAGGGGAGGTCTGAACAAGTATAAATCCTTTCTCCCTCTAAGAGAACCCTTCGAGGTTCATTTTACACTCCGTATACACACATACAAAACCTGTGTTGTAGCTAACACAATTGCTACAACAGTTGGCGCCGTCCGTGGGGAACTTAGTCCTGAAAGCTAAGTTCTCTGCCACTGTCTGCAACTTGAAGTATGCTTGAGGGGGAGCTTCGAAGCTTTCTTGCTTCGCGCACCCTTCGGCAAGGGGCTTCGGGTGCAGTTCGAAGGCCATCTTCGCCTTCCCCCACCCTTTGTATTTTGGAGCTCGCTCTCCAGCAAGGGGCTCCACTTCGTATGTCGAAGGCCGTCGAAGCCCCAGGGGCTACGAGGCAAGCTTTCACCCACTTTATGAGGTATGTACACTATCCAAAGTACCACTTCGATGTACAATTTTGCAATCACTTTGATATAAAATCGAAGCCGGCTACGAGGCAAGCTTTCACCCACTTTATGAGGTATGTACACTATCCAAAGTACCACTTCGATGTACAATTTTGCAATCACTTTGATATAAAATCGAAGCCCTGCTTCACCTTAAATCGAAGCCTTGCTTCGCCTTAAATTCGAAGCCTTGCTTCGCCTTTAAAGCAAACTTTTGCTCCATCTTATTGAAAAAATTCGAAGCCTTGCTTTGCCTTTTCAAAAACCCGAAGCTTTGCTTCACCTTGTTTAAAATTCGAAGCCTCGTTTCGCTTTACAAAATCCGAAGTACCCCTCCGAAGGCTACACAGTGCCTCTGGGCCCATAGCAGTGGGCTAGAAGGACTCCGGGCCACTGGCCCGATGCGTCCGGGATCCGAAGGCCACCGGCTGGAGGTATCCCAGAATTCCGAGATCCGTTCTCGGTATTTTGAGTCGAAGGTGGCTCAGAGTCGAAGGTGTCTCAAAATCACAGGTTCGGTGAATCCACACCAAATATCCTTTTCACTACAGGACCAAGCTCAAGAAGCCTTGCTTCACTATCTGAACACGCGCTGAGGCCTCGCTTCGTGCGACGTGATCTAATATAAAAAATTAAAACATTTCGAAGTCATACTACGCTTAAAATCTAAGTGTGTTTCGGAGCCTTGCTCATGCACAGCATCCAAATCCTAGCATGCCGAAGAATACTTCGCTTAATTTGGCTACAGTGAAACCTTGCTTCGCTCCAAATTAACGCGTTCGAAGCCCAAAAGAGGCCTTCGCTCAATGTATTCCAAGCATCCGAAGCCGCCAAAAAGGCGCACCCCTTCGCATTTTTATTGCCCGCACCAGCAACGGCTAAGTCCCTAGCCGCCACGAGCAAGGGGGGAAGCATGTATGCGACATACGCAGTACGAGCGTGACAAGCTAAAATGTTCGAAGTCATCAAACAATGCGAAGCATGCAGACGAAGTATGCAAATACAATAAACTCCATTCATTGAATAATAATTGAGAAGTATGTTACAAATGTACTTTGAAAACAAAACTACGAGTAGTCTGTATCTAAGCCTAAGAAAAAGCGAGCTCGAGGCCCCAGCCCTCACTTGCCCTTCTTTCGGCCAGAGCCCCCTCGGCTGGACGAAGCCTCGTCGGAGCCTGCTCTACCACGTCCGATTCGTCCATGCCCGGAGCCCACAGACCTCACCTTCCACTTTGCAGGTCGTTCCAAGTGTACGAGGCAGGCGGCGCCATGTCGAAGGAAGAAAAGTCTAAAGCCTCGTCGCCTGCCAATGCTGTTCACGAAGGCAAGGATGAAGAACTGCGAAGGGACTCCATCTTAACGATGGCCAGCAGATCCTGAACTACTTCGGGGATGGCTTCGCCGTTAGGCCCCCTCGGAAGTTTAAACCGAGGGGGGCCTTCAGACCTAGCTACCTCGAGGACCGCCCACAACTGGCGAAGTTCTTCAGAGTCCTCAAGTACTTCGAAGTCAACATTCAGAGGCTGAGCCTGGGCAGGTATAAAGCACCCCCGCATTCATATTAATAAATTGATATGTTTTTACAAACCTACAACTCAGAATTACAAGGAGCCTAAGGAGATCTACACCTTCGGAGGCGGAGGTGCCAACATCGAAGGCTGATTTGGCGAGGCAAGCGCTTTGGCTCGGCAAAGGCGGAGGGCCTTCTGAAGCTCGAGGACTGCTTCGCAGCCTTGGTCCTTCCAAGGCTCCTTAAGTCGCCGCCAAGCTCCGCGGACGCCAGCCAGAGGCATCACCATGTGCGGGCCTCCGAAGGCCACCAGAGTCGCGGAGGTCGCTGCTTTGAGGTGGTTGCACCCCATGTCGTGAAGCATTTGCAACACTCCTTGACCCGCCACTCGGCCGGCCATCAAGGCGAAACCCTTCAAAGACTGCTCCGCCGTCGAAGCCACCACCTTCAAGAATGCGGCGCGGTCCCCAATTGGATCCTGGCTGCCGAAGTCCGGAGCCCGACACTCGGTCCCTATCTGTTGAAGGACTTCAGTCAGGCTCTGAGTCGCTTCGCCGATGTTGTCAACGACAAAATTCTCAAGTGACTGAGCCCGTTGGTGGAGTTCGGAGTTCTCCTTCGCCAGCTGGGCTTCAGCATCCTTTGCAGCCTGAAGCTCCGCTTGGAGCCTGTCGGTCTCCGAGGCCAAGGATTCCCTAGCCTTGTCGGCCTCGGCCTTCGCCGCCTCAGCCTTGGCCCTCGCCACCTCGGCTGAAGCTTCGGCCCTCCTTCGCTTCTCGGCTTCCACCGAGTCTTCGTGTCGGAGGGCCTCCTTCTCCCCCGCCAAGCGCATCATCCGCCTGTCCGCAGAAGTTGATGCTGCTGCATTCAGGGCGAAGGCCTGAAACAAGTCAAGAAAATCATAAGTGCTGATCGAAGGTTGAAGTATAACCCGAAGGCTGCGCAGGACTTCGCTCACCTGGATGAGGGCTTCGTTTGCATTGATGAAGAGGTCTCTGGGGTTCGAGTGGCTGAGTTGAGCCACCAAGCCTCCAGCCTCCACAGCTGTGCAACCCTCCCGGAAGGATTGGAGGGCCGCCTCCGTCACCCCTCCTTCGGCAGCAAGGGCCAGACAATTTCCTCCGCCGCAACTGCCTGCACCGGCTTCGGTAGTGTGGGGCTTCGATCCACTACCTCGACTTCCTCGTCGCCTTGGAGGTCCCCTTTGTCGCGGTCATTGCCTCCATCTTCTTCAGACGAGGAGCTGTCGGATTCCGAGCTACTGCTGCTACTGCCGGAGGCCTTCGCTGGCTTCGGTGCAATGGGCCTCACACCGGTATCATCTTCTGTGTATAAAAGAGAAGTATGCTTGAAGTATTTACCTTCATCAGAGATTTCTTTGAAGGTAGAGGGGTCAATGTGCGCCCCCCAGTCCCTTCGCTGCGAAGCTGGTGCGTCGGCCTCCACGCTCGGAGCCGTCGCCGTCGAGGCCTTTGCTACCTCCTTTGTAGTCGGAGCACTTGTGGGCTCCACCGCTGTTTGAGGGTTCACGGCCGCTGCCTCCTCTAGAGTGGAGGCTTCGGTCGCAGGGACCTCCGGCCGAGCCCTCGAAGTTTCGGGCTCGTCGTCGTCTCCCCTTTTTCCTTTTGAAGCCGGTTGTCGAAGCTGCGAGGTGGGAGAAGTCTGGCAGGGCCGGGACCTCTTCATAGCCGAGCAGGGTCCACACCTTGTTCCAGTGCTCCCAAGACCCCACCGAAGCAAGCCGCTGGGCTTGTTCCTCTAGTGTCGGAGCCCCAACAACACGCTCCGCCGCCGCGATGGCCTGCTCTGGAGTCCTCACTTCAAGATGGGCTTCATAAAGATCCAAGTCAGAGTGAAGTTTTTTGCGAAGTATGAAAGTGGAAAGGTTTCGAAGTCTTACAAAGGCGTTCAAATGCCACCTCGTTTAGGCCCCCTCGGCCCGAATCTTGGAAGAGCCCCTCCGGCCAAGAGCGCGCAAGGGGGCTGAGCCGGAGGGTGATTAACTCCTCTACAAGGTCCCTCATTCTCATCTTCGCGGCAACCCTCCGAAGGAGCGAGATCCTCGAGCGAAGGGTGTCGGGGCTCGTCTTCACCACCCCTTCGCGTCGGTAAGAAATAAGTGCATTGGTACTCCGAAGGGGAGAGTTCACGCCGACAGAGGCATAGAACCACTCTTGATCCCACTTCGAGTACCATTTGCTGTTGGCAGCCCTCGCCGGGAAGGCATCCTGGTACTCCTTCCGAAGCTGGAAGTTTGCGATGCCGAAGGCCAAAGCCCTCTTGACGCGGTCTGTACCTTCCCTTGGCTTTGGTTGGCAGTTGGCGTCGTGGAGGGCGACGAAGACATCTGCGTGGCCCTCGCAACCTTCGGCCCTCATGGCCCATTCAAACACAGCAAGTCTCACCACCGCGTTGGGCGAAAGTTGAGAAAGCTCGAGGTTGTAGGCCTTGAGGACTTCGCTCAACATCCCCACTGCTGGCAGACCGAGGCCGGCTTTGAAGAAGGCTTCGAACAGCACCACTTCGTCAGCTCGAGGCCTTGGTATGTCCTCTGACTTCTCCGGAACTCTAAGTTGGATCTTCGCTGCAATCCTCCCTTCGCAGGCCCTCCGGATAGACTCCTCTGTGGAGATTGAGGCCCTCATATCCAATGTTTGCTTGAACTTGTCGAATGGCATTCGAAGGTTCCTCGGCCCCAACCGCCTCGGTGCAGGCTTCGCTGCCACAGCTGCCGCTGCCTGCAGTTGGGCGGAGCTCAAGCTCGGGCCCAAGGCCAAAGCCTTCGAAGCAACCTTCTTCGGCATTCTTGTGGAGCTTCGGCGCGAATGGGCTAAAGCTTGCGAGGGGTGCTTTGCGCGAAGCTAAGGAGGAAAAGAGAGCGAAGGATGCAAGGCGCTGAGAAGAAAGCAAATGAGAAGCGTGCCAAAGCCGTGTGCGGTAAACCCTTATTTATAGGCGGTAAAAATCCCGGCGGTTCGTGGGTCGAACCCACTACCAGGTGGGCCTCCAGAGAAGGCGAAGCGGCCCTGCACACAGTAACGGTCATTTTTATAGCCGTTGCGGAGTTAGGTGATCTCCCCGAGGCCATTCTGACAGCTGACACAGGCAGTTATCACCTGCGCATTCGAAGCCACCTTCGGTCCAAGCTCCGAAGGCCTGTTTTCCCTGAAGTTGTATTTTTCGGTCATTTGTCCCAAGGGCGCATGCACCCCTTCGTCCCGAAGGCCTGCATGCGAGGGGCTACTATTGGGGGAATAGTTTTCCCTTGAACAGGGGCCAAATGACGTCAGCCTCCGACAGCCTTCGGCCCGGAGCCCAACACTGTCGAAGCCTGTTCCTTTCTGAAGAAGCTGTTTCTCAAGCCTCAAGGTACACCTCGAAGCCCTCTGGAGAGAAGCCCTTCGGATCCCTCCAGAGCGAAGCCCTCAAGATTCCTTAAAGATTGTCGGAAGCTAAGTCTCAGGCTAACTTCGAAGCTAGCCTCCGGGCCCTATTCGGAGTTAGCCTTCGAGCCTTGTTCGGAGTTAACCTTCGGGCTCTGTTTGGAGTTAGCCTTCGATCTCCCTTCGGAGCTCCTCAGAGCTAGTCTCCGGACCCTCTCCAGTCAATTCAAAGCAAAGTCTCCGAGACCCCAGTTCGGAGCCCAGTTCGGAGCCTAGTTCGGAGTCCAGTTCGGAGCATACTTCGAAGCCCACTTCGGAGTGTACTTCGAAGCCTTCCTTGCAACCTCCGCCTGAAGAGCTCCGGCCCCTACTCCGAACCCAGGAAATATCTACGCTTTGCTACAGTGTAGAAGCCATACCGGGGGCCCCTCCGCCCCTAGTATGTCGTTTAGCTTGTCAAGATGTGACGTTGTCTAACACGTCTGTAAAGCTGTAAAGCACTTTTGTACAGTAGCTAGCTCCTTTTTCCCTTTTTGCCCCTATGAGCCTAGGATTATAGAGGGCATTTTAGTCTTTTCCTTAAGGCCTGCGTGCCTATAAAAGTAGGGCCAAGCCCTTGTAACAGGGGACCTTCGCTAGGGGCCATGAGACCCTGGAGTTCATACACCATATCGAGGCACACCATGCCAAATCCACCTCAAACTGGATGTAGGGCTATTATCTCCTAGGGGAGGTCCGAACCAGTATAAATCCTTTCTCCCTCTGAGAGAACCCTTCGAGGTTCATTTTACACTCCGTATACACACATACAAAACCTGTGTTGTAGCTAACACAATTGCTACAACAGTAAGCACTCCTTCCTTCGTGGGCATTTTTAAGCATAGATAATTATGATGTGCCACGGCTCTGAATTGATTTAACATGTCCCTTCTGAAGATGACATTATAGGCATAGGGGGCATCAACTACGTCGAAAATCACCTCCTTCGTTCTAGCCAGGAGCCCCTCTCCAAAGGCAACCTCGAGGCCTATTTGGCCGAGGGCATCGAGAGGAGGTCTTGCGAAGCCTTGAAGCGGTCGAGCTATTGGGAGGAGATATTTCCACGAGATACAAAGTTGGTCGAAGGCCTGAACAAAGATAATATCTATGGAGCTTCCGCCATCAACCAGGACTCTTCGGACTTCCGTTCCTGCAATATCAGTAGTGATCACAAGGGGGTCTGCATGAGGAAATTTTATACCCGCTGCATCGGATGAGGAGAAAGATATAGGCACATGAGACCACTCGGGCATTTCAGCAGCCGACGAGGAGGTCCCAATATGCCCTACTTCGCAAACATACTCCCTCATTTGCCTTTTTGACATGCTGCCCAAGGTTCCTCCTCCGGAGATGGGAAGAACCACTCTTTTTCCACGGTCTTGTGTATCTTGTTGCTTCGGAGGTGGCATAACACTGGCCACTGAAGGCTGTCTTGGGGCTTCGAAGCTGTCTACACGTCCAACGGTCTGTACCGGCTCCGGACGTGCCTCGGGAGGGGCTCGGTCAGTAGTACCTCGATCGAAGCTCCATTCGAGGTACTCGCTCCTCAGGGCTAGTATAGACTTACATGCATCGGTAGCATGGCTTCGGTTCTCACCGTGGACACAGCAGAAGAAAGCTTGGCCTTTACCAGCCGGCTTCCCTAGCGGCCTCCAGCCACTGACCTTGCCTCCCGAAGCTTGTGGATTCTTAGGGGGGAATTTAGACGAAGAAGGGGCAATATTCAAAACTTCGGGACGAGGATGCTTTCGCCCTCTTCGTCTACCATTGTGATTATTCTCGAAGAGGGAGACTTGTGAAGAACTTAAGGGCTTTGGCTCAACCTTGACTTCTTATAGGAAAGTCGACGAAGGCGAAGTGGTTCTTCAAAGCCATCCTTCTCCAGACCTAGCATACTCTTCAAAATAGGCCATCAGTTGTGATATTGAAGATATATGCTTCCGATGAAGTTTGTCGAGGAGGCATGCATTCGTAACACCTTCGCGCGCTGCATCAACGACAAACGATGTGGACAACCCCTTTATCTGAGACTTCATATGAGCGAAGCACTTGAAAAATTGCCGCAAAGTTTCTCCAAGTTGCTGCTTCACCTGAAAAAGACTCCCGGTGGATATAAGGGGCACGAAGGTCCCTTGGAAGTTATTTACGAACTTCTTTCTTAACTGCTCCCAAGATTTAATTGATATTGGTTTCAAAGACTAGAACCAACGTAGAGCGACTCCTTCGAGTGCAAGGGGGGAGCAGTTTGCCATTGTATCCCTAACCCCTCCGCTAGCCTCAATTGCTAAAGCATACGAGCGGGAAAATTCTCCTAGATCTTCCTCTCCGGAGTACTTACAAAGCTTTGAAGTTCTGAACTTAGGGTCGAAGTGCACCTTCTGCAAGTCTGGATGTAACGGAGAGTCATCATCAAAAGAAGCATTCTCAGTGCTTCTTAGAATCTCAGAGGCTTCGGGATAAAAGGTGAGGTCAACATCTTGAGGCACCTCCAGGATGACGGGGCTAGCTTGAGGACGAAGCCTGTCCGCAAGCTTCCTGCCTCCACCTTGTCACTTTAGCCTGAAGACGGGCCATCTGGGTTGCCACGTCGTCGGGACGGTCTTCGTTTCTTCCGGAGGGGACCTCCGGGTCTTGAGAACTGAACAAGTCAGTTCAGAGCACAATCGGAGCCACGGGAGAGGCTCCGTCAGTTCAAAGCATGGACGGGGTCCCGAGAGGGGCTTCGTATGTTCGAGGAATAGTATTTGTTTTCTAGAGTTTGAGGTGGGGACCACAGAAGGTCCTCCGACCTCGACGGTGTTTGAAGATTTCAACCCAGAGGTCCAAGAAGACCTCTGGAGGGGACTAGTGCCTAGGCTCCGCTTAGGAGGCATGGCTCTAGGAAAGGATTGATAGAGAACGAAGTTTTTGTACTAGGTTCCCCATGGATGGCGCTAACTATTGGTGTAAAAGATTACGCTAACAGATTTAGGAAATTAAGTGTCTGACAAACGAAGTGTTTGTTTGAGTAAACTATTCCAAGCCTCCTGAAATGGATAATAGCTTGAGATAGTTCGAAGTGTGTATTGAACATCTGAGTATTCGATGCCCTTTACAGAGTGAAGAAGGGTATTTATAGACCGAATACATGGGAAAAGACTTCTTTACCCTCTAATTACAACCGACTAAAAAGATATTGTTTGGTATTCTTCGTAGGGGTAAAAGAGTAAAATGCTAGTCTAATTAGTGAGAAGATAAATCTTTTGTCCTTGCTGGCAACCCCCCTGTTGGCGTAAAAGATTACGCTAACAGGTTTCTGTAGAAAAGAAACTAACAAACGAAGTGTTTGTGAAGCAAACTGTTCTAAGCCTCCGAAAGGATAATAACTTAGAATAGTTCGAAAGTGTGTATTGAATAACTTGTATTCGGTCCCCATTACAAGGTGAAATGGGGGGTATTTATAGGCCCAAACATTAAGGAAAAGACCTATTTACCCCTCTATTACAACCGACATTAAAGAAACTATTCGGTTTCCTTAATAGGGCTAAAATGGTAAAAGACTAATCTAATAAGAAAAAAGATAAGTCTTCCATCTTAGCTGGCAGAAAAGATCTTGAAGGGCTTTAGTTCGAAGACATACTCCGAACCAATGCCTATCTTGTGCTTCGAACAGGGTTCCGGGTGTCTTCGAAGATGATCTTCTGAGAACCTTCGAACCTGATGACTGCCTTTATGTTCTTCGGCAATAACCCCGAAGATGAGATATTTTCCCCCAACAGTAGCCCCTCGGATACGCTTCTCCGTTTTAACCTGTAATGTTTAGGAGAGCAGTATACGCAAGAAAAATAATCATGCGTAGGGGTTAACAGATTTATATCATCTCCGAATTATGTGGAGATATATGCTTCGAATTGGTATTCGAAGAAGTTATATTCGAAGTGACTTAGAAGTATCTTTTAAAAAGACTGAAGACTCTCCAGACTTAGAAGAAATAGCCGTTAGCCTGTTTCTTCTAACGGAAGTTATACGATGCGTTATTTTCGGAGGAAAATAACGAGCGAGAATGCGAAAAGGCAGAGCCAAAACGGTAACAAGCGGGACACTTAGGCTATAAATAGAGGGCCTAAAACTTACCCGATTACCTTTTCACCGCTTTCTCACAGTCAAAAGCTTTTTGAGCCCCTTGAGTTCTTGAGCCTTAGCCTCCCATTTCTCCAAGACAATCCAGAGATCGCAATGGTGAAGACCAAAGGATCAGCGCCTCCGTCGATCGTGGCTCGACAACAAGCGGCAGCAGCAGCAGCGGCGGCAACCTTGGCGACGGCACCTCTGGCATCTGCAGCAACATCTATGGCGGCAGGAGGGAGAAATCCCCAAATCTTTGATGATCAAGGTTTGTGCCCCCCATCAACCAAGTACTTGGATCAGTCTTTCCAGTTGGGGCCTTCGACCTGCAAAAGAGAATCCTTGGCAATCGCAGTAGGAGGAAAGATCAGTACGGGGGTTATGATTAGGAAGCCAGGCAAAGAAGTGATTCTAATGCCAAGACCCGGAGAGATTGTAGTATTCGAAGCCTTTTTCGAAGCAGGCTTGGGCCTCCCTGCTGTGGACTTCCTGGCCGAAGTACTTAATCTGTTCCATGTAACCCTCCCCCAGCTATCTCCGAATGTTGTAGCTAGATTAGCTATCTTTGAATGGGCCTTGAGAGCCGAAGGATGTGAAGGAAGGGCAGAGATCTTCGCTGCATTGCATAGAGCAACATGCCAACCGAAAACCTTCGTAGGCTCCGGAGGTGAAAAGGTGGTGGTATCCTTCGGTAGTATCAACTTTAGGCTTCGGGATGAGTATGCCCTCCAATTCCCCGCCAAAGCCATCAATGCCAGATGGTACACTGATTGGATTCTAAGATGGTTCTATGCCGAAGTTGGGGCAGGCAATCCTTTGGCTGGGCCCCTCAAAGAAATCCAATTTCGAAAAGAAGCTTTGGTGCAGCCTAACGAAGGTCAATTCGAAGCTCGTCTGAACCTGCTCCAAAAAGTTAGCCGAAGGTTAAGTATGCGAGACTTAGCTGAAGAATTCATCGGCCTGCAAATTTCTCCGCTGATGGCCAACTGGCCTATCATCTTCGAGGATGATTCAGAAGGCGGATCTTCGCAAAATCAACTTGACTTCGAGCCCTGCAGGTAACTTCGAAACCAACATGCATTATACATATTTACTTCGAAGAAAGACTAACTTGAATTATTCATTTTGCAGCTTCTTCAGCCCCTATGACTTCAGAACAAATTATAAGGGCTTCGGAGAAGATCCTGGGTGCCCCAACTCCGACTGAGAAAGAATGGCGAGTTAAATTGGTCGGGAGTTGGGAGAGATTTAACAGAGTATGGGGAATGCTGGAGCTGTCTCCGCCCCCTCTGATGGACTGGGTGCCTCTGGAGAAAGGACCCAAGAAAAGAATGGCTGAAGCCGGAGCTTCTAGCTCCGCAAGGACTCCGGTGAAGAAGGTGGCTCGGAAGCCAAAAAATCTCGCACCTTCGAATCCTGCGCCTTCGAGCTCAAGAACCTCAATCTCTGGTTCTTTGATCCTCCGAGCAGTCCGGTGCTCGATCTCCCGGAGAATGTCGAAGGTAAATTTCGCATAATTCTTATCGTTTTCTGCAAAATTATACAATGTATAATATTTTTGTTTTTGCAGAGCCTCCTGATGTAGAAGTACATCACGAAGATACAATTCAAAGGCCTTCGACAACGTCGGAGCCACACCCGGAGGTTACTCAACAGGGGCCTGGAAGGGGTAAAAGACACATAGAGCCTCTCCCTACTCAAGGATCGACTTCGTCTGAGTCAACAGATGAAAGTGAATCAACTAAGGGGGGCCATCTTCAGAAGTTCCAAGGACCTCAGGAGAACACTCCGGAGCTTCGCCAAGCAGGGAAGATCAAAAAGCTTCGGCTCTGCTCCCTCTTTTAACTCCTTTTTTGGAGCAAAGAAGAGGGCTTCGGACTTTGCTCAAACCTTTAGGTCGAGTGAGTCGAGAAGTCGGGGAGACAGAGCTAGTAGCAAAATTAAGCAAGGCGAAGAATTCGGAGCTTAACGTTGCTTTGGAACGAGCAGCCTATCAGGTACGGAGCACCTTCGAACCGATATCTTTAGCAAATTATTGGGTTCGAAGTACATCTTCGAACCAGTAGCAAATTATAAATGAATAATTTCTTACTTCAGTTTTTTTTTAGCAAACGGTCTTGGCCCGCGCTGCAGCCTTATCGAACGAAAATGAAATTGCTCAGCTTCGGGAAGAAAATGAAGCTCTTAAACGCAACTTATCTTTCTCCGAAGCTAGAGTACTTCAAATGGACAATGTAATTTCAGCGGAGCGCAGGGCCAGACAGGGCTTGGAGGCTGTTAATAAGGAGCTCGAAGCAGAAAGAATGGTGCTTCGGGCCGAAATTGAAAAGGTGAGGTCGGAGCATGCTAGTGCTGGGTCCGAACTTGTAAGGCTCCAAGAGGAAGCTAGCCAACTCCTAAACCAGAAGAAAGATTTAATTACGGAGAACGCTAGGATTTCCGGAGTTTTGGCAGAAACGACTTCGAGCAAGGATGCGCTAATTGAAGAAAAGCTTAAGTCGGAGAAGGTGGCTACGGAGGTCATCGAACAGATGCTAAGTGTTTTGGAGTACTTCGGTACTACTGGATCACTACCTTCGGATGACAATGTGACTCTGCTGCGCTGGTTAAAAAGGATCCAAGGAGCAGCGAAGCAAATGAAGACGACAGGCATGCGTTATGGAGAACTCTCCGGACAAGTGTCTGCCCTTGGATTACTTCGTTACTATGAGGATTTGGGCCGGATAATTACTTCGAGCGCAGAGGGCTCCATTACCTTCGACGACGAGAGACTTTTGAATCCTTCCGAAGGCGTGACTGCCGCCTGGCGAGCCTTTCAAACTTCATGGAGAGCCGAAGGTCGTTCTGCGATCAAGGCTTGGATTGATGAAGGCCAACGCCAGAAGCAAGTTCGGAGCCAAGCTTCGAGCAGTCAGCCTCCTCCGAACCCGCAGGTTTAGGAATTATTTAGGATTTTTTGATTATGTAAAGCTCATGCTTGTAAACATTTATCAATGAAAGTCTTGTTTGTCATATTTTTAGGCTTTGCCTCTTATGGAAGATATCGAAGTGTTAGAGCTTAACAGCGAACTTCGCTCAATGTGGAACACCTTCGAACTTCTAAAGAGTTATAAGCGTCCTCGATTTCTTATTCCTCGAGATGACTCCGGCGTAATTGCGCCCGAAGTAATCAAAGACGTATTGTCTTATATTAAAGAGGAAGATAAAGAGGTTGACGCAAACACCTCGTCTTCTGAAGACACTAATTGGTCTGAAGACGATGGTGAAGCCCAAAATAAAAGATCTGAAGATCTTAGAAGCTGGGAAAGAAGCCCCGAGCGGCTTCGAACTTGGGCCGAGCTTCAACAAGAGCAGAAGGATTTTAGAGCTTCGAGGGGGAGGAAGAGAGTTAAACGTAAAGTTCTTAGAACTTCCGATGTTGGAACTAGTCGTTCCACCCCTAGCTCTCGGGACCGAAGAGGTCTCCGATTCCTTCTTGGTATAGATACCAATTTTTCATAGTGTAATCTGTAAATACATTTATTTCAATAATGAATGCCGATTTAAAATTGTCTCCATATTTACTAGCCCCTCTTTGGGTATAAGCAACTTCGAAATGTATTCAAAGATGGTTATGCGCAAAGAAAAAACTTCGGAGTACAATTTTTTGGGGGTTCGGAGCCCCTCTGTCATTTAAAGATCTTTTGAAATCTTATGAAATGTCTTCGACTTTTTGCAGTCAGAAGAATGGTAACTTAGTACCTTTGTTTTACGAAAGAAATCAATTGAGATAACTTTCAGGACACTTTAGTGTCTTAAAAAATTTGTCACTTTGGACTTATGTTAACAGACATTCGAAGCTCATGGCTCAAATGCTGTTTTGCTTTAGCCACCTTCGGCTTGTCTTTGCGATCTCTGACGAACCAATGGTTCGGAGTTTGCAATGGTCTCTTTGGACTCTTTTTACGGATGTCTACCAGCCAATGGCTTGGACTCCGTATAATTTAGCCACCTTCGGCTGTTTTTGCAGAAGTCTACCAGCCAATGGCTTGGACTTCGCAGAATTTGGCCAACTTCGGCTCTTTTTTACGGAAGTCTGCAAGCTGCAGCTTGGACTCCGTAGATTTTGGCCACCTTCGGCTCTTTTTACGGAAGTCTACCAGCCAATGGCTTGGACTCCGTAGAATGTGGTTTTGGGCTCTTTTACGGATGCCTACAAGCCGTTGCCCTGGGCTCCGGATTATGTCAGCCACCACGTCGGAGGCTTCGAACTTTATGGGTTCGAAGTCCGAAAATATAACCCAGCTTAATGACACTTCCCTCTCGGTCGACCCCGCGGTTCCAGTGCGTCCACTCGGAAGCTGGAAGTCTATGAGGGGAAGGCAACTATCAGGGTCATATGCTTTATTAATTTAGAGGTGATTACAAGCGAATTACAAGGAGCCCTTATGCGAAGTATCGCTTTAGGTGCTCCGCATGCCAAGTATGTGCTAACTCTTCACCTTCTAAATTAGCTAATTTAAATGAACCAGGGCGCCCTGAGCGGACAATTAGATATGGACCTTCCCATTTATTGCCTAACTTCCCTGGTGCTATAATGCTTCGTAGAACAAGATGACCCGGCCTTAACTCACTGAGCTTAACCTTCGGGTCATACCAAGTCTTCGTCTGCTGATGATACTTTGATAAATTAGCTACAGCCCGAAGTCTTGTTTCTTCTGACAAATCTAACGAAGCTTGTCTTTCTTCTTCAATGTCCGGTTCGGTGCTGCGAAATGATCCCCCTTTGAGCTCCGTTGGATTCATAGCTTCATCTCCGAATAGTAGTCTGAACGGAGTAAAACCTGTGGACCTTGTTTGCGTAGTCCGAATGGACCACAGAATCTTCGGAAGCTCTTCGGTCCACAGTCCCTTTGATAATCCTACTATTCTTCGATTTAGCCCTGATAAAATATTTCCATTGGCTCGCTCTACGGCTCCATTCGACTGAGGATGTCTCACTGCAGCAAAACATAGTTGAATGCCTAGGTCTTCGCAAAACTTCCTGAAGGGTTCTGCGTCGAACTGTGTTCCATTATCAACTGTGAGATATCTAGGCACTCCGAACCGGCAAATAATGTTCTTCCAGAAGAATTTCTGTACATTGTTCGAAGTGATAGCTGTTAAGGGCTCTGCTTCTACCCACTTAGAAAAATATTCAATAGCTACCACTGCGAACTTCAGATTTCCCTTTGCTAACGGAAAGGGACCAATTATATCCATACCCCATCTGGCCATGGGCCATACCGGAGCAATGACTTGAAGAGCTGTTGGTGGGCGATGGCTCTGTCGACCCATCCACTGGCATCCTTGACAAGTGCAGACCAAGCTCTCCGCATCAGCTGTTATTGTGGGCCAATAAAGCCCCTGGCGAAGTGTTTTTCCTGCCAGAGCTCTAGGGGCTAAATGGCTTCCACAAAGGCCTTCGTGAATTTCTCGAAGAATTTCTTGGCCTTCGGCTTGAGATATACATCGGAGTAGAGGGGAACATACTCCGGCCTTGTATAATATACCGTTGATTAACTGATAGTTTCTGGCTCTGAGCTTTAATCTTGACAACTGAGGCTCTTCGGGCAAATTTGTTCCTCCTTGCAAGAGTTCTATGATCGAATCTTTCCAATCTGCATTAGGAATGCAAAGAATCTCCGCAGAGGCAATTTGTGGCACCGAAGGTATATTGAGCTCCTCATAGAAAGCTTCTTCAGGCACATCCACAGCTCCGGCTGCAGCCTTCGCTAAAATGTCCGCTTGCACGTTTTCAGCTCTTGGTATACTCCGAATGGAAATACCCTTGAAATGTGCTTCAATCTTGCGAATTTCTTCTAAGTACTTGGCAAGCTGTGGATGCCGAACTTGAAAACTTTTGTCTACGTGCCCTGCTACTATCTGAGAATCTGTCTTTATAATTATTCTTGTAGCCCCTAGAGCACGTGCTTTCCGGAGTCCCAATAAAATCCCTTCGTACTCCGCTATATTATTGGTAGACTTAAAGTTGAGTCTTGCGGAGTACATTGCTTTTTGCCCTGACGGTGAAATTAACACTGCCCCAATGCCTGCTCCGGATGCTTGGAAAGCCCCATCGGAGTAAACAGTCCAAACTCCGTCATTTGATTTCTCCGGAGTCAAATTCGCAGGTGGAGTCCACTCTGCTACGAAGTCTGCTAGGACTTGGGATTTGATAGCTGTCCTTGCCAAGAAAGATATGCCGGAGGGTGCTAGCTCGACTGCCCACTTTCCAATCCTTCCAGTGGAATCTTTGCTTCGGAGCATATCTCCTAAGGGATACGAAGTTGGTACAATTACATTGTGAGCCAAAAAATAATGCCTTAGCTTCCTTGAAGCCATTATCAGAGCATAAACGAACTTCTCAAGTTCGGAGTATCTTGTCTTCGCTCCTGACAATGCTTCGGATACAAAATAGACAGGATTTTGGACCAACTTCCCATTGAAATCCACTTCTCTGACAAGGACTTGCGCTGACAGCTGAACCTGTAGCTGCAAGATACAGGAGTAGGGTTTCGTCCGCAATAGGCACCGTGAGTGTAGCAAGATTGCTGAGATAATCTTTAATATCTTCGAAGCTTTTCTGACACTCCGGTGTCCATGCAAAATCTTTGGACCCTTTCAAAGCTTTAAATATTGGCAAGCTCCTCTCCGCAGACCTTGATAAAAACCTGCTAAGTGCGGCCAGACGTCCAGTCAGCTTTTGCACTTGCTTTAAATTCTCCGGAGGAGCCATCTTCTGCAGCGCAGTTATTTGAGTAGGGCTAGCTTCAATTCCCCTGCTTGAAACTAAATACCCTAACAACTTTCCAGCCTTAGCTCCGAATATACATTTTTCGGGGTTAAGACGGATCCCACATGCCCGAAGGCTATTGAATGTTTCTGCTAAGTCTAGGCTATGTTGGTGCTTTAAAGCACTCTTTATTACAATATCATCCATATAGGCCTCCACATTGCGACCTAGTTGATGACCTAGAGCCTTAGCAACTAATCTTGAAAAAGTAGCCCCGGCATTTCTTAGGCCGAAGGGCATTCTTACATAGCAAAAGACTCCCGAAGGAGTTACAAAGCTTGTCTTGATTTCATCTTCGCGCTTCAACCATATTTGATGATAACCAGAATACGCGTCAAGGAAGCTTAGTAACTCCGAACCTGCAGTGGAGTCAACTAGTTGATCAATTCGGGGCATGGGGTAGGGGTCACGTGGGCATGCTTTATTCAGGGATGTGAAATCAAAGCACATGCGCCACTTCCCGGAAGACTTCTTCCTGACGAAGACTGGGTTGGCTAACCATTCTGTGTGAGCCACTTCTCTGATAATCCCAGCCTTCAACAGTTTTTCAACTTCGTCCTTAGCTAGAGCAGCTCTCTCTGCGGACATCTTCCGGAGTCCTTGTCGAACAAGCCGAGCCTTCGGGTTTACAAGTAAACTGTGCTCAATGATATCCCGATCGACTCCGGTGATATCTTCGTCAGACCAAGCGAAGACATCCAAATTTTCTTCCACTACCTTTTCCAAGGAGGTTGCAACTTCAGGAGGTAAATCTTTACCAAATTGAAAAGTGTATTCTTTACCATCTTTAACAATGATCTTTGTTGCAATCTCTCCTTCGGGACTTGGTCTCGGAAAAGACTTCTTCGAAGCTTCGGAGGAGGCTGAAAAAATTTCTTCATTATCCTGCACACTATTTACTTGCCTCGGATCAAGAGGAGTACCGTGACCATATTCTGCCCTCCGAGCCATGGCTTGATCTCCGAAGATTGTTAGGACTCCTGCTTGTGTGGGCATCTTCATGCACAAGTAGTTGTGATGCGCCACAGCCCCGAACTGATTCAACATGCCCCGTCCGAAGATGACATTATAAGCATACGGGGCATCTACCACATCAAAGATAACTTCTTCAGTTCGGGCTAATAAACCTTCTCCGAAGGTTACTTCTAGGCCTATCTGGCCAAGTGCATCAAGCGGAGGTCCTGCGAAGCCTTGCAGAGGACGAGCCGCTGGGAGGAGATGCTTCCTGGAAATGCATAACTGATCGAAGGCTTGCACAAAAATGATATCTGCCGAACTACCTCCATCAATTAGCACCCTTCGGACTTCAGTCCCTGCAATATCAGCAGTGATAACCAATGGATCTGCGTGTGGGAACTTAATACCAGCTGCATCCTCCGCAGAGAAGGATATCGAAACATGAGACCACTCCGGCATTGCAGCTGCAGATGACGAAGTCCCAATGTGACCTACTTCCCGAACGTACTCTCTTTGCTGTCTCTTGGACATGCTTCCGAGGGTACCTCCTCCGGAGATAGGGAGAACTACTCTTTTTCCTCTATCTTGCCCCTCTTCTTGCTTCGGAGGTGGCATAACATTGGCCATCGGAGGGTGCCTTGCAGCATCAAAGTTTTCTATCCGCGCCACAGCCTGGACCGAGTCTGGGCGCGATGCTGCTGGACTTCGGTCAGTACTGCCTCGACCCGAAGTTCTTTCCAAGTACTCTCCCCTTAGGGTAAGGATAGCCTTGCAAGTGTCAGTTGCATGGCTTCGATTTTCTCCATGAATACAGCAAAAAAGGGTCTGGCCCTTGCCAGCCGTTTTCCCTGGCGGCCTCCAGCCGCTGGCCTTGTTCCCCGCAGACTGTGGAGCTCTTGGTGCAAACTTCTGTGGGGGTGCAATATTCAAGACTTCAGAGCGAGGGTGCTTTTGCCCTCTTCTTCGATCATGTTGCACTTCGAAGACTGGTTCCTGCGGCTGTGCCGAAGTCTTCACTTCTGCTTTAACTTCTTGCAATACTGTCGAAGTAGCAGCAGTCCTCCGAAGCCAACCCTCTTCTGACCTCGCATACTCCTCGAAATATGACATCAATTGTGACACTGAGGAGATGCTCTTCTGATGCAGTTTATCCAGAAGGCTTTGATGACTGACGCCTTCCCGAGCCACATCAACCACTGAGGATGTGGACAGCCCCCGAATTTGCGACTTCGTATGAGCGAAGCGCTTAAAGTACTGCCTCAATGTTTCTCCGGGGAGCTGTTTCACTTGGAAAAGGCTTCCTGTTGACATAGGAGGCACGAAGGTGCCCTGAAAGTTACTTATAAATTTCCTCTTCAACTGCGACCACGAATTGATTGATCCTGGTTTTAAAGACCAGAACCATCTCAACGCCACTCCTTGAAGAGCTAACGGGAAGCACTTCGCCATAGTGTCTCTGACTCCGCCGCTAGCCTCAATCGCTAGGGCATAAGAACGCGCGAACTCTCCGGGATCTTCATCTCCGGCATACTTGCAGAGCTTCGAAGTTTTAAACTTTGGATCAAAGCGAACCTTCTGCAGCTCAGGATGCAACGGAGATTCATTGTCGTAAGAGGCGTTCTTTGGGGCTTCGGGATAATCAAGATCATCGTCTTCGGGCACTTCTGGGATAGTTGGGATGGCTTGAGAGCGAAGCCTGTCCGCAGCTTCTTGTCGCCATCTTGCTACCTCAGCTTGAAGGTTGGCCATTTGAGTGGCCACATCTCCAAGGCTATCTTCATCTCCTCCGGAAGGACCTTCCGGGTCTTGAGAACTGGTAGGATCAGTTCGAATCAGAATGTTGGGTGGAGAAGTGACTCCGGGCTGTCGGAGTATGGAAGGGGTTGGCGGAGAGGCTTCATATCCTCGAGGGATAGAAGCCCCTTCCGGAGTTTGTGGAGGGAAAGCCGAGACCCTCCGACTTCAACTGTGTCGAAGGGTATCTCTCCGGAGATCCGAGAGGACCTCCGAGTGGGATTGCGAGGTGCGCTCCGCTTAGGAGGCATGATGTAAGAAATTGGTAGAGAACGAAGTTTTTCGGACTAGGTTCCCCACGGACGGCGCCAACTGTTGGCGTAAAAGATTACGCTAACAGGTTTCTATAGAAAAGAAACTAACAAACGAAGTGTTTGTGAAGCAAACTGTTCTAAGCCTCCGAAAGGATAATAACTTAGAATAGTTCGAAAGTGTGTATTGAATAACTTGTATTCGGTCCCCATTACAAGGTGAAATGGGGGGTATTTATAGGCCCAAACATTAAGGAAAAGACCTATTTACCCCTCTATTACAACCGACATTAAAGAAACTATTCGGTTTCCTTAATAGGGCTAAAATGGTAAAAGACTAATCTAATAAGAAAAAAGATAAGTCTTCCATCTTAGCTGGCAGAAAAGATCTTGAAGGGCTTTAGTTCGAAGACATACTCCGAACCAATGCCTATCTTGTGCTTCGAACAGGGTTTCGGGTGTCTTCGAAGATGATCTTCTGAGAACCTTCGAACCTGATGACTGTCTTTATGTTCTTCGGCAATAACCCCGAAGATGAGATATTTTCCCCCAACACCCCCTTCGGGTGAAGAGGCTTCGGGAGGCTTCGTTGCACTGAAGCTTTGACGGAGGTCTCCGCTATTTAAGGCTCCAAACCAACGGAGCGTTATTGCCTTTAGGATCTTCGGAGAACAGAGTTCCTGACTTTATTTTTTCTGCTTGTGTCAACATGAAAGTCCTTGGACTGTCGAGGATGAAATATTTCCCCCTAACAAGTGGCTCACTACATGGGATTTTATAGATTATAGAAGTTAAGAATCTGCTGAGCTAACAATGCAATGACAGAAAATTTAGTATTTTGGTGTCACAAATCTGCATAAGCTACTACACACTGATAAGCACAAGGTCGATGTTATAAATTCCATGGCCCATTCAAGGCATAGAAAACACTCATGAGGGAGACTAACTGCACCACACCCTAACTAATAATGCTATGTAGAACATTATTGCTAGGAAAGGCAAGGACTGTGACATATGAGATAGGTAAAGCAACCCTTGCAGCGAGTTAGGACGCCAAAGGCTGTTTTAGGTTACCCAACAAATCAGTCTGATCTTACGTGTATGCACATTGGTTAGATAGGAAGTTATGAGTGCTAATGCCCAAGCTAAAGGCTGCAGTTCTTGCAGTCATTCAGGCAGGCAGCGGTTTGGTGCTGAAATTGAGCTGAATCTTGTTTGGTTGTTCCTTCCATGCCTCATGATTCGTGAGATCATCCCTAACGTCATGCCATGATGAGCGTGAGCATCAAACTGCCTCCTTTGCTCTTTCACCTTTTGATTTCTCTATCTCCTCAAGGCTATGATGTAGAATCGATGATACATAGAAAAAGACTGTTGTGTTCTTCCCTTTCTACTTTTCTTCCATCCACTTGGCAAGAAGAAACCGTAGTATTTTCATTCTAATGAATGATCCTCCCAGCTTCCCCTTCCGTTTTGTCATTTATTTTATAAACTCAATCAACCTGGAATATTAACAGGAGTGTGTTTACATTGCACTCTCATAATTATATCCAGGTTAGGTCACGGCGTAAATTCACAAGTGTTTTGATTGTGGCTCTGTTGGCTTTGTTGGATTGGTTGTTGCGCCGATGGGGGAGTGGATTGTGGTTCGAGCTCGATGGCGGGTTTTGGTTGCTTGGCTGCGTGCTTTTGTAGCTCGATTTGGATTTCTGGCGCTCGATTGGGATGGGTTCGGTTCTGATGGGATTCTTAAATTGCGTGATTAAGTTTGCAGTTGCATACATAAATTGTATTTTTTTTAATCTGCAAGTATTAAATCCGTGATTGAATTTGTCTTCTTGTACTGAATTTAAATAGCTGGAGCTTGGGTTGCGCTTAAAACTTTTTTCTTGTGCATTTTGAATTTGCATCCTCTTTCAGTTTCAACAACAATTGAATTCACAGGAAGAGTGCAAATATCGTTAATTGCACTGCATGCCCTAGGATCTGCATTCAATTGAAGTTTGTGTCCTAAATTTAGCTACAGTTTGTTCTAACCATGAATAATTATGTCTTTTGCATGCAAATTTTCTTGTCATGTATTGAGTAGCATTTCCAAGTCATCCTGCATTCAATTAAGATCTTGAAGCTAGACGATCTGTAAATCCCAATCCCCACTTTGCCGAGTTGGTTCCTCCATGCGATTTAGTAGAATTTTTTAATCCAGAATGCACTGAAAAGTTTAAGATTGTTGCATTAGAATTATGCATGTCAGGGTATCACGACTTGCCTATCTTTTCATTCATGAAGATTATATGGAAAAACTTCTGATATCAAGAAGAATACGATGCATGATGAATAACTAGAGTTTTTGAGCCGCCTTACATTTCCCAGACTTTGAAACGATGGAAGCTTCTTTATGAAAAAAATATATATTTCTTATATCTGAGTATGTGAAAATCATAATTAATCACAAAGTATTTTACATGAGACATCTGTCTGCAATGCCCCTTCTCCTGACATGCGGGAGTAAACTGCGGGAGTAAACATGGTACATTATGACTTTGTAACCTACTTTGCATGCTTTTATAACCACGCACTGATTCTGTCTTAACACCGGTTCAATGCTAGCAGGTCTCGCGATTTTGTCGGCCAACAACATCAGTTGAAGGATAAGTATACTTATTTCTGTCTATGTACATAGTGCGAGCCTATTTATGTTGTGTTGCTGCTTACCTATGTCATTAGCTTGAAGTTTTAGGATGTCTTATTTTATCTTAAAGTATCGGGATGGTCGTTTTATGTTGGACGTACGGTAGTTGCTTTTGCGTGTTGTCTTTTGTTTATGTAACGCTGGTGCTTTGTGTTGCGGTTTGCATATTTCTGATAACAACCTTAGTAGTATCTTTTAGGCACTCCTTGTAAAAATGCAAACTCTGTCAATATCACTAGCTCCATGCTAGCATTTTTATGTGCGTGTAAAATTATATGCTTGTGTTTTCGTGCTTGCATATTATTCGTGTTTTTGATACGATGGTGCTCGTGATGAGCAGGCTGTATAGGCTGGTACAGATGATGACTCTTACAGTGATGTCACAGTTAGAAAAATTATAGTGAGGATCACATAACTCAATGTTTAAAGAAATTCATACGAATCTAAATTAGGATAAAATGAGCCTGCTCAACTCTCTCCAATGGCCTTCTTATCTCCTGCTGAATTTAATTTGATTGTTGACAGATTCAGGCCAGGCTTGCTTGCCTATCATGTTTAGAATTAGAATTTATCGATTGTATGTGTATGTATATGTTCATACCATATTTGCATGTTGATGAAATGTTGTATTACCTCGGTTCACTTTAATAAAGGAGCATCAGATTTGTTTGTGAGGTTATTTATCTGGAATCTCATTGCTCAATGCACCTGAGTTCCATTTAGGGGCAGTTACCTAGTGGAGCAGCAAGGCTACCAACATTGCAGTCATAGTAGCATGGAGTTGAAGGTTGATCAAACCATGGCAGCTCCAGATGGCCTTCCTCTCCATTGATGGGGAATGCACCGAGCAGCTGTCGCGCCATCGTCTCCGACTCCTTGGCATGCCATGGCAAGTCAGAGAAAATCCAGTTCATATCAGCAACCAGCCCTCCAGCCTCCATTGTGATGTGAATTTACAGCTTGGAGGTGAGAAGGTGATGCCTTGTAGTATGCCTTGACCGTTTATGGTTCTTGCTGAATGGATAGATGACAAATGCACAACTTCAGCTTCTTATATACTGTTCAGAAACCAGAATTTAGAAAGGTTGTGCATCATTTGCAAAAGTTTATAAAATTCAGCCATGATTAGAAAAATGGTCGTCCACGGATGGGCTAAAGTGTATGGTGAAGATTAGTACAAGATTATAAAATTTCAACTGTCGGTTGGTAGTCAAGACAGTGACTTGTCCAAGATCACAGTTGTGTGGCTCGTCTGAGGGATGGCTCAATGACTGGAGGCATTTTACTGACCATTGATTTATAAGGACAGGCGAATCAATTCTATCATCTCTGAACTGGGATAATATCAGTTTACCTCAGCATATAGAATATGATGAAATGCAGAGAGTTTTGTCTGTTAAGGAGATGGAATAGATAAATTCAGGAGATGCAGAGAGAGGCCTACACAAACATGGAGGGAATCTCAACATTCTTTTCTTGGACTTTTCAGTGGGCTATTTATGTTGCCAGTGTTAGGAAAGTTCAGATGTATTCCAAAGGGGCCCAAAGGGCAATGTATACAAGAGAAGGGCCCAAAGGGCAATAGTACAAGAGAAGAGAAGATTTACAAATAAACCGCTATACTATACAGTATATCTCTAACACCTCCCCCCCCCTAAGCTCAAGGTGGATCAACAACATTGAGCTTGGAAAGAAGAAAACAATGCTGAGCTCGAGTATGGGCCTTGGTAAGCAAGTCGGCAAGCTGAATCTCCGAAGGCACATACTGAAGAGTGACTATCTTGTTTTGGGCAGCCGACCTAACATAGAAGCAATCAATTCCAACGTGTTTGGTGAGCTCATGCTTCACCAGGTCCTGATCAATACTGATAGCACTGGTACTGTCACAGTGCACAAGCGTAGGGGAGGAGAGAGCAACACCAAACTCAGCCAGGAGCCGCCGTAGCCAAGTCACCTCAGCATTCACACAGGCCAAAGCACGCAGCTCAGCCTCAGCACTGGAGCGAGAAACAGCAGTCTGCTTCTTGGTCTTCCAGGCAATCAAGGAGTAACCAAGGAAGACACAATAAGAAGATAGGGACTTAAAGTCTGAAGGATCAGAACCCCAAGTAGCATCAGAGTAAGCGTGGAGCTAAAGGGAGCTGGAACTAGAGAAAAACAAATGTCGGTCGATAGTGCCACGAAGGTATCGAAGGACGCGAAGGAGATGACTGAAGTGGACACTAGTGGGAGTGGACATGGACTGACTCAGGATGTGAACGGCATAAGAAATGTCAAGACGAGTGATGCCAAGATAGACAAGACTACCAACGAAGTGACGATAGCGAGTGTGAAGCTCCATAGGAGTGTCCACAGAGCGATGATCAGTAATACCCGAACGATCAAGAAGATCATGAATGTACTTCCTCTGGGAGAGGTAGTAGCCGTCAGTTGTGGATGTGACCTCAATCCCAAGAAAGTAGCAAAGAGGACCCAAATCGGACATGTGAAACTGCTCACTGAGACGAGCCTTAACAAAGGCAATATACTCAGAATCATCCCCCTTGATGAGCATATCATCCACATAGAGAAGAATAAGGGTACGACCGCGGGAGGAGTGTGAACGAAAAGAACAGGATCATGCTGACTAGCAACAAAACCAGCATCAGTGACAACCGAGGTAAAACACTCAAACAAAGCACGAGGGGCTTGCTTGAGGCCATAGAGAGATCAGCGGAGATGATAGACATGACCATCGGGAACAGGATAGCCAGAAGGTGGGTGCATATAGACCTCCTCATGCAGCTCACCGTGAAGAAATGCATTCTTCACATCAAGCTAAGAGATAATCCTACGATGAACAGAGGCCACCACAATAAGGGTATGAACGGTGGTCCTATGCGCAACAGGAGCAAAGGTCTCCTCATAGTCATGACCATACTCCTACTGAAAACCACGAGCAACAAGACGCGCTTTATAGCGCTCAAGAGATCCATCAGAGCGAGTCTTAATCTTGTAGACCCACTTGGATGAGATCGGAATAGTAGAAGGAGGACGAGGGACAAGATCCCAAGTGCCGGTACGCTCAAGAGCAGCAATCTCCTCAGTCATAGCAAACTGCCACTCAGGATGAGTAACAACATCTCGATATGTGGAAGGCTCAGCAAGAGAGAGTGCAGAGTATGAGGACTCATGAGGCACAGGGAAAGAAGAGGTGGAAGGTGGTGAAGGACGCGAACGACGAGTATAGTGATAGAGAATGGGAGGACATGGAGGTAGTGATGGAGAAGGAGGTGGTGAAGCGGATAGTGGTGGCGAAGGAGAGGATGATGATGCTGGTAGTGATGGTGGTGGAGACATAGTGGAAAAAGAGTCAGGCTAAGTCAAGAAAATCAACCGACTCATGAGAGGAGTGAGTATCAAAGAAAAAAGGACGAGACTCATCAAAGGTAACATCACGGGAAACCCGAATGCGACGAGCAACCGGATCCCAACAACGATATCCCTTACGCTCAGAGTCATACCCAAGGAAGACACACCGGACCGACTGTGCCGAGAGCTTGGTCCTCTCACAAGGATGGAGAAGAACAAAGGCAACACAACCAAAAGAACGAAGGTGACTATACTAAGGCGGCTGACCAAAGAGACTCTCAAGTGGAGTGACACCATGAAGAGTTACATAAGGCTAAATGTTCACAAGATAAACAGTAGTAGATACAGCTTCAGCCCAGAACTGAGGAGGAACAGAGGAGGCAAGTAATAGTGCTCGAGCAGTCTCCAGAAGGTGTCGATGCTTACGCTCGGCCACACCGTTTTCAGCATGAGCACCATTGCACGAATACTGAGGAAGAGTGCCCTTCTCAGAAAGAAACTGATGAAGAGAACGAGATAAATACTCGCCAGCAGAATCAGCACGAAAAACACGAATGGAAGAGTCAAACTGAGTACGAACCATCGTAGCAAATGCCTAATAGGCAGTAAGCACCTGAGCACGAGACTCCAAGAAATATATCCATGTGAAATGAGAGAAATCATCAATAAAGATCACATAATATCGATGCCCCCCTTTCGAAACGAAGGAAGCAGGGCCCCATACATCAGAGTGAATGAGATCAAAAGGTCTAGTGGACATTGTCTGACTAGCAGAATACGGGAGTTGTATCTGCTTGCCAAGTCTACAACCCATACAAGAGAGGGAGGTATCACCATAAACCTTCCCAAGAACTCCACTAGTAACAAGAGATGACAAACGGGACCCACACATGTGACCTAGACGATGATGCCACTGAGCAAAGCTGATGGAGGCAAAGACGACAAAAGAAGTGGCATCAGCAGTAGGAGTCGAGCAGCACGAAGTAGAAATGGGAGGAAGATGTAGCCAGTCAAGCTCCTAGAGGCGAGGAGGATCACGGAGCCAGCGGCTAGAACCAACCAGGGTCCCGGTGCGATGATCCTGAACAGAACAAAAGTCAGAATCAAGAATGATACGACAACCATGATCAGTAATCTGACCAGCAGAAAAAAGCTGCAAGTGAAGCTGAGGTACATGAGAAACAGATGGTACATGAAAATGGGAAGTGCTAAGAGTGCCATGGCGAATAACAGGAAGTGGAGTACCATCAGTTGTCTTAACAGACACAGGAAAAGGAAATGAACTCATTGAACCAAGATGAGTAGAGTCATTTGTCATGTGAAAAGAAGCACCAGAATCAAGAATCCAAGGTGACTGAGTACCTGGCTGTGGTGGCTGAGGAGACTGAGCGGTGGCAGAAGATATCATGGATGGATCCAAAGAGCCGACACGACGCTCCAAACGATCCATCCGTCTAGTGAGCTCAAGGACCCAATCTGAAGGTGACTGAGAAGAAGAACCCCAAGAACCACCTGAGGTACTCGAGCCTCCCCTCCAGTGGGATGGCCACCTCCGACACTGCTCAATCTCATGAGTCTTGGACTTGCAGTAGCGACAGAAGAGAGTGGTTGTTGTGCCACCCTAAGTAATAGGCCCTAGAGCTGAGGTCGATGTAGAAGACGTGGCCGAAGCAGGTGTCGAGGAAGTCGAACTAGTCGAAACAGCTAGTACAGTGGCGGAGGACGAAAGCACACCATGAAGACGGATCTCCTCCGCCCGAGCCAAGGTGACCGACTCAACCAAGGATGGAAGGGTAGATCAAGCTAGAAGCTAGGCCCGAAGCTGCTCGAACTCTGAACACAAACGGCCAAGGAACTCGTGGAGGCAAAGAACATTGTCATGCTGTTGGCGAATACGACAACAGTCACACGACCGACAATAAGCCAGCGCGAGTGAGTCAAGCTGACACCACACGTCAGTCAGCTGGCGATAGAAGGCATCGACGAAGGAGTCCTGCTATCGAATGGAGCTGGCAAGCTCCAAGGTGGAGATGTAGAGGGCATGGCTTCTCGGCTGGTAGAGACTCGTCGCACGTTCCCACATCGCCTGAGTGGAAGGCAAGTAGGCAAGATCCATAGCAAACTCGATCTTCATACTGCCAAGGAGGATCTGAGAAGCACGAGCCTCTGCAGCACTCCAATCCTCATAGTCGCTAAGATCAAACATGTACTGCTCACTAGCCACGGTATAGGCCGCCTGGTCCTCATCAGAAGGTGGAGCACCATCTGCCCCGGTAGTAGGCTCAGTAGGACAAACCGGGACAAGAGGGCGAGGAGAGTGGCCAGTGAGATGTCCCCACAACCGCTGACTATCAAGGCACACACGAAGCATTGTGGAACACTCCTGAAAGTTGGTGCCATCAAAGGTAACATTCGGGAGTGGTACAGCAATGGGAGGACGAACAGCAGCCATCGTGAGGAACCCCTTGTGTGGCGCCCCGATTTATCGAAATCGAGACATTATTGAATTTCATAAGAAAAACAATAATACAAGAGGTTCATCATGCGACCATCATACACACGATAGTATTCATGGTACGCAGACCATATTTATTACATCAGAGTAAAAATTAAACAAGTAAATAAAAGCATGACGAACGCCTTCTTCAGGATCTTCTCTTGACTGGGTCGCTACTCCAGACCATCTTCATAGTAGGCATCCTCTGAGGTGTTCAACGGGTATAAGTACAAAAAGTACTCAACAAGCCACCGCAAATGCAGGTAATAATGCAAGATAATAACAAAGGAAGGATAATTGGCTAGAAGTGCGGAAAAGTACATTTTCAGTTATTGCAGTTAATGTAGTCATGTTTTATCATGCGGAAAGTAAACATGAACAACAATAACATCATCTAACTCGAGGAGTACGTTTTACCTCCTCGCACAACAGTCCTTACATGTCAAACCTTCATGCACATACATATTCAAAGTAATCTAACTGTGGGATGTCACGCAACCCGCCCTTGACCGTGGGTTGGCTTTTCGAAAAGATTTAAGACTCTGATCAGAGATGTACTACTGTACCCACAAGGCACGCACTCATCCCAAACGAGATGACCCATACCACGGGAACTCGTGCCAAAACCTCGGCATGAAATGCTCCAAGTGACCCGCTCTAGGTTTCGCCGGCGCGCCGGGCCGCATCCCGGCTAACGTCGCACCCCCTTTTGCGCCACGTCGGTACAAGCCACTCGTAGGTGCTGCTTGACCCATCTCCAAATGGTGGCCTCGGTTTGGAACACTCCATACCTTAGTTAGGACTTACCCACTAGACTTGTGGTTAGTACGCAAGTGTATTGCAATGGATCCCGCAGACCGGTCCTTATAGTGCCCCGGGTGCTACCGACCAATGCCCTAGCTTGCACCCGAAACCCACCATGCATACACTCACAACCATAACTCATCACCGACAGAATTTCAAGGATAAGAAGTAATGGGGATCATATAGTAGAACCACGTTGCTATGACTCATTTTTATCCTATAGCGATCATGTCAATACATTGGACACTAGCTAATAATATTAATCATATGGTGACAAGGAGGTTAGGCGAGATAGCATGGCTTGGGTTGCACATCAAGGTCGGGGGATCCTAAATAAATATATTGTAAGGGTTCCATTTGACTAATGCATGTATACCCTATGTGTTTTAGCAATAGTTTAATAAAACATGGGTTCAATATGCTCAAAAATGTTGTTTGGTGACTTGCCTTGTTCAGCGAAAGGGGAGGGAGGAACTTCGGGAAAATATTCCGGCTCCTCGGCGGCGTCGTAGTCTTCCCAATATAAATAAAGTAAAATAAAATAAATACAACATTCAAGTAAACAATATAAAACCACACAACAAGCACCTAGGTTTAAATTGGTTTAATTTAAAGAAAACCAAGTTGTTGAATCTCTAAAATTCATTTTATAAATAATTTAAAAGGAAATATAATGAAATGTTGTCCTTTGTAAAAAGGGGTTTTAAAAGTGATTAATCTCATTTTAAATTTTCTAATTAATTTAAAATGAAAGGTTCAGAGAAAACTTAGTGGTTTCATTATTCTAACAGGGAATGAATAAATATAATTTTTGCTGTAATTTAAATAATCAAATTTGTATTTTACCCTAAGGGTATTTGAACACTTTATTAAATAAACATGAAATGTCCAAAGTAAACATATTGTTTTTATTGCATTAACATGTAGAGGAAAATATTACAAATTTTCTGAAATTGTAATGGCAGTTTTTGAAGTTGAAATGTGCAAGATATGAATTTTACAAGTTTAAAACAGTTTCTGGAATTTATTTTCAAATTTAAATCCCCTCGGGTCCACGGTGAGCCAGGCCCACGGTGAACCCGCGCACTGTGCGCGTGCACCGGATCGATCTGGGTCATTGGATCCAGATCCAACGCGTGAGGGCGAGGCGGGGGAGTTAAAATAATGCGGACGGCTGAGATTAAAACATCGAACCGGTACGCGATCAACGACTCAGATTAAACATGGGTTTTTAAAACTAATGGATGCGTGAGATTAAAACATACCCCTTCGCTCAGATCCGACGGTGCAGATTAAACCGCACATGGGATTTAATCGGTACCGTTAGATACAGATCGCATGACCAGGATCAAATCCGACACGGCACGGGTACTCGACCCGTGCCGGTCGTCTTCTCCGGTGACGGCGAGCGATCCAAAGGCCATGGCGAGCGACGGAGATCGTGCCTAAGGCCTAAAACGGAAAGAGGACGACTAGGGGAACATGAGGGTACCCTTGTGGTGGCGAATGGTCAACGGAGCAAGGCCGGTGACGAGCGGAGGCGGCGAAGGTGTTCGGGTCCTTGGCGGCGATGACGATCCGGCGGGGTTCGTCGACGACGGAGTGGTGGTCGGGGTCAGTGAGGTTCTTGCGGTCGCAGTGGTGCGGTCGGCGAGGACGGAGGGGGATTCCAGCGACGGCGAGCGATGGCTGGAGTGTGGGCGGCGGTGGTGCGCTAAAAATCGAAATGCAAGTGCTTTGTTTGTTCTCGCAGTGAGGGGGCGTGGGGGATCAAACGCGGACGGTCAGGGGGTTTAAATAGGGCCATCGGCGGGGGCAGAGGGGGCGTAATCGAGGGAGACCGGAGTAAACACGGTTTTAATCGCCGGCGAGCTCGGTTGCAAAGGGGTTCACTGAACCTGGACACGATTCGGCCGAATACAAGAGGGGAAATGGTCGCCGGGGATCGGGTGACTTAATGCCGGGCTCAATTTGAGGGGAGGAGGTTGGGAGCAGCGGATCCGAGGCGCGTTATGGCGTCGGCCGGTGAGGGGGGTGATTTGGGGGTGGATCTCGCGGGGACGACGGATCCGACAGGTGGGGGCCACTGGCCAGCGGGTGAGAGCGCACGAGCGAGGCGGCTGACGGGTGGGGTCGGGCTCGGGCGCGAGAGAGGGCGGTTGGTGCCGACAGGTGGGGTCGAGTTGTCGGGCGCGCGCGAGAGAGGAGAGGGGCTCGCTGACGGGTGGGGTTGGGCTGTCAGTCGAAGGCGGGCGAGGGTAACGGGCTGGGCCGGCCGGGAGAGAGAGAAAGGGAGGGGTGTGGCCCATTACTGTTTCAAAATATTTCTGAATAAAAATAATTCCAGGAAGTAGATTAAAATCTTAGGGCTACTTCCAAGGTTGATAAAAATTTGTAAAAATTCTCAAAAATATATTTTGGTCTTAGGATCATACATAAAACTTTTCAGCTCCTCGTTTGGCCATTTCATCTATGTTGCGGTTCAAAATGGTAAAGGAGGGTATTAAAGGAATTTCCAAAATTATAAATTCCAGGAAATTGGATTAAATAATATTTTTATTACTTTGAAAATTTGGGGTGTTACAAACCTATCCCCCTTACAAAGAATCTTGTCCTCGAGATTGGAGTGCTACTCGAATAGTTCAGGGTATTGGGCTTTCAGTTCGTCTTCTTTTTCCCATGTAGCTTCTTCGGCGGGGTGGTTGTCCCACTGAACCTTGCAGAAGCGAACTACACGGCTCCTGGTTACCCTTTCCTTGGTTTCCAAGATCTTGATGGGTTTCTCGATGTAGGTCAAGTCTTCTTGGACGTTGAGCTGTTGAAGATCGGCTTGCTCGGCGGGCACACGAAGACACTTCTTCAGCTGAGAGACATGGAACACATCGTGAACTCCTGCCAAAGATGGAGGCAGTTCAAGTTGATATGCCACTTCTCCTTGCCATCGGAGGATCTAAAAAGGTCCGACGTAGCGGGATGCTAGCTTGCCTTTCATGTTGAACCTTTGAGTGCCATGAAGGGGAGTGACTCAGAGGTAGACATAATCACCCTCCTCAAAGGTTAGGTCTCTTCGGCGGTTATCGGCGTAGCTCTTCTGTCGGGACTGTGCTATTTTCAATCGATCCCTTATGATCTTAACCTTCTCTTCAGCTTCTCTCAATATGTCTGTCCCAAACAGTTGCAATTCTCCGGTCTGATCCCAGAGCAGCGGCGTTCTGCACTTACGCCCGTAAAGTGCTTCGAACGGGGACATTTGCAGGCTGGCCTGATAGCTGTTGTTGTAGGAGAACTCCACATAGGGCAAGTTTTTGTCCCACATTCCGCCAAAGTCTAGAGCGCAAGCTCTAAGCATATCTTCCAATATCTGGTTGACCCATTCGGTTTGACCGTCGGTCTGTGGATGATAAGCGGTGCTAAAGTTCAGCCGAGTGCCGAGTTCCTCTTGAAGGTTCTTCCAAAACTTGGAGATAAACTGACTCCCATGGTCAGATACAATCTTCTTAGGAACTCCATGGAGGCACACTATCCGGGTCATATACAACTTGGCCAATTTGGCGATAGTGTAAGTCGTCTTGACGGGGATGAAGTGAGCCACCTTGGTGAGTCGGTCGACGATCGCCCAAATAGAATCATGACCAGCTTGGGTCCTGGGCAGTCCCGTGATGAAGTCCATTCCTATTTCTTCCCACTTCCATTCAGGGACCTTGAGGGGTTGCAACAGTCCAGCAGGTCTTTGATGTTCTGCTTTAACTCGCCGGCATGTGTCACACTTGGCCACATACTCAGCTATTTCCCTCTTCATGCTGACCCACCAATATTTTTCTTTCAGGTCTTGATACATCTTTGTACTCCACGGATGAATGGAGTATAGAGTATCGTGGGCTTCTTGAAGGATGAGAGTCTTCAACTCGGGTCTGTTGGGTACGCATATCCGGTTTCCGAACCAGATGGTACCATGCTCGTCCTCAGAAAATCCGGGGGCTTTACCCTTCCGCATGTTTTGCTGGATCTCCAAGATGTCCGGGTCTTCCTTCTACTTTTCTCGGATCTGGTCTATTAAGACAGGCCTAGACTCCAAGGCAGTGAGGTACGCTCGGGTGGTGATCCCTAAATTCAGCCTTTCCATCTCCTTGTATAACAAAGGGGCTTGGTCCTGAATCATGATGGCATTGCAGTACCCTTTTCGACTAAGGGTGTCTGCCACCACATTTGCCTTGCCTGGATGATAATGGATGCCCAAGTCATAATCCTTGATAAGTTCCAACCATCTCCTTTGCCTGAGGTTCAGGTCCGGTTGGGTGAATATGTACTTGAGGCTCTTGTGGTCGGTGAAGACCTCACACCGATTCCCCACAAGGTAATGTCTCCATATCTTCAAGGCATGAACCACAGCTGCTAACTCCAGGTCGTGGGTTGGGTAGTTCAGCTCATGTGGTCTCAGCTGTCGGGAGGCGTATGATATCACCTTCCCATCTTGCATCAAGACACATCCCAGACCTTGGCGAGAAGCATCGCAGTAGACGTGGAAGTCTTTCTGGATGTCCGGCAGGGTCAGGATTGGGGCTGACACGAGCTTCTTCTTGAGGGTTTGGAAGCTCTCTTCACAATCTAGGGTCCATTCAAACTTTACTTCCTTCTACAACAGCCTGGTCATAGGTTTGGCTATCTTTGAGAAGTTCTCGATGAACCGGCGGTAGTATCCGGCCAATCCGAGAAAACTTCGGATCTCGGTCACGGTCGTGGGCTGCAGCCAGTTGGTTACCGCTTCCATGGTGGTCGGGTCCACTGCTATTCCTCTGGCGGATATGACATGGCCGAGGAACTTTACCTCAGACGACCAAAATTCGCACTTGCTGTATTTGGCGTACAGTTGTTGTTTCCTTAGCTTTCCGAGGGTCAGACGGAGGTGAGTTTCGTGTTCTTCCTTGGTCTTGGAGTAGACGAGGATATCGTCGATGAATACCACGATGAACTTATCCAAGAACTCCACGAAAACATTGTTCATCATGTTCATGAAAAAGGCCGGGGCAGTCGTGAGTCCGAACGACATCACAGTATACTCGTAGAGTCCATAGCGAGAGGTGAAGGCAGTCTTGGGTATGTCCTCTTCTCTAATCCTCAATTGGTGATAACCTGACCTGAGGTCAATCTTGGAAAACACCGAGGATCCTTTCAGTTGATCGAACATGTCGTCGATCCGAGGCAATGGGTACTTGTTCTTGATGGTTACGCCGTTCAAGGCTCTATAGTCCACGCACATCCTCTTGGTCTTATCCTTTTTCATGGCAAAGATAACCGGTGCACCCCAGGGTGAGGTACTCGGTCGGACGTAGCCTTTCTGCTCTAGGTCTTCTATGTTGCTCTTGACTTCGGCCAATTCATTGGCGGCCATCCGGTATGGGCGCTTGGAGATTGGAGTGGTCCCGGGGACAAGTTCGATTCGGAATTCGATGTCCCGCTTGGGAGGCATTCCTGGTAGGTCCTCAGGGAATACGTCCATGAACTCCTTGACTATGGGCACTTCTTCAAGAGCCAGTGAATGGATGGATGCTTTAAGTGGTTTGCGGCTGGTCATCCGAAAGGTGACGGCTTCGCCTTTAGGGTTGGTCACTGTGACGGACTTGTTGGCACAGTCGATCACCCCCTTGTGCTTCATTAACCAATCCATCCCTAGGATGAAGTCGAGTCCGGTGCATTTTATGAGGATTGGCTCGGCCTGGAATAATACTCCTTGGATCTCTATCTTAACCTTAGGACTGTACAAGTGGGCTAATGTTTTATTGCCTGGAGTGGCAATCACCATGGGTGAGGAGCCATGCTGAATAGCGTGGGCCTCATGGCTCCAAAAGTGATGAGTCATTGTCAACGATAGTCAAAGAGGACAAAAGAAGAAGAGATCTGCTGTTTCATGGGCCACGTGTGACTCTGGTACACGGGCAGCGAGCGACTGTCGGGCAGAGGAGGCTGCGAAGTCGGGCTGGCCCAATCCGGGTACATGGGCCAGAAGCAGTAGAAGACCCACTGGGCTGTTGACCAGGACTGACTCAGGTACACGGGCGGTGAGCGATTGCCGGGCTGAGAGAGCTGCGGAGTCGGGCCGGCCCAATCCGGGTACCTGGTGCAAAGTCGGTGGAGGCTTTGTCAGTTTCGGCGCAAAACTAAACGACCATCGATCTTGTATCTGACTGTCCAGAAGAGAAGCCGTAGTCGCTACGAAAGCTTAGCTTCCGGATAAGTCATCTGTAACTCTAGGCCCACAGTCAGTCAGTCGTGTCTGTAAAAATTCCTAAGGGTAGTAGAGTCTTTTCCTTTATTCTTGCGTCTGTAAAAAACCCTAAGGGCTGGTGGAATATTCCTAGTGGTGGGCAGCCTATAAATAGGACCCCAATCCCTAGGGTTGGACTACCCTTTTTCTGAAATCAATACTACTCCTTTGGGTCACTTTTTGTCTCTTGCATTCTCTCTTCTCTCTCTTGTTGTGTGCAGCCAGGCTGCTGTTCATGGGATTTTAGCTTGCATTTATTTCAGTTCGTTTGATGCTTTGAAGCTTCTATTCTGTTGAACGTGTGCAGCAAATCTGCAGCAACATTTGTTGCTTCGTTTCACGTGCACAGGCATTTTTCTGAGTGTGTTTGTGCTTCGGTTTGCTTCTGTTCTTCACGAGCAGAGTACTAGTTCTTGCTGTTTGCAAGTAGTACTCCTCCACTATAGCAACAGTACTCTAGTGTCAGCTTTTGCTTTCTACTGCACAGCTTTTTGATCGAAGTTGACAGGCCCAAGTAACTTTTCTGTCTGTTTTCTGGCGAAGCCACCTTCTCTGTTCGAAGCCCCTCAGCTCCGTGAGGCAGGCTTCGATCTAACATCTTCGAAGGCTTCGCTTGAACTTCGGCTTCATTTTTGTGGTTTGTCTCTAGCTTCGCAGAACACTTTGCACTCAGTCAGCTTCACATACTTCGATAGTCCTTGCGAAGGTGTTCTCTGTCACTAGCTGTTCGAAGTCAATACTTCGTCAGGCTTCGGAGTTAGCTTCGAAGCTAATCTCACTAATAGACTTCGTTTTTGGTCTCTCTGTTGCATGTTAGCCTTCGCTTCTCTTTTCGAAGCTAGCTCCTTTCGAAGGTAGAGTGTAGGATTCGAATTTGGTTTCTCTGTCGCGTGACAGGCTTCGCTTCTTTGTTCGAAGGTAGTCCGTCTGTTGTGTTCGAAGTTTTCTGTTCGAAGGTTTGGCTTCGAAGCCCTCGGTTCGAAGTTGTGTTCGAAGCTTTGCCTTCGAAGTACACACTTCGAAGCAGGCTTCGACTTTCTCATACTTCGCTTCGAAGCACACTTCGTTTTCTGCCACTTCGAACTAGGATAGACCAAAACCTACCTTCGGCACTTTCACAACACCTTCGACAGACTTCGACTTCCACCTCCGAACCAGACTTCGACCAGCGAAGTAAACCTCGACCTTCGAAGCAGGCTTCGGTCAGCAAAGCAGGCTTCGGCTTGCGAAGCAGGCTTCGCCGAGTTTCAAACAGGAGACAGACTTGAACAGGTAACTTCTCTTCACATTCATAGTGCACCTAGATTGTTCTATTGAGATTTGTCTAGCTTATTCTGTCTATCTGTCTAGTAGCACTGCTTTTGTATTTCTCGACTTAATCAACTGTTGCTCCTAGGCTAGATACCTTTAGACTTAGGTTATCTGTTCATTTTCTGCTGCTTGGTCTTTGATTCGAAAGAATTTTTAGGCGCCCATTCACCCCCCCTCTGGTCGCTACTTTCGGTCCTACAAGTGGTATCAGAGCTTGGTTAGGGTTTTTCCATACCTTAACCGGTTCTAAACCCCGGTAGTGACCATGACGTCTCCTGGCAAGGTCCCGTCCTTGGAAGCCTATGTCTATAACTATTGGAAGACTCGCATGCGAGCCTATCTCATGAGCCAGGGTTCGGACATTTGGGACATTTGCGTTCACACCACGTTTGTCATATTGCCAGTCACTGAGCAGGGTACTGCTGGTATCATTGCTCAGCATCTGAGCAACAGTAAGGCTGTGAACATTCTGTTTTCTGGTTTAGGTCCCACTGAGTTTGAGCGTGTGAGTCATCTCTCCACTGCGAGAGAGATCTGGGCTACCCTCAAGGCACACCATGAGGGAACAGCACAGGTCAAGGCTCGGCTCTATCAGACCTACCAGCGTGAATATGAGAATTTCACACAGAAGCCGGGTGAATCTATTGAGGCTTTGTTTGGTCGCTTTCAATCGATCATTAACAAGCTTCGGGACAACAAGGCTGAGGGTGCTCAGTTAGTCTCAGATCACGAGCAGGCGCTCAAGGTTCTCCATACCTTGGACCCAAAGATCTGGGAGATCAAGGTATCCTCTATCGTTGAGAGCACTTCTTACGATACCTTGACCATTTCTGAGTTGTTTAGCAAGCTGAAGGCCACTGAGGTAGATATCCAGCAGAGATCAAATCTCACTGGTTCTGGATCAAAATCCCTGGCCCTTGCTACACCTTCTGTTGATCCTTCTTCTGTGAGCTGTGCTGGGTTCTCTTTGATGTCTATCACTGAGGACCAGCTTGAGTTGTTGGGAGATGATGATTTGTGTCTGTTTAACAACCGGGTGCGTCGTGTCTATGATAAGAGAATGTTCAAAAGACACGGCACAAAATCCGGATGCTTTGAGTGTGGTGATCTAGGACACTTCATCGCCGACTGCCCCAAGTGCAATGGTCACAAGAAGGGCACTGGTGGTGGTTTCCACGACTCCGGCAAGCATGAGAGCTCATCCTTCAACAAGGGCAAGCCGAAGACCCGATTCTTCAAGAAGGCCCTGAAGGATTACCGGCGAGAGAATAAGAAGCACGACAAGGCCTTCTTCGCCGAGATGGAGAAGAGCTACTCCAAGCGGTCCACGTCTTCTTCCTCTTCATCGAGCTCAAGCGATGAGGAGATCGCCATTAGGAAGGGGAAGGACAAGGACGATCCGGCGGGCCTCTGCTTCATGGCTTTCGGGGACAAGCCGAAGAGCCGCTCACACCAGCGCCGAAGATCCCGCAAGAGCTTCTGTTCAATGGCTCTTGGGGATAGGGAAGAAAAGAGCTCCTCCGATGACTCCGACGACGACAACAAGGTATCATCTTATGAACGAGAAATCGTGGATTTACTTGAGAGCAATCGTCAGGAGTTAAAGTATCGGGAAAAAACTACTTAGGGGGGCCAAAAAGAGGATAGATGAGTTAGAAAGTGAGCTTGCCATAGCCAACGGCAGAATTGAGAGTCTATCTTCTTCCCCTTGCTTGGGTGATAGCAGTGAGTGCCCGAAGTGTGAGGTGCTTCTGTGTGACCTGTCGACTTTGAAGTCCAAGTACACAGAAAGGGTTGATGAGAGGGACGCTTTGGCCACTGAGCTTGAAAGCGCTCAGGTGGAGCTGAAAGATGCTCAAGCCACTGTCGTCGCACCCTGTGTTGATTGCCCATCTCATCTAGCTGCCTTAGCTGAGCTGAAATCCAAGGGTGATAAACATCTGGGTGATTTGGAGAGGTTGAGAGCTGAGCTTGCCCAGACTAGGCTAGAGCTTGGGACACTGTCAGTTCCACCCACTGTATGTGAGAACTGTCTGTCTCTTAGAATGGAGTTGATCGAGCTGAAAGGCGAAAAGTCTGTCCAAGTAGAGAGTGAGTGTGAGACCTGCTTGTCTCAGGTGGAGGTTCTAGCTTCCTTGAGAGAGGAGCTAGCAGATTCTCAGAATGAGAACTTTTACCTCCATTCTATCCTGAGTTGGATCAGTGCCAGAGAGCCACAGCTTGGCATGATGATCCAGCAGTTCAAGAGGCAGGATGGGTTTGGGGTAGGTTACACCTACACCAAGGCTGACTTTGAGAGTGCCATTAGCCGGGTAGTGGAGTGGAGCAAAATGACTCCAGAGCAGAGGTATCCCAAGACTCACTCCACTGAGACCTCCCAGGCTTGTCAGCCCAAGGATGGAGTGATTCATGAACCACCCAAAGCTCCACCCAAGAAGCCTATCTAGGTTCCTAAGCCCAAACACCTCCACTCTTCTCTAGACTCTCTTCCTGGACCCTCTCAACCCAAAAAGACCACACCAAACACTACCAAGCCTAAACATCCCAAGCCTCAACCACATCCCAACAAGCCCACTTATCATTGTGAGTACTGTCAGAGAGACGGGCATCTTGCGGAGTTTTGCTTCAGGAGGAAGCGGGTTGATATAGCAGAGAGGGCTCGTGGTGATCAGGAGCAGTTCTACCAGCAGGGTGGTAGACTGCGTGTTCCTCGGCGCGGGGAGAGGCTGGAGGCCAGGGCGCGTCGTGTAGGTGGTGGTAGAGGAGACGGCTTTCTTGCCCGTGCTCCAGTTGGTGGTGTCCATTCCGGCAGAGTTCCAGACCGTGTTGGCTACGGTTCTGGACCTCGTGGCCGCAGGGTTAGGCAGAACCGATGACCGCGCTTTGAGTCGCGTTTTGGTCCAAACTCTTTTGATGGTTTTCGCTTTCCATCTTTTGAGCAGATGGCTCGACACTAGTTTAGCTCTTTTGCTAAACCTGGTGCCGGACCATTTGCTCCCACTTACAGCCACTGATTGTGCAGGACCGGGGACTGGAGGATGTTTGGATTATGGACTCAGGATGCTCTCGCCACATGACGGGACATCGCAGATGGTTCTCCAGTCTCACTCCTCCGAGCTCCAAAGAATACATCACGTTCGGGAACAGCGGTCAAGGGAAAGTAAGTGGTATAGGCTCAATTTGCATTTCAGATCATTTCTCTTTGAAGAATGTTGCTTTGGTTAAGAATTTGAACTTCAATTTGATTTCTGTTTCGCAACTTCTTGAGGATGGTTTGGAAGTGCGTTTTAAAAAGGGCAATTCTTCTGTGGTTGATTCTAGAGGGTCTTTGGTTTGTCAGATTTTACCCTTCGGTAAAGTTTTTCGAATTGACTTCTCTAGCTCCTTTGGCCCTTCTCGCTGTTTGATTGTTGGATCCTCCTTTGAGCTCTGGAAGTGGCATAGGAGGTTAGGTCATTTGAGTTTTGATCTGCTAGTTAGGTTGAGCTCTATGGACCTCATCCGAGGATTGCCCAAGCTTAAGATGGAGAAGGATTTAGTTTGTCATCCCTGTCGTCATGGGAAAATGGTTGCCGCTTCTTACTCACCTGTGACTCAGGTGATTACTTCGTATCCGGGAGAGCTTTTACATTTGGACACTGTAGGATCAGCTCGGGTACGCTCAGTCAGTGGGAAGTGGTATGCACTTGTGATTGTTGACGACTTTTCTCAATTCTCGTGGGTTTTCTTTTTGGAGTCTAAGGATGAAACTTTTCAATTTGTTCATGACCTGATTTTGAAGCTGAAGAATGAGAACAATGGTCGGATGCGAGCAATTCGCTCCGACAACGGCTCTAAGTTCAAGAACTCTCAGTTCGTCAGCTTCTGTAGTGATCAGGGTCTGGATCATCAGTTTTCTTCTCCTTACACTCCCCCACAGAACGGCGTTGTGGAACGAAAGAACCGCACGCTAGTCGAGATGGCCAGGACGATGCTCGATGAGCACAGGACTCCTAGGCGTTTTGGGCTGAAGCCATGAACACGGCTTGCTATCTGGCCAACCGCATCTTTCTTAGAGCTTACCTTGGTAAGACATCATATGAATTGTGGTTTGGCAGACAGCCCAAGGTGAGCCACTTGGGCGCGTTTGGCTGCAAGTGCTTTGTGCTCAAGAAGGGAGGGCACTTGGACAAGTTTGAGTCTCGTTGCTGGGATGGTGTTTTTCTTGGCTACGCTTTGCATTCTCGAGGTTTTCGTGTTTGGAACCTCGAATCCCAGTTGCTTGTCGAGACTTGTGAGGTTTCATTTGATGAGTCCTTGCCTTCTTTGACTCCTTCTTTTGAGCTTTCTGGTGATGATGAGCTCGGAGAGTCCATCTTCGAGGAAGATGAGGATACTCCAGCTGCTGATGAGGGTGGGCCTTCTGCATCCCCCGCAGAGCCCACACCTTCTGAGACTTCGACTGATGATGAGGGCGGACATCTGATCACTTCTTCCACTACGATCGAGCCCCCTCAGTCGAGTCCAGAGGTGCCTGCTGCTGACTCCGGTGAGGTGACTTCAGATCACCAGGGTACCCGAGCAGTTCAGCGTGACCATCCCTCATAGCTCATCATAGGTGATTTGACTGAGAGAACTTTGCGTTCTTCTGTCACTCTCGCTGTGTTTGCTGAATCTGCGTTTGTTGCAACTTTTGAGCCCAGAGACGTTTCTCATGCTCTTTCTGATTCCAATTGGATTAATTCTATGCAAGAAGAGCTTGAGAACTTTGTCCGCAATCGGGTTTGGACACTAGTTGAGCCGCCACCAGGATGCAACCCCATAGGCACCAAGTGGGTATTCAAGAACAAACAAGGTGAAGATGGGGTTGTGGTGCGCAACAAAGCCCGACTAGTTGCCCAGGGTTATTGCCAGAAGGAAGGTATTGACTTTGAAGAAACCTTCGCTCCTGTTGCCCGTCTTGAGTCCATTCGTATTCTTCTAGCTTTTGCCGTTTCGAAGGGTTTTAAGCTTTTTCAAATGGATGTCAAGAGTGCTTTTCTGAACGGGTTCATAGAGGAGGAAGTGTATGTTAGGCAACCCCCCGGTTTTGAGAACCCTAAGTTTCCTCGATATGTTTTTAAATTGCAAAAAGCTTTATACGGGTTGAAGCAAGCCCCCAGGGCTTTGTATGACCGGTTGAAGCAGTTTTTGTTGGGGAAGGGCTTTGTGATGGGTTCTGTGGATAAAACTCTCTTTTTGCTCAGAGTCGCTTCAGACTTCTTAGTCGCTCAGATTTACGTGGACGATATTATCTTTGGCGGTACTACTAATGATCTTGTGTCCAAGTTTTCTAAGCAGATGCACAACGAGTTTGAGATGAGCCTCATGGGTGAGCTCAAGTACTTTCTACGGCTCCAGATCAAGCAGACTAAGGACGGCACCTTCATCCACCAAGGTAAGTACACTCGCAACATGCTTAAGAAATTTGACTTTGGTGGTGAATTGAAGCCACAGATGACCCCGATGGGCACATCTGGGGGTCTGGACAAGGACAAGAGCGGCATCAAGGTCAACGAGAGGGAGTTTCGAGGGATGATCGGTTCGCTGTTATACTTGACGGCGACTAGACCGGACATTCAGTTCGCCGTGGGACTGTGCGCGCGCTTCCAGTCTTCACCACGCGCGCCTCACCGGCAGGCTATCAAGCGCATTTTTAGCTATCTTACCTATGCGATTGATCTCAGTCTTTATTATTCAGCATCATCATCTCTTGATTTATCTGGCTTTTCGGACGCTGACTTTGGTGGGTGCCGGTTGGATCGCAAGTCGACTTCCGGTACTTTCCAGTTTCTTGGTTCTTACCTTTGTCTCTTGGTCTTCTCGAAAGCAGT